>CM056383.1:15130896-15470896 GCA_029718625.1 Synaphobranchus kaupii
CACACACACATATTGCCATTTATTTGATAAAAAATGATGGCAACAAGATGATCATGTCTACATTTTAACATGATCACTCTGTTCAAACCATGTTAAAACATAGAGCTATCATTCTTTGTCTCACAGAGCTGTGCATAAATGAACCAGTTTAGTTGAAGTCATACATATTCTTACAAAAACACTTCTGCAAAAATAGCCAAAACCACCCTGTCAACAAATCGTTTTGCTGATCGCTCTCAGTTCCTTCACCTTTGATGGGAATATTCACAGTTTCACACATTTAACAAGTTCATGAGGTGCTGTGGGTGACAGGCAGGGAGGGTGGAGCTGAAGATGGGAGCAGCCCCCCCCCCATTTTGAGGTGACATGACTGCCACTCTGGCCCTTATTCCCATTTTCCTTGCCATGACCCCCAGGGACCCGGGTGAGAACTCCGGGTCACTGCCAGCTCATCCTCGCCCAACAATATGTGGTCCGATGACAGAACCATGATGCACTAATGCACTGGTGGCTTCAGCGGCTGACACGGACTGTCATATCAATGACAGGCTCATGTCAGCCAAGGAAACCAAACTTCCATAACATTCCAGGAACCAAAACCCGCTGGCTGGGTAGACCCCAAAGAAATAAAGTGCTTTGTCAGCTCAAAGTTTAACAAAAAAGAAAGAAAGAGAAAATGGGCCAGATAAACGGAACGCCAACATAGAGCAAATGGTCTGAATGAACACAGGTAGCCAATGTTCCAATAAATAAAATAAAGAGTTCTGAGCGCAGTCATGGCAGTCAGATTTTGCCAGTGCGCCACCATGTCAGTTTAGGTTTCAGGAAATTAGACAGGAAGATAAGCACACTCCCACCTCCCCAAACCCCCCAACGCACACCCCATCCATGCTCGGAGAGCAACTGCCAGATTTGATATCCCATAGCAGGCAGTAAAGACCTTCACACTGTCGGAGTCAAAGCGCGGGAAACACTCGCGTCCATGAGGCAGACAAAGGCTCCATGAAAAAACAAATAGATGTTAAATAATATTATGGAAACACAAGCAAGGACCCAGAGTGGCTCACGGAAAGTCACAGAAACAAGCGAGCGGACTGAAAGTAGTCGCGGATATTCGAATGCCCTTGGTGTGTTTCGGGGGAGGGTGGGTGCCGGATACGGAGGGGCTGCCGTAGCTTGCTTGTAAGTGAAGGACGACCAGTCCTTTGTGGGGGGGAAAAAAGCCTGGCTTTCGGCAGACCTCTGCATGCCAAGTCTGAGGCCGGCTGGTAATTCTAGCTTCCCTGTCGTTCAAGCCCATCTCCTCACTAATCTTCTTGGTGCAACGAAGGAGCTTAGCAGCTTCGCTACAGTATCCCCTCCCCGATGTCATTAACACAATACGCGGTATACAGCAACTGGCTCAGTGGCTACATTTATCATTTCTTGACAGAAAGTTAATGCCTCTCCCTCTGATGTCACAAAAGTCTTTGGTCATTCCCACGCCGCCCAGTCCCAAGAATTCTCCTTCAAACAGCTCATTCCATTTTGAACAGACGTGT
The DNA here is from genome assembly GCA_029718625.1 of Synaphobranchus kaupii. Taxonomy (NCBI): domain Eukaryota; kingdom Metazoa; phylum Chordata; class Actinopteri; order Anguilliformes; family Synaphobranchidae; genus Synaphobranchus; species Synaphobranchus kaupii. The sequence goes on from CM056383.1 coordinate 15,132,438, forward strand.
GCTTGGCGTCATAAGATCTCATAATGAGGAGGACAGGCCATTCATCCCATCTAGGTTCACCATTTGCCCATAGAGGATCCAGCACTGCACCAAGTGTGAACTTCAACACCCAGAGGGACTTTGCTTCTAATACAGAGCATTTCAATCACCCACTTGACAGTTGACCCTCACGATTCAATCTCTTTGTCAGTCAAAATGAAGGATACATACTGTGTGTGTATAAAACTACCTTCAACTACCTTTAAGTTTGTTATTCGGGATTAAGGGAAACGTGAAAGGTATTTGAATGTGGTTTTCATAATTCATTCTGAATTAAAAACTCGAAGGAATTACTTAAGGGAAATGCAGTAAGAGCATTGCACACATATGCCTAGTGTTGAACTTCACTTCACGTCAAGCTTATGTTGGAATTGATAAGGAGGGTGTAAGCGTTTGTGAAAGCATACATTATGTCCGCTTTGTAAACTTCACCCTTGGAGAGCATTTATCCCCATTAAAGAAGCTGGCTGTGAAATAGATGCGATTCAGATAGCATGTCTCACACTTTCATAAGCAAAATCGTGGGTGACTGCCATAGCAGTTTTGCTGTATATACGAATGAATAAAATATTATGTAAATTACAAAGATGTTGCCAGGTTGCCAGGATCATAAAGTAATACTGAGAGGCTCGGTAATTATTTTGTATCCTTTGACACTCCAGTCAGTAGTTTGTCATTAAACATAGATGTATACATTTGTTACAAGGAATTAAGTATAATCCTAAAAGTACAATGAAAAGGCATGCTCAAGAAAAATTATGAACACTGGAGACCATATTTTACATATACCTACTAGAATTTCACAGAAACATTACCGTCTTAAGTTAAACCAATTTTCACAGGGATATAACAAGACATAATAACTTGTACTGTGTTGTTCTAGAATACTTCCCTAGTGCATTACATGGTTTGTCAGAAATGAGTGTGTAGGCCTACTGTATTAACCATAAGATTTTTTTTTTTTACTTTGAGCAAAAACATGAAGACCAGTGAGTGAGCATTTGACTTTAATATCTCCCTTCCATCACTGAATTTAGACATTAGGGGCAGATTCAGTCTTTCTGGAATGTTCTTTGTGTACACTCTTTGTTTACTCTCATGCTGAGTTTGCGATAAATGCTTCCGACAACTTGAGTAGCGAAGCGCTCAGATACTGGGTCTTCATTGCCCTGCTACCTGATGGCAGAGTCGCTACAGAGTTTCAGCTTCATTATTTTATTCATGCATTTATTTATTTATTTTATTTCCCAGAGTCTTTGCGGGTTACCGTTTTAATGTTTGTCGGTGAGACGCGATTATCACCCTTTAATGCCGAAATTACAGCGGGTTTTCTCCTTAACGCTAAATTTTTTCCGCGTCGCGCCCCGTGGCGCTACATCCTCATCGCCCCATGCGTTTCTAGTCTTCTACCCTTTCCCCCTGCTGTTTGAAAAATATTTCTCATTTCCCTCCCCCATGGAGTCGCGAAATCCCCAAAGGCGAACTATTAGGGATCTTCATGCCTCTCCCCAAACACTTATTACGATCGCCTTCTCTCCATGTGCTGCCTCATTGGCTTTCAGTAAATTATGCAAATGAGTTCATGTTCAACATATAGTTTCCTTTTCCTGTAACTGCAAAAGTTGCTCACAGACAGGTCATTAAAGTGAGCGAAACAGTCAGCAAGATTTATGCTGTGATGACATGTTAGATTGAATGCGTTTTGTTCATAATTCAATCAGCACACGTGCCTTTTTCCAATGGTTATTTTTGTTGTGAGCTTGCCTGTTGGGGTGTGGGCACATCTTGTTTTGAGTTCATGAATTTGCATGCAACTTCCTGGTGACTGATTGTTTGTTCAGACAAAACAAGTTATGGCTGAAAACTATTCAGCTATAACTTGGGATCTTGCATGGTTGGTGTCACCAGCACTGCCGTTTTAAGAGTGGAAAAGTGAATTCATTAAGTGCAATGATATTATTCAGATGTCTGTTGCCTTTGCTTTTAACTCTCGCTGCATGCAGTCGCATTACTGTCTTAATCTGTGATGAGATGAAAACATTTAAAGTTTTTTGTCCCCCCCCCCCATCGCCCCACTTTACAGTTCGTCCAAAAGTTTAAAACTTTCAGTCAAAATGAAAGAAATGTTCTGTGTGTATAAAAAACAATGTCAAGGGCCCTATCTTACACCCGGCGCAAAGCGGCGCTAACGCAAACGCAAGTGTCTTTGCTATCTTACACCCGGCGCTAGGTCCATAATAGCGCCTAACGCTTACGCCGTCAAACTAGCATGTTGACGGCGTAACTCTTGCGCCATCATTAGTGAACTGGGCGTGTTGGTCTTAAGATGAGGAGTGGCCAGGATTCTTTTTGGCGTATTGCTATCTTGAGCCAGCAGAAAGCGCTTGCTCTAGAACCACCACAAACCTGGTCTAAAGTCATGTCGCAGTTGTTTACATGCTATTTTAACGGCGCATATAAGTGCGTCTACATAGGCGTGTGCACAACGCGCATACCCTCCTGTCTGTTACACACAGGGGCGTGCACAGGCATGACTAAAATATCTAGATCATAATGTGAAATATTATTATTGTGTAGGCTATATCAAAAATGCATAATAATAAAAGGTTCCATAGGTCCACATACCTTTCCATCAGCGAAGGGAAACAATGCCACATTTACATTGCTCGTCAGCCCACTCCATCAACATCCAGGCGATGTGCGATGGTACGGGACAATGGCTATCCATTAAAAAGGAGCTGATAACACCTATAGCTATCAAGCCTAATGCGCGAATTGTCTTTGCACCTAATGCGTGAATTGTCATTCAATGGAAAACTCGCGCACGGCAATAGACGGACATTTAAGTTCTGAAAATGCGCTTCAGATGTCATTACAATACAGCTCTGTTTATCTGTGAATACAGCCTGTAAGTAAATAGAAATGGTTTGTGACTGAAAAAAGTTCAAAACCTTGTCCAGTGAATATTGCATTTATTGTTTTTCAAATAGCCTAGGCTACAGCGGATTCGCTGTGCATAAGTTTTTTTTCGATAGCCTATGGTTAAAAAACGGAGATGTCACCATGTTAACTAAATTGTAACCTTAGCTATTCTTCGTCCTTCATATTTTTTTAAATTACAGTGACCAGGTTTCCATACTCTCACCGTTTAAAACCCAGCTGATTTCACCCGTTATTCCTTAACTGAACAAAACAATTTTAAAGAGAACTAAGCGTCTAATTAGAAACTAAAACAAATTTGCAGCAAGTTACACAATTAATTCACAATTAATTTTAATGCCATTCTCTGCACGTGAGCTGCATGTTCTGTTTCCCCTGCTGTAAGTCGCCACGTTTAACGGTCTTCCTGGGAAAGTGGATGTTTTAAAGGATTACGCTACGAGTAAAACAGGTTGGTCCACATTTCCATAAACAGGACATTATTAAACAAGGGGAAATATGCGTGAACTTATGGGTTTGCGAACCTGACAGCTTTATTGTATGGCTATTTAGTGTCATCATTAAGGCAAAACAACGGTATGTATGTTATTAATCAATATTAGCCTACTATGCAGGTAGCCTAATGAACTTTGGATGAAGCTTGAACTTGATGTTTGACACTTTCATTGCATAATCAAACGAAATTCGCTGAACAAGCAGGCTAATTTGGCGTTTCTAAGGTTGAGACTGAAGCCATTTGATAGCTTATTCTCAGCTGTTTGCAGGTCCTTTTAACGAAATTTACCGCACATATTTTGTAAAATAACAGCCCTGTCTTGGAATTACCGGGAACTCATAGGCTAATGGTTAGTCCCGAATAATATTGATCATACTCCATTTAGCCTATTCCTTGATCACACTAAACACGCACGAGCATGTCTGTTTCGCCATCATAAGCAAATCCGCCAAGGGTGGAAACGCAGGCTTTTAAAGGGAATGGGATATGACCATTTGATTGGTTTATTGAATGTTACGCCCAAGACACACCTATAATTAATGAAGCGACTAGGTTCAGCACCAGTTGCGCCATGCGCCGTGCTTAGCGCCAAAAAAAACACGCCGTTAAAATAGCAAAAGTGGACTTGGACACGCCCTAAATAGACTAAGCGCCAAGATCGCCAAGATAGGGCCCCAAGTGTTTTTAGGTTCGGTATTCGGCGTTAAGCAAAATGTGAAATGCACTTGAATTTGGACCAAAGTTTTCATTGTTTATTCTGATCTCAAAACCACAAGAAATTATGTCTTTTAAAGATACCTTTCTATCCTTTTGTCCTTTTTCTGTCCACACGCACGCATTCACCTTGTGTTTTCACTGAATTTTAACGTGGGATTCTCATACCATTTATGTGCAGTTATCCTGGGTGCATGAAGCAATTTACAAATACATTGTGGGAGTTGTAGTTCAGCGAGCTGAACAGGAAGTTGCTAAGCGATTTAAAAATATATAAATTTTTCATATTTTGCAGATAAAATTGATTTATTGCCATCAAACACAAAGGACAATGTTAAAATGTATACAACTGAAGCTACTCTTAACAGGTAGCTTCAGTTGTAAACAACAGAAGCACCACCAGCTGAATCAATTCCTTCAGGGTCCCATTTAGGGCCTTTCTTTCTATTTGCTTTTAATCGGGATCCAAGCCCTTTTCTATTTCACCGGCATTGCTTTCCTATCCTTATTTTACCCTCCAACACTTCCTAATTAAATGCCAATTACAGCTTGCAGTGATGGTACTTTCTCAAAAACATGCCGTGCTAATGCTAATGACCCCAGTACTTGTAATGGTATAGCAGTTAGCATTAATACACACCTGTCATTAAGTAGAGTCACTCCTGACTAGATATCAGGACACACTTAGTGAAACGGTAGAACTCGCTCGACCAAGGCAAGCAAAATGAGTAACTTATGAAGACACTACAGCCACACACACCCACCGCAAACACACACAAACACAAACGTCATTTTTCATTTTCTTTAACATGGACGCTTGAAGTAATACGCCATTTCAATGAATAGATTAGGGGCTGCGAGAAAAACAAAAAATTGACAAATCTCTCTTAACCCCCATGAGATGCACTCACCCCCCCCCCCCCCCCCCCCCCCAACCGCCACTCTAACCGCCCCCCAACTCCCAACAAACACCACTCTCACCCTCGTTATTAAACACAACTTTAATAGATTTACTTCCTGCAAAGTGGCACTTAACCAAAGCCGGAGCAGGAAAGGGGACCGCAGGGAATTACAGGTTGCCAGTGAGTCTCTCCCCGGAGGAGTGACGGGGGATCGTTTCACTCTGAGGGCCACCTGCGGTGTGTTGTGACAGGCGGTCATTACACCTCCGAGAGGCGCGCTCGGCGGAAGGTTACAGCGAGCCGCAAATGGGCTTCGACTGCGGAGAAAGCTAATCTTTTTTCTCAGCCTCTCGTTTGCTCTGCCTTCATCTCGCTCTGCTTTAAGGTGGAAGGTTTTTCCTTCAGTTTTCACTGCAGGGTTGGATTTCCTCAGTGGCTCAAGCCTGGAGACACCTGCAGCAGACTGAAGATGGCAGCTGAGGGGCAGGTACTGTGGTACTCAGATAAAAGGGTTCACCGGTATGGATGACTATTCTCGGTTGAACCTTTACTATTAGAAAAGGTTTTTTACTGTTGTGAAGGTTTTGAAAAGCCATACACTAAAAAGATTCTGAAAGGCTTCTTTGGTAAGGATGATTGTCCCTTGAAGAGGTTACACAGAATCTTTCAGTGTTGTACATAGAACCTTGCACTGGGAGTGCTCCTTACAACTTTTCATAGGGTTCCCCTACAAGGACAAAGAACCATTTTTGTACAAAGTATGAAAGAAAGAGTGTTCAGCTGAATTCCCCAGGTGGGACAGTGTTGTCATACTCTCAGGTAAGGCTCTTTGCTCCTTAATTAGGAACTGATAAGTGGTGACTATCCAGCTGTACAATTGAAAATTATTAAAAAACTAAGAAAGTGAAAGAAACGGTTCCATAAATAGCTATAAAGGGTTCCCTATGAAGACAAGCCAAATAAACCATTCATAACCATTTTCTAAGAAAATAGAGCTCTAAACTACTACATGCATACAATAAGTTCAAGCAAAAACAATGAACACACATACGCACATGCACTGACACACCATTTTGGTGTGGAGACAAATCAGCTAATTATAGCCAAGTATGAGGAAATCCAGGTCCCTTGTAAGAATCCATTGTGACCCTATTACGACATGTATTTGTTTGCATTTTGGAACATTATTTTAGTTTGGAACACAGTGTAAATAAGAGTCAAACATGCTGTGGATTGCAGCATGCCATCAGTTTGTAGTATGCAGCTGTGTATAACATGGGTTTCCAAAGTACCACTAACACAGGATTTGCTGTGTATTAAGTTTAGGAAGGTCTTGATTGCAGCATGCAGTTGGAGTTCTGTATCAGCTGATCCCCAGAAAGTCTCCTGCTAGTCCTGCTGGGTAATCTAAACAAACTGTTATAAAATCAACTTTTCCTGGTTTTAGGTCCTAAATGTTATAATCATAACTTCATGATTCAGTGGTAACTCACATAACATTTTGTGATTTCCAAACTTATTTGCCTCTCTATTGGCATTAGAACAACACATGAATGTGATAATTAGATAATTATATTTGGTCAAGAGACACCTCTATCCACACATTACTTGATATACTGTGAGCACCATTCATTGGACAGTGACGCATTTTTTTGGTTCTGTAAACCCCCCCCCTTTTTCGGGCATCAAAAAATATTGGAGAGTTTAACATAATGTAGAATAAAGTAATCAATTTTACTATCTAGTCACATATCCTTTGCATGCCATGACTTCCTGATGTCTGTGACCCAACAATATCAAAAGACTCTTGATCTTATTTTCTGGTGCTCCTACAAGCGATACTATAACTTCTCTGCATTTGAATGGGAATTGGGGGGTGGGACTAGATTTAGCTGTAAATTACCCTGGAACAGTATGGAATACATGGTTGGCTAAATGGCTCTAAGTCATCAAGGGTCTTACGTATGAAACGAGCCTTAAACCATCACTCTGCCAGATATGCCATAACTATGGATGGATAACTCGAAGGGTTTCTTCTCCTGACTTATTTTTCCATAGAGTTCAATAGGAAAATTTGTCAGGAGAAACAACCCTTAAAGTGACCCATCCATATCTACTGCATATCTGGCAGCAGAGTGATGGTTTGAGGCTCGTTTGAAACCTCAGACCCTTGATGACTTATAGCCATTTCGCCAACCATGTAATGTATAACGTTAAATTTTTTGTTTGTTTTTCAAAATAAATCAATTACCTTGATTATTTACCCGTTTCATTATGTGTGTAGAAACTTGAGAATGAATGCTTTCTGGAAAAAGAAAAGGGTTGGTTCCCTGTTTGTGTTTCTTAAATAGACTCTTGGGGAAAAATACTACAAATTGATTTATTCAGCTGCGGTTAAGTACTTTGTAAAGCCCAGTTAGTATCTGCCAGAGGCATATACATCTTTATGTTAATCTAGCAAATCAGATATTCAGCCAATAACAAAGAATATATAAACAGTACACTCAGGTTAGTACAGAGTTGGCTCCAAATTGAGGGAAGGAATATTTACAGTCAAACTCATGAAAACTGCAAGTAACAAACAGTAATCAAACACTTTCTGGTTGGGCTCAGAATAAATCCGCCTTAAGACACACACACACACACACACACACACACACACACACAAATATTGATCATTTTAATTACCCTCTTTGTTGGTTTTGTACCCATTTTCTTTGGAGGTCTGCATCCAAAGGAAGCCTGATTTTTATTGCCATTTTGTCAGCTAAATGAATAATCTTATTGTTTCTGTAATGTTTGCTTTTATTCAGAGGGTCAGATTTTACTTAAATCTTAGTCCATTCGGAGCCTGGCAACACTCGCTGTTTTGATAAACAGAATCAGCAGGGGAGGGCCTACTTGGACAGGAAACATTCCTGCCTCGTGCTTTAGACTTTTAATGTGAATAGAGAAACAGGTACAAATGGCTCTCTCTCTCTCTCTCTCCCCCTCTTCCTCTGTTAACTCATAGGGATTTGAAACAAAACTGCATGCCTGATATCGGAGTGAAAACCTGTGATCAACTGTCACAATGTGCAGATCAGATTGTTAAGGACAGTGAAGTCTTCAAGCATCTCCAGAAAACGTCAAGCCTCATCCTTAGGGTTTTTACTGTTCCCCATATTGTGGTGATTATTGCCTAGGCTTAGAAGATACATCAAGAAAGGTTCTTTGGATGTTTGGCCAGCAACACAGATCCCCTCTGGTCACAGTAGTTTATGAAATTCTCAGAGTAAGAGTGTTTTTCTGCCATTTACATCGTAGGACCATGTTCACAAAGAATTACCCCACGGCTTGTTCCATTTGAAAAGAAGACTGCGGCCGATGCTTAAATGTTATAAGGACAATGCACAATTAAGAATGAACAGACAAGTCCAAATGCATACAGGTTCCTGTGTAAACAGATTTTAGTCTGTAGTTTTAAACTACAGTGGCCTGTAAGTTCAAGTTAAAAACTGCCAATGTACACTGCAGAATATAATTTAGATTTTTAAAAATCATTGCATATGCCATGAATGTACATCTTGTTTGGTTAGCTGATGCATTGATTACTGGTATTATTCAGGTTAGGCACCTTGCCCGGGGGTAAAGCAGCCGCTTCCAACTTGGGAAATGAACCTGCAAACCCCTATATCCAGTTTATCACAGGGTCAGGCCTACAAACTGACATGTTTCCCATTTTCCTCTTTGGAAGGGCTGGGTGTTGGCTGCGGCGTCTCATATGTGTACTCAAGCCTTAGGCTGACCACAGACTGAAATACTTGTGGCCAGATTCCACACTGGAAGGGACTGGTTTCTACAGTCGATTTTTTAATAAAGTCTTATGAAGCCCAGTCATCCTTTCCCCGCCTTCCATGTTTGGCTTCCAGAACCTCCTCGCATTTCGATTTACAACACATGTCATAATCGGCAACAGAGACAGAAAAATACGACTATTTGTTGATTTTGAGAAATTAGTTGCTCAATGGGGCCTAGAACAAGTAATTGAATAACTCAGTGTAAAACAGCTGCTCATAATGACTAAGGGGCAGATGAGTTTGAGCACTCAAACATGACATAACATTTTTCAAAAAAATATATCGCAGATTAACCCTCCTATTATGTTGAAATTTTATGACGCATTTTATGTCTGGGATTAAATTGACCCCAACAGTTTAAACCGACACAAAATTATTGTAATAGACAAATTTTTACACAGTGCGTCGCCTTCTTAATGTCTCCAAATTGACTAGGCTTTTATCCCTAAATATTAAAAATCTGTGATAAACTTATCATTTTAGGTAAGTGAAAGTTTGTGAAGTTTAACTATGGCAAAACTACCCAGAATCACCCACAAAAAAATGCCTAAATTGCCTATTTTCTCATGTTTCGTACATTATTTTCAGCATTATGTCTATTGCATGTTTACTATATAATCCCATAAAATAAGGAAAAGTCAAGATGAAAAATAAGGTTGATTGGTTTCAAGACACATCAAACACTGAATGGGGCAAATTGACCCCCAACATAATAGGAGGGTTAAATGCACAGATGGCAAATGATCGTTATTCAGTTAAAGCACAATCCAACTGACTCACGTCTGTGCAAGATCAATTTCCAAACAGTGATATGATAAGGAGCAACTAATGTGCTTCAGAGAAGAGTACACGCTTGTCTGCGCCCTCCCAAAATAATAGCAACGGTTGCAGTAATGAGCATTGATAAATATGGTTGAGTATTCTTTATCAGGGAGGGGGGGCATTCATAAAACAAAAGAACAATTTGAGGCAGGTGGAGTTGTGTGGAAGGAGGAAGGGTGGGTTGGTCGTTTGGGGGGAGGGTTCAGGTTATAATGGCACAAGTTACCCAATATTGTACTTAGTTTGCAATATCCACGTGTCTCTTCTGCTGTCCTCTACACTTGCCAAGAATCTGTCCCTCTCAAAATGCGAACCATTAGTGTGCAGTGTTTGCTAACGCTAAAGCAGCCAGTGCTCCGCTCACTTCATGACCTTGTCCTTGAAAAAAGCTGAAGAGATGCCATTTTAAAGGCTCATGTCACAACAAAGAGTCCGAAAATAGGATTTCAAACAGCCGGGCCAGGATGCAGACTTCCTTGCTCCGCGATAAGTGCTGCATAATCTGTAAATGCTATTTAATTTTAATGTTACTTTTGACCCCCCCCCCTCAAAAAAAAGAAGAAAAAAAAAACAGTCAAACCAAACATCAAATAAATTGATTTTACTCTATCCTTTAACTGTCAGTTCAGCCTTGATTCTCCTCCCCCTCTTAGTGCCGCATGGAGCTTTAAAAAGACAAAGAGATTCCCAAGCAGTTTTTAAACTATTTTGGTCGCATACTGTGACTGTTCATCTGGGCCTCACCACTGGTCACCTAAGGATTAAGAGCCGTTCTTGTAAGCCCCGTTTTTAACCATCTCTATTCTTTGACTAAAAGCCTTAAAAATCGCTGGAGACACAGCATTAACATAGCATGCAAATGGGGGGAAAAAAACAGATTGAACTCCCATGTTCTGAGGCTGCTGGACTGCTGTACCAAAATAAACAGCTGTATCTGGTCCAGGGCTGGTTACGGCTGCTGTAGCAGGTTGCCGAAACGAAACACAGGATCCAAGACTTCACGGGGTCATTATGACACCATTTGGAGCATGCGAGAGGGGAACCGAATGGATTTAATCCGAGGCCCAGCAGACCAGCGGCTCATAAGTGGCATGTTTTCTATATGGGAGACTGATTTACCACCCATGGCTCAGTTCAGCACGAGCAAAATATGCCAACCTTTTTTTTTTTTTTTTAAACCGCAACAAAAAGAAATTTTAATCCAATTCATGACAAGGCTTACTGCGTTGTAGCGTGAAATGAGTGAGGACAACAAAATGCACCAGGATGTTCTGGACGACTCTGCAGAGGAATTAATCCTTTCTGGATTTGTTGGGTGGGATTTTGTTCGCTGGCCACCCCAAAAAAAAAGAGAAAAATAACACAATGTGTGTACCTCATGTATTCCAACAGGTGGTGATCAAAAATATTGGCAGCAGGACCGCATTGTTTTATGCCAAAACAAAAGGAGTCACTGTATCTGACGAGGATCAGAATCGAAGTAAATCAGAGAACAAAATGTGTGGATATTTAGAATGAGGACTTGGCTCTCTGTCTTGGACAGCGGGCCTCACTGGGGGGACGATCCCCGAAAACGCTTTCCTCTGGACGAGCCCCAAGGATTCCTCTTGACATTGCGGGGCTTTACTGATGCCCCCACTTTGCAGAGGGGCTGAGGGATGAGTTCTCGCGGATTTAACTGGCGGGTGAAGCCTCTGTACCCTGGGAGAAAGCCTGTGGGTCTTTATGGTGGTTTACCCGTCCAGCTACTTCCTCCTTCCTCCTCACGGCCCTCTGTGGCATGTTTGCTGGGTTCTGGTCAGACTGATACTGAAGCGCAAACATGTTAAGCATGCTACATTTTCAAACGCGCACAGATACAGTTTGCCCTGCTCAATTAGCAACACGAAGCTTCTACTTTCAACATGGAGTTACAAAGGCATGTGAACGTCCTGATTTGTGGAGAAAATCTTGAGACATAAGACATACTGGCAGTGTAGTAAAATGTAAAGGATATGAAGTAACATCACACTCCATTTGGAACCCTTTCCACCCAATCAGAAATAACTACAGTTCTCTCACACCTTCACATTATAGTCCACTGTGATTGCAGAGTTCCCTATAGAGCTCCGTAGTCCCGCCCACTTTGGTGACGAACGTCTGGTGCCACTTTTCGGAAAAAATACAATGGGAGTCAATGGACTGAAAATATTTAATTTATTTACAAAAATTTCTATATTCAGCCAGATACACGTTCAAAACACCCAAGAGCAGGGTTTTCACATTTTAAAATAATTTATAAAATTGCTAATTTGAAATTATGTCCAACAAATAAACAACAAACACATTTTCAAAAAAACAACTAAAACGACTACAACATCTGGGCTACTCGCTTGCTCACCACCACTGCTGAAGTTAAAGCCATAAAGCTGACACTTTCGACATGGCCAGACTGATAGTGATTCTCGCCCTTGGTGATACTCTTAGTTTCACTTCCATAATAAGACAAAGTGATAGCCATTTTTGCGAGTAGAGCGGCCAGGTATCTACTGAATATCTGGCAGCAGAGTGATGGTTTGAGGCTCGTTTGATGCCTCAGAGCCTTGATGACTTATAGCCATTTTACCAACCATGTATTCCATACTGTTCCAGCATAATTTACAGCTAAATCTAGTCCCACCCCCCAATTCCCATAGAGATCCATTCAAATACAGAGACGTTATAGTATCGCTTGTAAAAGTACCAGAAAATAAAATATCGAGAGTCTTTTGATGTTGTTGGGTCACAGACATCAGGAAGTCATGGCATGCAAAGGATATGTGACCAAATATTAAAATAATGACTTTATTCAATATATAAATGCAGGGGTGTCAATAATTGTGGCACATGTGGTTTTGTTAAAAATAATTATATCCTGATGAGTGATTTTTTTTTCTCATAATAAATTTACTTCAAGAAAAGGTTGGATTTTTCGCATTTTTTCAGTGTGACATTAAGCTAATTCACCAAACGGTGAATTTTTTTATAACCCTCTTTACTCATCTTTACCAGGGGTGCCAATAATAGTGGAGGGCACTGTACTTCTTTGGCCAGTAGCTACTTCCATAATAAGTTACAAGAGCAGGTGATAGCCATTTTCGCTAGCAGAGCGGTCGGTACTGCGTTAGTTAGTAAAAGCAGGAGCCAGCGATGTACGACCGGGGATTCTGGATAGTGTAGTTATGTTTCTCAAACTCCGTTAATTATACGATTCAAATTTGATTTATATGCGGTGGTGAGTATATAATGGACTTTGTATCACATATATGTCAAGGTTTGGTCCATACAATGCCATAATATCATCATAAGGGTGACTGAAAGATCCCGAAGTGGGGCAGGTAATGCTTCCGGCAGTCTTCCGGGACCAGCCAGGGATAGGAGGGGGCGGGACTACGGAGCTCTATAGGCAATGCTCAAACTCTTCAACCAATCACACGCAGCCAGAGAACCAGGTGTACTGTATTCTGTCACGTCAAGACTGCCTTATACGATGCTTTGATTAAATGTAAATGCACCTCGTCCCCAAGCCCCCTCTCAAATAATTATATTGTTGTGGGCTTCTGCTAGGGATTAATCAAGCTATTCAAGTGTAAATCTGTGTCACAAAATGGATAATTAATTGCCCATTAACAGTGGTGTATTAGAAATAGTCTAATTATGCATGTCAATTAAGCTAAACAATTCAGTTTCAATTCATTTACTGTTAATTAAGCCGTAAATATAAATAATGATGAAGCAACAATCAGATGTTTTTTTAATTGTGCAACAAAGAGGCTTTTTTTATCAACACAAGACCTCAGTTCATCAACATCAGTGCATAATCATTTTAAGTCCAAACCATAATAGTATAAACATGATAGTACATCAGGGAAGTGTCGCTGGACTTTTTTTTTTAGGGTAGGCATTTTTTTGGCATATGATAGTTCCTTCTATAAAATGTTTGACTTCAATATTATGCATGTTAGGAATCTATTTTTTATTAATTTATGTGTGCAGTGATTTAATGAGTTGTGTAAAATCCCACGTTTGTTACAGAAAGGGCAGTGGTGGAAGCAGACAATATACTAGCGATAACAGTCAAGAGAAATGGTAACTGATGTGATGCGTGAGCATGGTTATATAGCTGGAGTTTAATGACATCATTTCAACTGCTGACTGCAAATCTTGCTAGACTGCATCTCTCCATAGCCTCACAGTTTATATAATTTAGTTTAGTTTGCAGATGGATATCCAATTGAGTCTCCAACCCTGACCCTGTTGAACTGCCATGGTTTTCCATTTCACTGATTCACCTGCCTCAAGAACAGCCAGGCTCTTGACAATTAAACCACTCCCTCAAATAAATTGACATTCAGCACTGATTATACTGAGACTATGGCTGAATCTTGGGGTGCGTCCCAATACTCGAAAAATGCCTCCTTTCCTCCGTGCCCCAGAAACACATTTTTGTGTCCTAATATAATGTTTCTGATTACATAATTGCTACATATGAATTAATGTCTTGACGCAAACCGCAATGGCAGGTACATTGTATACTGTACATGCAACTACTTTAACGTTCAGGCAGTTTTGCATACTTACGGCCGGTTAGGAGACGAGTGGAGGAAAGGAGGTGAGGAGTGAAGAATATTGGGATGCGCCCACATTCTCTGGACTCACTGACTCGTGGACTCAAAGGCGCGTTCTCGTCAAATCCCTGAGTGCTTAGGGCTGCCCATTGTGAAAGCAGCGTTTTTGGCAAGTGCTCTTATACGGACTTTTCGCACCCTCTACCCGCACTTACTTTCTTCTCCAGGCAGTCAGAATATCTGTAACCGATAGGACAGAGCAGGAAAAATGTGATGCGTGTGGTGCAGACTGCCATCAGGGGAAGTAGCAACATGCACATGCACCTTTGCTCCCAAAGGACATTTACTTTTCAAGTTTTACTGCTAGCGGTCGTAGCTGTTAAAGTCCAAGCTTTCGCTCCTTCCTTGAAGTCGCTCAACATCGGGATTTCAAGATCACAATCATCCTCCAGATGAACTGTCATCAAAGCAAGTTTATTCAAAAATTAAATGCATAAAAAATGAGAAATCCATATCATTACATTTCCTTGCTCACCCTTTTGGAAGTGATTATATAAGTTTCTCCATCTCACACCCAGTTGCAGTTTGAATATTAACAAGCAAGCGTTCTTCAAAAAAAAGTAGAGTCAACCCTTATCTTCACAGCAAGGCTCACAATTAGCATGCTTGGCCTGATGTTTTAGGCTTCTGTCCAAAGCCACTTGGAAAGGTATGCCTTTCCACAAGGAGAATAAACAGCTGTTCCACTCCCACATCTTAAACATTCTTTTCCTCCTGCCTTCATTTTCAAGCAAGGGCCTATAGAACAGTAATTAAGTAAAGAACACTTATTTTGGGAAATCTTTAGAACGGAAATATTCAACTTGTTCTTAAGATTTCCAAAAGAGAAGAAACCAAAATAATTTGTCACTTATGTTTTTGGAATGGGTGAAAAACGATTGCGATTATGTAAAAGGCATTTGGTGTGTGTCCTGTGTTGGAAAGGAAATGGGGGAAATAATTAAGCACAAAAGAAACAATATATGAAGACCTTTTTACTTATATTTCAGCAAATTCATTCATTGTCCTTTAGGGTGCAGTGTGCAATTTTGTCAGCAAATTGAGGGTGTATGACATTGGGGGAGGGGGTTAAAATTAATTAATGCAACATTCCCTAATTTATTTCTTTTGATTGAATTTGCTTACATGTGCTAGTGAGCTGGCTAACCTCTCACCCCCATTATTAATCTTCCTAGCCTCAGTGTACGGAAATCCCTTCGTTTGGGTGGCCAGGTACTTTACCTCTGAAAAAAGTACACTAAAATTATTCAAATGAACACCTAGGAAACACAACATTCAAATTGCTATAAAGTAGCTCTAACACCCAGAGATAAGATGCAGTAAATGTTAGTGAATTCTCTCTTTGATGTTCCTTATCAAGACTGCATTCTCTTAACTTAAAAAATATATATATTAAAAAAACGTGTTTTTCTTTGGATTCCGTTCGTATGGTACCATTATGCAGTGGGCACATTTAGAAATGGTTTCGAGTGGGATAAACTCCTGTGTGTTCAAATCGAAACTGGCAGAATGTCAAAGCATTTAGACACCGCAATAATCTAGCGCCATCTAGTGTTCACTGAATAAGAAGGGTCTAACCAGACCACTGAAGTCAGCTTGAAACTATTTTAGGACGGCAGTTGATCAAGTTAAAATCAAAACATGGTTATAATTTCTGATAAAATCATGGGATAGCCTGTTGGACATTGCATCATTGATATAGAAAACGGGTGCAAAGTTAAGTTGTAATTTTGAACTTAAGACAAAAACATAAATGCAGACAAAATGCAATCACACCAAGCCATCAGTTTTTAAAGGCTCTGCCCTAGATACTATTTCAGAATAATTTCTAAGTTTTAAAATAACCTACAACCAATGTAACAATTTCTGAGCTATTGGAAAATAAACTTCACTGACATAATATGCAGACCTCTCAAACCATCAGTAATGATACACAACTAATATAACAAATAAGGATTTAAAGACTTCCAGTACTTCTACAAGATGGCTGCAAAGAATTCTCTTTGATAAATAAATAATTTAAGAGCAATAATATTTTGCCTTTCCACATGCCTTTCCTTACTAAATTAAGCTGTGATATTTCAGGACTATAAACATAAATAAGTTACTCTACTTCTAACCCACAAAGCTTACACCTAGCACCAGGCATTCTGGCAGCAGACCAGGACAACAGCAAAAGAAAATATCATCATACCATACGTTAAAGTTAGTTCAGGTAATGCCGTTATTAAAACTTATGGTGAAAAAGGGTATACCAGAAATGTAAAAGATTCATATAAATTATTATTTTTTCCTTAGTCTTTTTACTCTCCCAATTTTCTCTAGAACCGATTTGTCCAAGTACTTTCCAAGTTTAATTTCCTGACGACTATTCTTTTTTTTATGCAATTGTTTAAAGATGCTGGCAAGGAGCCCTGGAATACATTCTGTAGCAGACCTGCGTGGATTGCAGCTTCAATCAGGTTTTACAGCGAAAAGGAAAGACCAGAACAAAATCTGGTTACAGGCTTGTATGTTCTCCACACACCTACAGCTGAGGCAGTATGTCATCTTTGGGTTATCCACCCGATTACTGTAAATAAGACATTCCACAATTAAAAACTTACAGTACAGCACCCTACCTCTCTGATAACAGGATCAAATTGAATCACTTTCTCTTTTCTTTATTCCAGTTAAAAAAGAACAAAAAAATATAAAATATAAAAAAATAATTGCCAGGAAAGATTTGCCAGTTGTATCATTCCTTAGCCATTTTGACCAATATTGTAATAAGACGCTGAGCAATAGACTTTAAATGGAAAATATAATTAGTGCATTAGTTTGTCGAAGCATTTATGAGATCACAAATCCATCGGATTTTCAGAGCTCATTCTAAAACCCATACATCACTGTCAAGACTGTTTAGATGGAAAATGTGTTCATTTGTTTCCCAGCACAAAAGATGCGGCTCAGATTAATTTATCCTTCAGTACAGGCTGAGTAGATATGACAGCATCATTACCAGATGCAAAGGTTTCAGATTGTTTACTTCATTAAAAATAGAAACTTTAGGTTAGTTTGCTATGGGCAAACAGATACTGAAGTGATAACCAACATATCATGAAATGGTAGAAGAATAACATTTGTGGCTTGACTGGGACTAGTAATGTTACAGCCCAAAATGGTAGAAGCAGCAACAAATAGTTTCAGAATAGGTTTAATCAGGTGAATGCGCTTGTGTTTCTCCATATTTTAAGTCACCTAAATGAATGAATCACCAATTAATAAGTGAATCATAAACAATTACATTTAGTATTATTAGAATATATGGTGCACATATTATTCTGCACATATCTCACAATGAATGGTGTGACGATACCGTGGGGATCTATGGTACAATGAATTTCTTTTTTTTTTTTTTTTTTTAAACCCTTAGATGTGAAATTCATAAACTTACACATTCCATCTCTCACATACCAAGAATACATGCTATACAAGTGCAGTGCTCCCTCTATTGGTCACAGAAAGAAAAGTCTATGTGCCACAATTTGAAACAAAGATTTAATGAGTCCTTCACCAGGAATAGGTCTAAGGTAAAAATGTAACCATCAAGGACCTTTCCTCATGAATTCAATGAAAAGTGCACACAGAAGCTACCCTTCACCCCTTATGTCCACCATTTTAAATGCATGTTACAAATCGGCTGGTTATTTTCTGTTGCATCCCTGATGTGCAATGTGACAGCTGGTTCACCCTGGCCTGCTACACAAGTCAGTTTCATGTGTCTGTCTACCTTCTCTAGACTTACGTTTAATAAGATTTCAGGGAGATTTGACTAATGGATTATGTGATATTTTATATAAAAATCAACATGTATAAATATTATTTTGGAAGGAAATATTTTCTATTCCCATTTGAAGCATAACTTTTTTAATGAATGATATAAAAAACATTGATGGTCCAATGATGCATTTCCTCAAACCTGCATGATTTCTTGGACTTTTTCCAAGATTATAACGGTCATGTGATTAAAATTCTGGGCAAGCTCAAACTGTCAAACAGCAAATTCAAGAGCAAAGACATATTGGTGGAACAAAAATGAGATCGAGTCCTTTCATAAATCGAAGACTTGTCAAACTGAAAACACAGGACGGACCTCCCACCATTTCTGCTAATGCTACTGACACGACAGGGTTATTGTGCTTCTGACACGAAGCAATCCCAAGGAATACCGTGACAAAAGGAATAAGAAAGTATTGACTGACAGGATGGTAAGAGGGAAGAGAAAGGAGAAAGGGCAGGGAAAGAAAAGACAAGTTCATGAACGAGGGAAAAGTAGAAAGAGCCGGCACTCCGAGGTCTCCTATTCCGTGCCATCGCGTTATGTCAAACTGATAGTTCCGTGCTGGCATTAGTCACTGAACTTAAGCCTGCCCGTTGTCTTGATATTTTACTCAAATTCACATTCAAAGTGGAGTCCATGCATTTATGCCAGAGGCCTGTGGTAATCAAATGAAGTGCAGACTTGATCCAAACAGTTTATCCCCTCTACGGTATAAGACCTGAAGATAAGGGGGAGGCAATAAACTTATTCCAGTGCTACTCTTCTGGACTAAGTGTCAAAGTAAAAAGAGATTGTAGCCTATATGAAGGCTGCTCTAATCCAAATGCAAGTGCCAGATCTAAGCCAACTGCATCCCACATCTGTTTGCATCAAAGCCACTGTCAAGTGATTAAGGTCATACATAATATTTTCAAATATATTTAAAGTTCACTGCCCCCCCACCCAATCCAAAATCACATATGGTTCAGAACCATGTCATTCCATTAAACGGCTGTTATGAAATAGATGGAGTAAACGCAATACGAGAGGGAAACAGATAATTGTCTAATGCCCTAAGCTCCCTTGCTTCGATGGCCATTTAGATGAGGTTAACCATTAACTTTTTCCATGTCACAGAGTACTCTTGTTCTGGCAGCTCCCCTCGCAGTATTCACAAAAGACCAAAGACTGGGGGTGGGAAAAAGGCCAACTACTCAAGTTAATTTGCCTAATCCTATAAGCAAGATATAAGGGCTACATCTGTACCTCTTTGGCACACATTCAACAAGGATAGTCCAGCTGTTTCAAGATGGCATCTTTGCTAGATATTTTAAAAAAAGTAATACACATAGGTCATTCACTTACATGAACAGGCTGGCAAGACCGATTAAAAACAGAAGGGGAAAAGCTTGTATATTTAAAGACATGGTTGACATTTGCACGGAAAAAAATTCAAGGGGTATAGAGATGGAACTGAAGTGGCACAAAAGTTCAGTTTCACACTGTAAGCTCTCTATGACGGTGTGTCCTTTACAATTTTTAAGCTCTGTTGCACTGCAGTCGTCTATGGTTTGTGTTCAACGAGCTTGGATTTCTAAAGTCGGAATCAGGAAATGGAAGCATGATTTGGGTGCATTGATTTAGTTGTAGTTTCAATGTGTTCTAGCCTCTCATTTCCTAAATAAAGGGAAACCTGTACTGTGTCAGGATTGGATTATAATTTAGACGGGCAAAAATATTAACATAAGTGAACGCTGATTATTTGCCAAAGCATGTGGCCACAAACAAAAAGAAAACACACTGCACCCACTGTGGATGCTCCCTTAAATTATGGCTTTGTGACTGAATAATAGTCACAGCTAAATTTGATCAGTAATGTGTACCACTCAAATTCATGAAGGTAGTTGCTCAAACTCCTGGACCATCGATGTGACAGAGCTGAAGTTCAGTTAAGAGATGGGATGGTACACACAATCCTCACGTCTATCAGAAATAGAACATCCAGGCAGCCGTACAATGCACAAAGGCCAACATTTTTTTAAACACCCAAGAGGCATTCGTAAGTGGACAGTCGAAGAAGAAAAAGAACAAGGGAGAAGTTCAGGCCTCCCCACAATGGGAAGGCGGACCTGAACAACTAAAACACAACAAACCCGAAAACAGAAATGAGAATATCAACGAAAAAGTGAACAACAAAACCACTGTGGAAACTACCATGTTGGCCAGCAGCAGAGCCATAAAAAAACTGATTTCTTTTGGAGAGGCTATATAGGCTCCAGAAGGCCTGTGAGGACATTTCCCAATTAGCACAGGTGCAGTCATTTCCCAATTAGCACAGATGCAGTCATTTCCCAATTAGCACAGGTGCAGTCATTTCCCAATTAGCACAGGTGCAGTCATTTCCCAATTAGCACAGATGCAGTCATTTCCCAATTAGCACAGGTGTTTAAGACTCTTAATCAACACAGGAGAAGGGGAAAAGGCACCCAGGCCGTGTCCGAATATGATCCCTTCACCCCTTTGAGGGTGCATATTTGAGTTTCAAAAAGCTTTTTAGTGGGCAACTTTTTCTCAGAAAAGGGGGCACAAATTAAAATCCAATCCTTATTTCCAGGGTTTTGAGGGGATTCAGGAGCACAGTCATCTGACAATTTCAGGAAGTAATGCTGTGTTCAAATGATCTCGGAAGACCGAATATTTCCGACTTCCGAGAAGAAAAAACGATTTGGACGTGACAATATATGAGTATATTCGGGAGCACACTTTTCAAGAAGCACGCAAACATTTTGGTCACATAAACATGACGTGCAGCTTTGTTTTAAAAATATGGTGCAGCTTCGCTCACGTTTTCCTTCAACAACAACAAAAATAGTGTGGAGGATATTTTTTGCATATTGCACATTGCATAATAAACAGTATACAGTAAACAGTACACAGCTGCTAGTACACAGGAGACTGGACTCTGACACAGCCCTTGGGTTCATTCCAATCGCTTACAGTATTTTCACTCCTTGCATCTCTTCTTAGCTTCACCCAACGGAGGATGCAAGGAAGAGATTCAAGGATGAGATATGAGGACGGAGGAATCAAGGCAACATATATTAGGCAAATGGAACATACTTGCTCAGTCAAGCATCAGTTTGAAGCGACGTAAATTTCTACATTACATTACAATTATTTGGCAGACACTTTTATCCAAAGCGACGTATAATAAGTGCATATTGAAGGTATTTTATTTCTTCTATTTCTATTTCTAATGACGCGTTGCACACATATTATGCGTACACTTAACAAATGTCTTTTAGTTTCTTTTTAAATGAATAAATGTGGCTTGGGTAGGCCTAAAGGAATGAGTGCCATTATGGATTATATAAATGGAAAGTAATGGTAAGATTAGATTTGTGTCGTGGTGTTCTGGCCATATTTCAAACTGTGGCCGATGTGGAGGTGGGTCATTTATAGCCTACATCACGCATTCCTAAAAAAAACTTCCGCAAAGGCTACAAATGTGTATCCTTGCTGAAGCCTACTCATTTCTCGCTCCTCACTCCTCCAAGTAGCATTTAGCAAATTGAAATGTACTTTAGGATGGCGGACCTCGATCGATTTCCACATCACACTAGGACCAAGGAGACGAGAACAGATAAAGAAAGCGATTGGAATGAACGCCTACACACTCATGCATAACGCCTTGTGTAGTACAAAATTCTGGGCCCTCTGCAACAGAGTCTCTGTGGGCCCCCTTCCCAAAGCAAACTTTTGAACTGGGTAGTCAGTTCCACTATTACCCCCACTATGACACCCCTGGGTAGACACACATCCAGAGTTCTACAAGTGTTAATGGTTTCCTGACACAAGATTTGATGTCAGGTCATGTTGCTGTGGCACTAATTGCAATAATGAAGTCTACAGTGAGTGATAATCAGTGTACCTCAGACCACTTTGAGCTCTTGCAGAAATCAGGAATACAGTTTCCACTGTATAGAGCCTTCATTTTCATGCTGTGGAGATGACAGCTGTAATAACTGAGATGATAAATTACAATGGAAATCATTTTAGGCCCTGTCACTTAACTGACAACACTTTATTATAATGAGGTGACAGACACGTGTCCCTCCTCCTGCACAGACGCATGTATACAGGGACAGATAATAGGCTTATTGAAAAGCATCAGAGCCTAGCACTTAATCATTCATCTACATTATCCTCCCTCAAGTAAATGACTATGTGCTAGAGTGCCCTCATTAAAATGTATTAAAAATGGCAAGGCCATTGTTCTCCTCCTGCTTCCGTTTCCCCAAGAAAAAGGTTGAAGCATGTCACACTCAACCTCTCCTTCTGCCACTGAGGTCTTTGGGCCACTAACGCTCAACGGTCAATCTGTGGTCCAAACAAGCTTGTCACAGGCCTATCTGTGATGCTATTTACATAGTAAGAGTAATGTCCATGTGTTTTATAGTGTACAGCAGGGATATTCAAATTTTACATCACATTTGTTAATTTAGGTGAGGGGTCTCAGACTCGAGTCCTGGAGGGCTGCAGCATCTGCTGGTTTTTGTGACTTCCTTTCAATCAGCAGACAATATAGGCTTTGGAAATAAGGTTTGCAGACTCTTTAGCCAATCAATGATTTAACTTAGCACTTAAGTGCAGGGACACATCGGAAACCAGCAGACAAAGCGGCCCTCCAGGATTTGAGATACCTGATTTAGGGAATGAAACCAGTGTTTCATTCAAGGAAGGATAGCCCCCATCTAGGCTCCTTACTGGAAACCTGTAGGTGCCACATGAGTAGGTAGGGGTCACTAGTACAGTAGTAACCTTGAGAAACCCAGATGAATGTAGTCCATCCTACCCCACTAGTAGGACAAACCAATCCATGCACACCAATGTAGGCCTTAAGTGTAATAAAATTAAATTTAAAAAAAAATACAATAAAATCTAAGTGCAAGGGTAAGAATAAAAGCTAGTCATTTTGAATCTTTCGATTTACGAATTATTTACCAGCTGAGTTACTGGGGATCCCCAGAAAAATATATTTTTTAAAAAGTGTACAATAGGCGTTCAAGGGTAGCTCAAGACTGCACCTTTATTAAGGGTCATAGCAGTATAATTGCAAATACAATTAAGAGTAAACAGAAACAAAGAGCAATTTGCTCGTTTTTATGAACTGCAAACAAGTAATCATGAAAACATTGCCTCTGATGACATGACTAATTGTGTTTTGACAGAAGAATGTCATGCCAGAATGATAAATTACATTTCCTGAACCAACTACGGTAAAACTCTTTTTTTCCTCGACAGTCAAGTTACACAGTCTGGGAAAAGGGCACTGTTAGAGGTTCTACTGTTGTTCTTGGTGCCTAAGCCTCTCATTTATGAACATATTCCTTTCCTTCAAAAACACATGTGACTGACCATTAGTCTATATATCCTGGACCAGCAGAAAAGATAACAGTCTGACTACCATGATACCTGTAGTTCCCTTTGATCTAAGAAAGTAGTCTATTAATAAGCGGCCCCATTAAATCAATCTAAATCTAACCATAATAACTCCCTCATCTGATAACAATGAGAATAATGGGTTGTCATGCATGAAGAGAAATGGGTAATCACGGACTGTTTTCTTTAATTAGGCCCGATAAAGTGGACAGGCAGATTCGGAGCAGGAGACACATTAATCATGAACAAGGTAGCAAATTATTTAATTACTCGGGAGTTGGGAGAAGGAGGTGCGTGGGAGTAACTGGAAGTTGGCGGCCGGGCGAGAACGCTAGCGGGGACATGGACGTTCGTGATTGAGTGAAAACGCAGCCAGATTCAAGGTAAATCAATGAACGGATTACCTCACCTGCCAAAAAAATGACCCATGTTTCCGTTACTGAGAGAAATCTCATTGCGTCTTGCAGGACTCTCTTCAGCTAAAGTCGATAATGAGGTTACACCACCAGAAGAGTACACGACAGGAAAAAAAATCTATAATTTTTCTGCCTCTGCCGTCTGACTCCCAAGATGCAGGTACCAATTGCTTGTCTGACCGGACTTCCTTCTTATGATTACAACATAAATGACCTTTTACAGTAACTGTATTTATTGATTCAATGACTGGAAGGCTGTCTGGAGATTGAGATCTGGTGAAGGTATTCCTGTTCGTCAGTATATCTCAGCAAAAAATGTTTTCAATGTAAAGAAAAAAGAAGATAAAAAGCCGTGTTACATGTGAAACACAGTCTATGCATTTTTGAAAAGACAATTATTGATATCAAAGTCTCGATATCAATTACTTTCACTTATATGTTTCAGAGAAACTAAACAATAAACTATTCCAAAGAAATGCTGTCAGTGTTTGTCCTACATTTACTCACGTAACTTCACCCAGTGATTATTCATCTTGGCATCTCTCCCATTTGGTACCTTCAATTGTGATGTTGTGTCACATCAAAAAAACAAATCCTTAAAGGGACAATTCCCTTTCTGGAGTTTATTTTTATATTACTTCAGTTTTAGTGTATGTTTTCGATTGGCCCAGAAAGTTTACTTAGATACGTATAGAAGTTTCAGATGACCTGCATGCTTTACAATGGCTGATATGGGGCATTCAAGGGTTTGTATTTTGATGCAAGGAAATGCACTTCAAAAAGCATCTTACACTGTGATGTTATGCCACCAGTGGTTATGCTTGTTTATATTAACAGATATAAACATAAATACATACAGACAATACCATTAATGTCATTTTCGGTTGGAACAATTTCCTATAGCACATTCAACCTAAGAGCCCTGCGCTCAAATAAATGAATGCTGGCACAATATTAAAAAAAGATACAGTGAGCAACATAATTCATTGGACAGTGACACATTTTTTGTTATTTTGGTTTTGTACTCTAGCAGTTTGAGTTTGAAAGGATACAATGAGGTTGAAGTGCAGACTGTCAGCTTTAATTTGAGGGTATGTTCATCCATATCGGATGAACCGTTTAGAAATATAGAACCTTTTGTACATAGTCCCCCCCATTTTCGGGCATCAAAAAATATTGGAGAGTTTAACATAATGTAGAATAAAGTAATCATTTTTAATATTTGGTCACATATCCTTTGCATGCCATGACTTCCTCATGTCTGTGACCCAACAATATCAAAAGACTCTTGATATCTTATTTTCTGGTACTCTTACAAGCAATACTATAACTTCTCTGCATTTGAATGGATCTCTATGGGAATTGGGGGGTTGGACTAGATTTAGCTGTAAATTATGCTGGAACAGTATGGAATACATGGTTGGCGAAATGGCTGTAAGTCATCAAGGGTCTGAGGTATCAAATGAGCCTCAAACCATCAATCTGCTGCCAGATATGCAGTAGATATGGATAGATCACTTTAAGGGTTGTTTCTCCTGACAAATTTTCCTATTGAACTCTATGGAAAAATAAGTCAGGAGAAGAAACCCTTCAAGTTATCCATCCATATCTACTGCATATCTGGCAGCAGAGTGATGGTTTAAGGCTTGTTTGATACATCAGACCCTTGACAACTTAGAGCCATTTAGCCAACCATGTGTTCCATAATGTTCCAGTGTAATGTACAGCTAAATTTAGACCCACCCCCAATTCCCATAGAGATCCATTCAAATGCAGAGTGGTTATAGTATTGCTTAGGAGTACCAGAACATAAGACATCAAGGGCCCTATCTTGGCGATCTTGGCGCTTAGTCTAAGAACATGGCGCTAAGTCCATTTAGGGCGTGTCCAAGTCTACTTTTGCTATTTTAACGGCGTGTTTTTTGGGCGCTAAGCACAGCGCAAGGTGCAACTGGGCTGAACCTAGTCTCTTCATTAATTATAGGTGTGTCTTGGGCGTGACATGCAATAAACCAATCAAAATGTCATATCCCATTCCCTTTAAAAGCCTGCTTTTCCACCTTGGCGGATTGCTTATGATGGCGAAACAGACATGCTCGTGCGTGTTTAGTGCAATCAAGGAATCGGCTATATGGATCAGTAGCAGTAGTAGTATTATGAGTTCCCGGTAATTCCTGACAGTGCTGTTTACGAAATATATGCTGTTAAATTTTGTTAAAAGCACCTGCAACAGCTGAGAATAAGCGACCAATTGCTTCCTTCTCACCTTAGAAAACACCAAATTAGCTTGCTTGTTTAACGAATTTCGTTTTGATTATGCAATGAACTCATGTTCAAGCTTCATCCGAAGTTCATTAGGCTACCTGCATTCTAATTTTCATTAATAACATATCTAACGTTATTTTGCCTTAATGATGACACTAAATACAACAAATCTGTCAGGTTGGCAACCCATAGGTTCAGCATATTTTCCCTTGTTTTATAATGTCCTGCTTATGGAAATGTGACCAACCTGTTTAACTGGTAGCGTAATACTTTAAAACGATTCACTTTCCCAGGAAGACCATGAAAAGTGTGATGTACAGCAGGGGAAACAGACCTGCTCATGTAAAGCGAACATGCAGATAATGTAATTAAAATTAATTGTAAATTAATTGTGTAACGTGCTGCAAATTTAGTTTCTAATTAGACGCTTAGTTCTCTTTAAAATGTTTTGTTCAAGTTATGGAATAACAGGTGAAATCAGCGGGGTTTTAATAAGCTGAGGGTATGGAAACCTTGTCACTGTACTTTAAAAAATATGAAGGACGAAGAATAGCTAAGGTTAGCCTACAATTCAGTTAACATGATGACATTTATCTCCGTTTTTTAACCATAGTCTATCGAAAAAAACATTATGCACAGCGATTCCGCTGTAGCCTAGGCTATTTGAAAAACAATAAAAGCAATATTCACTGGACAAGGTTTTGAACTTTTTTCAGTCACAAACCATTGTACTTACTTACAGGCTGTATTCCTAGATAAACAGAGCTGTATTATAATGACATCTGAAGCGCATTTTCAGAACGCAAATGTCCGTCTATTGCAGTACGCGAGTTTTCCATTGAATGACAATTCACGCATTAGGTGCAAATGACAATTTGCGCATTAGGCTTGATATAGGTGATATCAGCTTTTTAATGGATAGCCATTGTCCCGTACCATCGCACATCGCCTGGATGTTGATGGAGTGGGCTGAGAGCAATGTAATGTGGCATCGTTTCCCTTCGCTGAGGGAAAGGTATGTGGACCTATGGAACCTTTTATTATTATGCATTTTTGATATAGCCTACACAATAATAATATTTCACATTGTGATCTAGATATTTTAGTCATGCTTGTGCACGCCCCTGTGTGTAACAGACAGGAGGGTATGCGCGTTGTGCACACGCCTATGTAGACGCACTTATATGCGCCGTTAAAATAACATGTAAACAACTGCGACATGACTTTAGACCAGGTTTGTGGTGGTTCTAGCGCAAGTGCTTTCTGCTGGCTCAAGATAGCAATACGCCAAAAAGAATCCTGGCCACTCCTCATCTTAAGACCAACACGCCCAGTTCACTTGTGATGGCGCAAGAATACATGCTAGTTAAAGGACGTGAGCGCTAGGTGTTATTATGGACCTAGCGCCGGGTGTAAGATAGCAAAGACACTTGCGTTTGGGTTAGCGCCGCTTTGCGCCGGGTGTAAGATAGGGCCCCCAAGAGTCTTTTGATATTGTTGGGTCACAGACATCAGAAAGTCATGGCATGCAAAGGATATGTGACCAAATATTAAAAATTCTACATTATGTTAAACTCCAATATTTTTGATGCCCGAAAATGGGGGAGACTATGTACAAAAGGTTCTATCATTTCTAAACGATTCATCCAATATGGATGAAAATACCCTCAAATTAAAGCTGACAGTTTATTTTCAGCTAAACTTTAATTATCATCCATTTCATATTTTAGTTTTTACCATAACCTTTTCAAAGATTCCAAATGTTGTGCAAAACAGCATTGTGACTGAAATCATACTGAAATTCAAAAAGCCAAACAGCCTATTAAACGCACCATAAACATTTTCAAATAGTTAATGGAAAACACAACAATGTGTGTCCATTTATCAGAGTTCAGTCCAAACCAATAGGAAGGTACTGCCTTTAAAGATGCTGTGTGTAGGAGAGGCCTCTACATGTGTTTTTTTTGTCTGTCGCAAAACAGAAAGTGTTGTTGTTGTACCAAGTGTTGTATACTATACAATCTCTGGTTGTACTGCGTTCTAATGTTTTATGAATAAATGCTACATTACTAGCTAGCTGTCCAACTAATATAGTGAGCAGAAACGACCTTTTGCAGTAGGCAACAATGTGTTTTCATATATATTTATGCAATAAAATGAAGACCCTGGTGCTAAAAGTACTGAAGTCACAAAATGTCTATTTTGAGAAAATGAAAACCGAAAATATCACTGATCCATAAAATCAGCCATTAAAAGTTTTGCTGTTTTTATGCATTGCTTAGGCACCTTTTCTGTTAACAATATTTATAGGGTGGACTTAGCTAAACAAATACAAAATGTTTCTATGCTCAACTTAATTGTCTAAAAATGTGACTTCGCGTAGCCTACTTTTAGCACCAGGGTCTTCAAATACTGTCAAAGAACGTAGCAAAGATAGCCAAGGTTAGTTAAAGGTTGTATCAGCGATTTTGGGTGGAAACATAAATGATCACATTCATCTGATTTTTCCTCACGATCCGCTAGCTGCCCGCCCCATAAGCAGGCCGTCAAAAAACCGCGTCTCTGTAGGCAGCCTATGCTCCGAGATCGTACACAAAAAACAAATGGTACTACCAACCACTCAAAACCAAAATAAACAGTATTCCAACCAATCACAATGATCTGCACAAACGCTAATACTCTTATCTCGCTGAAATCTTGACGGATTTACAAACGGTTTGATTTCTTACAAACGTTATTAACGTGGTTATAATTCTGGATGCTTGAACACTATTTTTTTTAAAACATAACATAATTATTCATAAGTATGTTTGTTTGGGATTTCG
Organism: Synaphobranchus kaupii; assembly: GCA_029718625.1. Classification (NCBI taxonomy): domain Eukaryota; kingdom Metazoa; phylum Chordata; class Actinopteri; order Anguilliformes; family Synaphobranchidae; genus Synaphobranchus; species Synaphobranchus kaupii. Next base: position 15,161,586 of record CM056383.1, read on the forward strand.
CTTCAGAAGTAACGTCACGTTTGTGCAGATCATTGTGATTGGTTGGAATACTGTTTATTTTGGTTTTGAGTAGTTGGTAGTACCATTGTTTTTGTGTACGATCTCGGAGCATAGGCTGCCTACAGAGACGCGGTTTTTTTGACGGCCTGCTTATGGGGCGGGCAGCTAGCGGGTCGTGAGGAAAAATCAGATGAATGTGATCATTTATGTTTCCACCCAAAATCGCTGATACAACCTTTAATGTGTACATACTAATAATTTCACCATCATACTATCTTGTCCTGCTCTATTGAGATTGCAACGTTATCTAGGCTAATTATTATTAACAAGTTAGCAAACCTATGAAACAAACTTTTGAAGTAGGCAACACAATGTTTACATTTATATTTCTGTCATCATGAAAACAATAAAACACTGCTGAATAAAGTAGCAAAGATAGCCAATGTAGCTTTGCTGTCCTGCGTGTATTGTCATCAGTAAAACTAAAATGCATTGTCCAAAGAACGTAACGTTACAGACAGGGTTGCCAGGTCCAGGAAAAATATCCAGCCCAAAGTCTGCTTCAAACCCGCCCAATGGAAGCTTAAACTAGCCCAAAATTTCAAGTGTCCTGAAACGTTGTTTGTCAAAACTGTATATTGCGAAGCATTATTGGTATAGCCTACTACTCTGCTATGATCACACACACACACACACACACACACACACACACACACACACACACACACACACACAATCACACACACACACACACACACACCTGTTATCACCACAAACATTAAATAATAAGACATTGTAGTTCTTTAAATCCCCACAATAAAGAAATTAATCGCATCAGGTTCTAATTTTCAGATCCCAGTAAAGACTATTAAACGTTATCAATGAAAGTATTGACTTTGACTTGTACTTACTCTTTTCTGTTCTCTCCTCTCCCCTTTTCTGTTCTCTCCTCTCTGCTCCTCTCCACTCCTCTCCCTGTTCATTGTTGTTTTCTGTCTATATACACAAGCACCAACATTCATACAATAGGTCTACACTAGAATACAGATCACAGTAATTGCCAAAATTATAATCTTAAAACAATATGCTTACAAGATGGACTTGACTGCTCACTTTGTCCTCTTTCCACCTTCATGTCTTCTAACAATTTCTCCTTCCTTTTCTTATTATCCCAAGATCTATTCGGATTTTCAGCTTACATGTCGAACTATTCACAAGCTTGGCTTCCTATCTGCTCTCTGTTGCCACATCACAGACCTTTTAAATTCCTAACTGCTTGCATGTTTCTGTTCTGTCCTCTTCTCCTCTTATGCCATGACTTTTCAGAACTTTTCCTTTCCAAACTATTATCTTACTGTGCAGCTTCCTTTTGATTTCAGCTTTGATCAAGAACTATTTACAGTCTTTATGCCTTTTCTTTTAGACATTTGTGGTCTCTTCCTCATCTTGCTCAGCCGGAGCTGAGTAGATATCTGCAGTGAAGAGAGAGAGCATCCTTGGTGTTGGCTTGAATTTGTGGCAGTAGATTTTGTTTCTTTGCATATAAGCTCGAATCCTCATTATATTGAACAGACACTTTTGCTCCAACCTGTTTCGCAGCTTGTTCTTTATGAGAGCCATTTGGGAAAAAGCCCGTTCAACAACAGCATTGCTGAATGGTAAAGCAAGAAGAGACAGGGCAAAGTTTCCCAGTTCTTCAAAATCTCTGTCATCTGCTGCATCTGTGTGCATTGCAACTTCAATCCAAAAGACTTCAACTTGTCTGTCCTCCATATTTTTCCATTGTAAAGCATGAATCACTCTCCACTGTTGCTCTGCTTTTCCTATATCTCCTTTGAAGAGAGAGAGGAAGAAGGGAAGATCATCTAGCTTTGGCTTATTTGCACACATAACATGGCTGGGTGACAGGAATTTGAGAGCCTCTAGTTGTTTCATGTTACCTGGAAGCCTCTTCTTGATCTCCTTGGCTAACTCTAGCATGTAGTCCCTGCATCTCTTTTTCATGTCCTGTACTGCCTGGTCACTTATTCCTCTTGATTCATGGTTGCTAGTCGGCGCCAGTTCGTTAACTAACCTTCCTAGTTAAAGTCATTTCACGTTTCTGGTCCGGTGTTCTGCTGTTCGCTTGGTGTAACTTGCTTACCTGTTCTGCGGTTTGGTAGCTATCCTCCCGTAACATTCGCTGTTGCATGCTACTTAACTTGTCTCCCTTCAATCTCCAGACGCCGTGGTTTCAGCTCCCCTGCAGCAGTGTTTGTTTCCCTGTATGTTGTGTGAGTGTGTTGCGGTACCTCCAACTCCAGCTCGGGTCTAGATCCGCTGCCAAGTCCTGCCTGGCTAACTCACTCTGTCGTTCCTGTCCGGCCGTAGCTACCTCCTGTACTTCGGTTACGGTTCCAGGATCCCTGGAGTACAGCCGGCTCCTACGGGACCTACCCGAGCTACGCCTCACCTCCCAGCCCCGTCGGGTTTTCGCCAGCTACTACCCTGGCTGTCGTCTCACCTCCTTAAAAAGACCTCCCGGTCGAAACCCTGTCTGCAGTACCCTGCTACTAACCTCTGCTTTCTGTCCTTGATCCAAGTAGACCGTCCGGTCCAGTTCGTGAGAGAGATTCTCCGCCCGAATAAAGTCCAGTTTCGGCTTGGAACAATCGCGCCGTTCCATTACCTGTACCTGAGTGGTTCACCCGATCCAGTTCCAGTCCAGTCCCGGTGTATAGCCCACCATTCCGTGAGAGTCCAGTTCCGACTTGGAACGTATTCCGTTCCAGCACCCGTTTCCTGAGTGGACCTCCCAGTCCAGTTCCAGTCCAGTTCCAGTCCAGTTCCAGTCCAGTGCCGGTGTGTTGTACACCTCCAGTTGAGTCCAGTTCCGGCTTGGAACAAGTTCCGTGCCGGCTCCCGTTTCCTGAGTGGACCTCCCGGTCCAGTTCCGGTCCTGACCCGGTGCTAACTCCTCCACCTACCCTATCCAGTTCCGGCTTGGAACTGTTGGGCACTCCCTGCACCCAGTCCGGCTTGGACTTCCAGTCCTGCACCCTTTCGGTTCCGGCTTGGAACCCAACCCTGGTTTAAAGTCCAGCTCCGGCTTGGAGCAGTCCGTATCGGACTACATTTATGTTCTGTGTATTTATTGTTTGACTTTCCTGTACAGCTTTGGGACTACCCCAACGCTTAATAAATACCCCCTTTTCTTGAATCTGCCTCCTGGTCGTTGCACTTGGGTTCGTCCCATATCAGGATCGTAACAGAACGAACTGGCCAAAAGCATGGACCCAGCCGACCTGGAACAGATTCGCCACGCCTTCTCCTGCCAAACTGCGGTCAGCGACCAACAGGGCCGTCGTTTGGATGATGTTTTGGAAGTACTAAGGGGCATCACGGAGCAGGTAGCTCAACTTTCGCTTCATCAGCCGCTACCGCGGATTCCTGTGGGCCCAATTCCTCCCGCTCCTGAACCACCTCCGGAGGCTCCGGTTCCCACTTCAAGCCGGGAGCCCCGAGTGCAACACCCCGAGTTATATCGCGGGGGGTTGGGGAGATGTCGTGAATTTTTAATGAAGTGTGACATAGTGTTCCGTATGCAGCCCACCTCCTTCGCCTCTGACTCCTGTAAGATCGCGTTCATCATGAGCAGCTTGGGAGGAAGTGCCCTGGAGTGGGTTACATCCATCTGGGACAGCCAGGCTCCGTTGTGCAGCAACTTTGCAGCCTTTACCGCTGAGATGCGGCGCGTGTTTGATCACCCTACCTGCGGGCGAGACGCTACCCAACGTCTGCTCCAAGTTCGTCAAGGCAATCGCAGCGTCGCAGAGATGGCATTCAGTTCCGCACCCTCGCCGCGGAGTCCGGATGGAATGACACCTCCCTTCAGGGGGCTTTCCGCCAAGCTCTTAGCGAGGAACTCAAGGACCAGCTTGCTACTCCGGAGGAGTCCAACTCTCTCAATAGTCTCATTAGCCTCGCCATTGCTATAGATAATCGTCTCCATATCCGGGCCCGTGAGCGGGGAAGAAACTCCGGGCGTCATCTACCCTCCGACACTCCTAACGTACGCCAACACACCTCAGTCACTGGATCTAGGGCGTCGACTGGTGTCTCCGAGGAGGAGCCTATGCAGCTGGGCAGAGTTTCGGTCGACCCCGAGGAGCGCCAACGCCGTCTTCGCACTAGGTCCTGTTTTTACTGCGGCAAGCCTGGCCATCAGATCGCCTCCTGTCCTATACGCCCAAAAGAATGGGCTCGCCAGTAAAACTGGGCGTACTGACGAGCCCCATCATTCCAAACCATGCAGCTCAGGATCGCCTTGTGTTCAAGGCTACCCTCCTCTGGAGGGACAAGACAGCGGCCTCCTCGGCTCTCATCGATTCCGGGGCCGACGCCAACTTTATGGACATCACCTTCGCCAGGAGGGCCGGCATTCCCACGGAGCTTCTACCCTCTCCCATTTCTGCTCTTGCTCTGGACGGTAGGAGCTTGGGGTTAGTTACCCACTCCACTGTTCCTATCCAACTTGTTTTGTCTGGCAATCATCGGGAATCTATTCAACTCCTGCTCATCCACTCCAAACAGTCTGCTCTTGTTTTAGGTCAGACCTGGCTCCGCCTCCACAACCCTCATATTGACTGGAAAGCCGGTCGCATCCTGGCGTGGAGTGCCCACTGTCTAGCCAGTTGTCTCCGTTCTGCTCTACCCCCTCCGGGGTCCAGAAATCCCTGTTCTGTGCAACCTGTGCTTGATTTATCTAACGTTCCTAAACAATATCACGATCTGGTACAGGTTTTTTCTAAATCACGTGCTCTGTCCTTACCTCCTCACAGGCCGTACGACTGTTGCATTGATCTGCTGGCGGGAGCCAAACTGCCATCTGGCCGCCTCTACAGTCTGTCGGGACCGGAGAAACTGGCTATGGAGGAGTACATACATGAGTCCCTCGCTTCGGGTATTATCCGTCCCTCCTCATCCCCGGTCGGTGCAGGGTTCTTCTTCGTAGGGAAGAAGGATGGCTCTCTGCGACCCTGCATCGACTACCGTGGACTCAATCAAGTCACTATCCGTAACAAGTACCCTCTTCCCCTCATTAACACCGCCTTTGAACCCCTCTCGCAAGCAGTTACGTTTACGAAGCTCGACCTCCGTAACGCTTATCATTTGGTGCGTATATCCCTTCGGCCTTACTAATGCCCCAGCAGTCTTCCAGGGCATGGTGAACGACGTTTTGCGTGACCTACTGGGGAGGAGTGTATTTGTTTACATTGACGACATTTTAATTTTTTCTAAATCCCCCCAGGAACACGTTCTCCACGTCCGGGAGGTTCTCCAGCGGCTGCTGGAGAATCAGCTGTTCGTTAAGGCGGAGAAGTGTTCTTTTCATGTCTCTACTGTCCCGTTCCTCGGCTTCATCATCGAGGAGGGCAGTATCCGGGCGGACCCTGCGAAAATCAAGGCGGTGACAGAATGGCCCCAACCCACCTCTCGCAAGCACCTTCAGCAGTTCCTTGGGTTTGCTAATTTCTATCGCCGTTTTATCCGCAATTATAGTGTCATTGCCGCTCCCCTTACCAAACTCACCTCCGTTGCTTTGCCCTTCTGTTGGAATTCCGATGCCCAGCAAGCATTTGAACTGCTCAAGGTTCGGTTTTCCTCAGCTCCTATCCTCTGTCACCCGGACACTTCTCGTCAGTTCACCGTTGAGGTGGATGCCTCCGACACCGGCGTGGGGGCCATTCTGTCTCAACGAGCCGCCTTGGACAACAAGCTCCATCCCTGCGCATTCTTCTCCCGGAGACTGTCCTCCGCGGAGCGGAACTATGATGTCGGGGATCGGGAACTGCTGGCCATCAAACTGGCTCTTGAGGAGTGGCGCCACTGGCTGGAGGGGACAGGTAATCCCTTCCTTGTTTTGACCGACGATCAAAACCTTATTTATTTAAAATCTGCCAAGAGGCTTAATGCCCGTCAGGCTAGATGGTCGTTATTTTTTGCCCGTTTTAATTTTTCTGTTTCTTTCCGCCCCGGTTCCCGTAATATCAAGGCAGATGCCTTGTCCCGTATTTTTTCCCTCCCCTCCAGTCCTGCTGATCCGGAGCCCATTCTACCGGCTTCCTGTGTGGTGGCTGCGGTCTCCTGGGAGATCGAGGGTATCGTGAAGGCCGCTCAGACTTCCCAACCGGATCCCCGCAGTAACCCTAACTCCTGCCTTTTTGTGCCCAATTCCGTCCGCTCCCAGGTCCTTGAATGGGTTCACGCCTCGTGCCTGGCTTGTCACCCAGGTGTTGCCAGAACGATCGCCCTTGTCAGGAGGAGTTTTTGGTGGCCTACCCTTAAGGGGGATACCCGTGCCTTTGTCCTGGCCTGCTCTGTGTGCGCCAGGAGCAAGGCATCCCACCAGCCTCCCTCTGGTCTTCTCCTTCCCCTCCCTGTCCCGGGCCGTCCTTGGAGTCACATTGGCGTGGACTTCGTCACCGGTCTGCCGTTGTCAGAAGGTAACACCGTTATTCTGACAATAGTGGACCGGTTCTCCAAGGCGGTTCACTTTGTTCCCCTCCCTAAACTCCCGTCTGCCCTTGAGACCGCTGAGCTCTTGGTGTTGCATGTGGTCAGGCTGCACGGGATCCCCTCAGACATTGTGTCTGACCGTGGGCCCCAGTTCTCCTCCCGGGTTTGGAAGGCGTTCTGTGTAGCCCTGGGTGCCTCGGCTAGTTTATCTTCTGGTTTTCATCCCCAGTCTAACGGCCAGGCAGAGAGGGCGAACCAGGACCTGGGGGCCACCCTGCGGTGCGTCACTGTTCGTAATCCCGCCTCTTGGAGCCGTTTTCTCCCCTGGGTTGAGTACGCTCACAACTCCCTTAAATGTGCTTCTGCAGGGTTATCTCCTTTCGAATGCTCGTTAGGTTATCAACCCCCTCTCCTGTCGGCCCAGGAGGCTGAGGTAGCTGTCCCCTCTGTTAAATCTCATCTCCTTAGATGTAAACGCATGTGGAGGCTTACGCGCACCGCACTCCTTCGCTCCAATTCCCGTTCCCAACGTCTGGCGGACCTTCACAGGACCGCAGCCCCGCAGTATAGGGCCGGTCAGCAGGTCTGGCTTTCTACCTCTAATATTTCCCTTCCCTCCTCCTCCAAGAAACTCCAGCCCCGCTTTATTGGTCCCTTTCCTATCATTTGTTTGGTTAATCCAGTTTCTGTTAAACTTTCCCTCCCTGCCTCCCTCAAAGTTTACCCTGTTTTTCATGTCTCCCAAATTAAGCCTGTCTCCTCCAGCCCCCTCAGTACACCCACCATCCCTCCGCCTCCTGTCCGGGTTATCGACGACGCCCCGGCCTACACGGTTAACCGTGTTATTGATATCCGCCGTAAGGGCCGGGGTTTCCAATACCTCGTCGACTGGGAGGGATATGGTCCTGAGGAGCGGTCGTGGCTCCACAAGAGCCTCATTCTGGATCACTCGCTCATCCTGGATTTCTACAGACTGTTCCCTGATAAAACCAGGCCTCCTGGTACGCCAGGTGGCGTACATTGAGGGGGGGGTACTGTAACGTTCCGTTCCCTTCCTGTCCGTTTTCCGTGTTTTCCCTTTTTTCCCTCCGTGTCATGTTGGATCCCTTTGTCCGTGTTTTCCCTGCTGCTGCAGTCTGGGCGTCTTCCTCTGTCTTGTTCGTTTGAGTATCACTTTAGTTTCCGCCTATCGCTCTCCCCACTCGTTGCATGCATTCCTCACCTTTGTGTTTAGCAATCACTCCCGGTTATCTTCCACACCTGTGCCTCATTCATTCTTTTATTCCCTGCACTATTTAAACCCCCGTCTGGTTGCTAGTCGGCGCCAGTTCGTTAACTAACCTTCCTAGTTAAAGTCATTTCACTTTTCTGGTCTGGTGTTCTGCTGTTCGCTTGGTGTAACTTGCTTACCTGTTCTGCGGTTTGGTAGCTATCCTCCCGTAACATTCGCTGTTGCATGCTACTTAACTTGTCTCCCTTCAATCTCCAGACGCCGTGGTTTCAGCTCCCCTGCAGCAGTGTTTGTTTCCCTGTATGTTGTGTGAGTGTGTTGCGGTACCTCCAACTCCAGCTCGGGTCTAGATCCGCTGCCAAGTCCTGCCTGGCTAACTCACTCTGTCGTTCCTGTCCGGCCGTAGCTACCTCCTGTACTTCGGTTACGGTTCCAGGATCCCTGGAGTACAGCCGGCTCCTACGGGACCTACCCGAGCTACGCCTCACCTCCCAGCCCCGTCGGGTTTTCGCCAGCTACTACCCTGGCTGTCGTCTCACCTCCTTAAAAAGACCTCCCGGTCGAAACCCTGTCTGCAGTACCCTGCTACTAACCTCTGCTTTCTGTCCTTGATCCAAGTTCCTGTTCTGTCCCGGAGAGAGATTCTCCGCCCGAATAAAGTCCAGTTTCGGCTTGGAACAATCGCGCCGTTCCAGTACCTGTACCTGAGTGGTTCACCTGGTCCAGTTCCAGTCCAGTCCCGGTGTATAGCCCACCATTCCGTGAGAGTCCAGTTCCGGCTTGGAACGTATTCCGTTCCAGCACCCGTTTCTTGAGTGGACCTCCCAGTCCAGTTCCAGTCCAGTTCCAGTCCAGTGCCGGTGTGTTGTACACCTCCAGTTGAGTCCAGTTCCGGCTTGGAACAAGTTCCGTGCCGGCTCCCGTTTCCTGAGTGGACCTCCCGGTCCAGTTCCGGTCCTGACCCGGTGCTAACTCCTCCACCTACCCTATCCAGTTCCGGCTTGGAACTGTTGGGCACTCCCTGCACCCAGTCCGGCTTGGACTTCCAGTCCTGCACCCTTTCGGTTCCGGCTTGGAACCCAACCCTGGTTTAAAGTCCAGCTCCGGCTTGGAGCAGTCCGTATCGGACTACATTTATGTTCTGTGTATTTATTGTTTGACTTTCCTGTACAGCTTTGGGACTACCCCAACGCTTAATAAATACCCCCTTTTCTTGAATCTGCCTCCTGGTCGTTGCACTTGGGTTCGTCCCGTATCAGGATCGTAACAGTAGGTCTGAGACACCATGTACTCCACATTGCGTGGCAGGACATTCACAGCTTTTGATGCACAGAGCTGAAGGGAATGGCACACACACACTTGATGTAGACAATGTGGGGATTGCGTTCCCGAAATTTCTGAAGCACTGAGTTATGTTGTCCACACATTGTGTTACAACCATCAGTTGCAAGACCAATGCAATTCAGTATGGACAGTTTGTTGTCATCCAGGAACTTGAACAAAGCATTTGCTATGGTCAGCGAATTACCAGCTGCAATGTGTATCATTCCTGCAAAAGTGCTAATGATTTGTGAGTGCTTTTTGCTGTAATATCGGATTACAACACACAGTTGTTTTCTGGTTGTAACATCAGTGCTTTCATCAACAATGAGAGAGTATGTTCCACTCCCTATATCCTCCAGAAGGTCTTCGTTTGCTACAGGCCCTATCACTGAATTTATCAGTGCTGTGCATTTTGTTCTGCGTAGACTAATGCCTTTCTTGGAAATGTCTTCCACTACACATCCTAAATGATCAACCGTTAAAATGCTTGAATGGCAAGCAACATGTGCAGCCAGCTGCAGCTCTGCCTCCTTCACAGGAACATTTCCTCTAAGAAATGACATGCCTGTATCAAATAGTGTTCTGGCATTTGAGAAAGGAGCTGCATTCTTTTTGTGTTTTTCTGTGGCAGCATGGGTAACCAGGTCACTGTGGTGGGCTCTTATTTCTGTCGTACAATATTTGCAGAATGCTTTTCTGTCGTCATTGGGAACACTCTTTATCCATTCCATCAACCCTTTCTCTCTCTCCCAGTCCTTACAATATCTTCTCCCGTATTTTCCCCATTTACCTGGTGGCATTGTCGCTGTATACTGCTAGCTAGCTAGCTAGCTAACGTTCACGTCCTCACTGTACCGGTATGTATTTCTTGCTCGCTCTCTCAGCTGTTTCCTTCCCTCTCTCGCGTCGCTTCACAAAATCGGGTCTCCCTTTCGTCAACTCTTATTCAGCTCTCTAAAAAAATTGTTTTATTGTTGTCAACAAGCAGCAGAGGCAGAGCAGATATCTCTTAACTTTAGACTTCTTAACGTTCGCCCCGCCTCCAAATTTAGAAGTGAATATAGTACGTAACGTAACGTAACGTAGCTATCAACGCTTTAAATGACGTGAATTCAAACCGCACCACTCTGACTGCCTCCCAGAGCAGAGCAGTGGCAGCCGGGCCCCGCCCCACCCCCTCTCCCCGCCTCCAAATTTAGAAGTGAACGTAGTACGTAACGTAACGTAGCTTCTACTGCAGCCCAGCACTTTATGTGCCTATCTCTGTTCTCTGGCCTGAGAGGTTGCCTGATATTCAACACACATTCATAAAAAAAATTCTGTCACTTTTGGCGACCGCGGTCAACGTTGAAAGTAGCCCAAAAAACCGCACACCGCGACTATATAATTTTTACCCGCGACTGCATTTTCAAACTAGCCCAATTTGGCGGGAAAACCGCGAACCTGGCAACTCTGGTTACAGAGTCAAGCCAATGTGCACATAGCTACCTGGTTACCTGGGCTGCGTTCAGCCCCGACAAAACGTAGCAAAAAGTTTATTTAAACGGAAACGGTGGTGCGATGAACACCCTGTTGTGTTACGCAAGCGTTGCCTTTTTAATACGGCGGGGTTTATATACACGTCGCTGCTGATTGGGTAACACCTCTGACACGCTCAGCAAACGAGAGAAAATGTACCTCAAAGCCCGTTGCACACCGTTTCACACCATTTCGAGGAAACATGTCGTTCAACCCGGAAACCGTAGCAAAACGGTGCACACCGTTTTCAGATTGAACTTGGCCCTGGCATTGCTGCAGCTTGGTTCGGTGAGGAGGCTTGATCATGAATATTCATGACCAAATTTGCATAACCAGAGAAAAAAAGTAATTTTTTTCCGAAACGGTTCAAGAGTTAATTAATCTAAGTGAGTAGAAAAGCATACTTTCTTATCTGCTGTCTGTGAACTTTCTCCAACTTACAATAAAAAATTATTATTTCTTATAGATTTGGGTTTCTGGAAAAAAACTTCCATTGACCCCCATTCATTCTCCTCTGTTTAGCCAAGTTTTAGTGCTCATAGTCGCCCCTAGAGTTGAAACATGATATTCATGCAGTTGGCATATCTCTTTACAATACAATCTCTGGTGTAACGTTAGCAGCTAGCGTTAGTTCCATTTGTCTGGTAGCTAACATTCAAACAAAAGTGAGTAGAAACATGTGCTTGTAAAAAAAAAAAAGAACAAATTAAAAAATTACTTACTGGTCAAGAAAGAAGAAAGCCACTTCAATGTCAATAATAATGTGAATGTTCTTGTAAACAGACTAGTAGTAGTATTATTTGTCATACCTTGACGTTTGCTGATTTCCTGCAATCGTCTTCAGAAGCGTCACGTGATGTTACTGTGATGAGTCCTGTCAGGTGATTTATATAGGTTTTGTCATCCTACCCTGTTGTCCGATAGTTCATGCAGACAGCATCCCAGGTGTGAGACAGCATGTATGCCCCCTCATCCCGGTTTACTGTCCCCTGGGTCTGTTTCCGGATCACTACTGCCTCCCTGATCCAACGGTGGTATCTGTTGTTTTCCGATCAAATGACCTTGGCTTTTTCCCAGTCCATGATGTGGTTCTCTCTTTTGCAGTGATCTGAGATGGCTGATTTCAGATTCTCCGCTTTCTGCGTTATTGCACGTGTGCACGCTCCAGATGTTTCCTTTTCACATTCTTTCTGGTGTTCTTTCTTTCGTGTGCCAAAAGCTCTGCCTGTTCCTCCAATGTACGTTTTATTGCATGATCGGCATGGGATTTCATATATCACTTCACACTTCTCTGGGTCAATACGGTCCTTGGGGTGCACCAGTATCTGGCGTAGCTTGGTGTGCGGCTTCACAGGTGTGCTTATGTGATGTTTTCTCATGACCCTTTGGATGCGCTCTGTGATCCCCCGGATGTATGGAAGGGTGACCATGCCCAGGTTTTCTGGTTTTGATGTTTTTTTCTTTTTTCTCTCCTCCTTGTCTTCATTTTTCTGGACCCCTCTTTTTCCCTTGTTTATGGCCCATCCTGGGTATTGGCAGCGGGTGAGAGTTTTTTTGAGTGTTTTTCCTCCTCCTGTCTATCTTTTTCGTCTGTTATTATGCTGGTGCGGTGGTATAGGGTTCAGACCACTGATAGTTTATGTGCTGTGGGGTGTTCTGATGTCCATAACAGGTATTGGTCTGTATGTGTTGGTTTCCTGTATACTTTTATTTGTATGCCTCCGTCTTCTCTGTGTTGAATTTTCATGTCCAGGAATGCAATGGATCTGTCTGTTTCCTCCTCGTGTGTGAATTTAATGTTGCCGGTGTCATCTATTGAGTTCAAGTGGTCTGTGAGTTGCTGTGTGTGTCCTGTCTTCACTTTCTCCAATATGTCGTCCACATACCTCTTCCAGAGGGACAATCTACATCGTTTGCGGGCTGTCGTTATGGCCTTAGATCTTCCCTTTGAACTGAAAGTATGTGGATTTAGCTACAAAGCCTAGCAACTGGGCTATATCTTCAACTGTTGGGTTTGTAAGTTTGTGTAATGTCCTGTCTGCTCTGAGGCGGTTCTGTACTATGCTTGAGGTGACATCTATGGGGGATTTTGTGAAAAGTGACACTACATCGTGTGATATGAACATTTTCTACTTTAGAAAGTAGTTTCTACTTTAATATTGCTTAAATCCTGTGCCAGTTGCTTTGAGTTTTTACAGTGTTGTTTTGTCTGGCCTAGGAGGTGTTTTATTAGCTCGACTAAGGCTTTTGACAAGTTGTATGTGGCTGAGCCAATGCTGTCTACAATGGGGCGCAGTGGCGTGCCTGTTTTGTGAATTTTTATTGTACCGTAGATCCGGGGTGTGATACTAGCTGTGGGAACTAGATGCTTGTACATGTCCTGGTCTATTTTTTCCTCATTTAACAATGGTTTGAGTAGAGTCTTCAGTTTCCTTTTCTTTTCCTCTGTTGGGTCTTTTTAAAAACTTCATGTGTATATGTCTTCTAGCATAGTTATCATTTGTTTTTCATATTGTTCAGTGTCCATCACCACTGTGGTTCTTCCTTTGTCTGCTGGCAGGATTCTGATTGATTTGTCTTTTGCTATTGACTGCATGGCCTTCCATTCTTCTTTATTTGTATTTGTGGGTGGTAATTTAGCTGATTTCAGTATCCCCGCTACTTCATTCCGTAGTTCTCCTTTCTGTCCCTGATCTTGTATTTTTTGACATGCTATCTCCGTTGCTAAAATAAAATCTTCGTATGGTATTTTTATTTGGGGTTATGGCAAAGTTTAGGCTGCGGGAAAGCATACTACGTTCTGTCTCTGTTAAGTTTCGTTGTGATAGGTGTTACCATGTACCATGTACTACTGTAGAGATCCGGAAACGGACCCAGGGGACAGTAAACCGGGATGAGGGGGCATACATGCTGTCTCACACCTGGGATGCTGTCCTACATAAACTATCGGACAACAGGGGGCGTCATCCTACCAATCCAGGTAGGATGACAAAACCTATATAAATCACCTGAGAGGACTCATCACAGTAACATCACGTGACGCTTCTGAAGACGATTGCAGGAAATCAGCAGTCGAAACATGTCAAGGTATGACAAATAATACTACTACTAGCCTGTTTACAAGAACATTCACATTATTATTAACTAAGTTAGGCTAAATGAACCTTTTTGGACCACCTCAATGTCAGTTTTGAAACCCTTCGACCCTCTGAGTTCTCGCCACCGCTGGAAAGCCCGTCCAAGGTAGATTCTGGTCGAGTCCCGTGCTCGATTGTTCTGTCTTCTTGCTCTTTTGGCCTCGTCAGATAAAGCCTTTCCTTTTTTTTTTGGCCCCAGAGTCTGCCATCTCTCTATATTTCTCTCTAAGTTGTTTAATGTAACAGTTAGACAAAGTCCTGTGAATGTTTGGAAACCGCAGTCAGTCTGTCTGTTTTGGAGGTGCACTTCCGTTGTGCCACTTGTGCTGTAAAGCAATCCTTCACATTTCCCGCGCAATCACGCCCTGCACCAAAGATTTTAGATATGAATATATAGGCTCATAGTGAATGGATTTGACCAGCGATTTTTTCATTCTTCCATAGCCATTACACTGTGTAATCAAAACGAATTTTATGATATTTTGTTAAAACAAAAAAGTTACACACAGCATCTTTAAGTCTCCTTTTCACTCTGTGTGTTTAACATTCAAATAATGATAATATTTTGGGTCTATTCACCCTCCATAATATTAAAATGTACCATATTCACCCACAAAAATTTTTCTTTTCACTCAACCATTCACAGAAGCTGTCAGCAATCCTGGCCTAACCACAGAATCACATGGCTTCCCAGCACGGTCCTGGCAAAACACACACGGGGTCAGATGAGGACATCACAGTCCAAAAAACCACAAGCTCCAGGGCACCTATCCAGTCATCATTAAACCTTTAGGACAACTTTACTTTATTACTAAGCGGGGTGTCAGGGATCAGACTCACGCATGCTCCCTTTAGTGCTCTCTGAATGTAAGAGCTGGTGTAGTACCCTCCAGTACCTGCAGGGGAACCTTTCTTCTCAGCAGCCCTGATTCGGACATTTTTGGCATGAATCTTTTGAATGAGTGGATGTACTGTAGTAATAATTATAATGTGGAGTTTATCAGAAAGAATAGTGTATTTATTGGTGGTATTGTTCCAATCCTGCTCCATTCATCTTCTCATCTCATCCTTAGCATTTGGCTATGAAACTCCTCCCCACTTTGCATCAGCAAATGGGTGGGGAGCATTTTTCAATGCTGCCACTTACTGTTGTTGAGTGCCTCACCACCACTTGTGCAATATTAATGCAACAAATAATAATAATAATAATAATAATAATAATAATAATAATAATGAAAGTTAAATAAAGCCCCTTTGCCCTGCATTGATGAAATGCGCCCCTGCCCCCATCACAAATCCAGTGTAATAGCAATGAGCCATTTAAAGTTTGATCTATTTTTGAACAGCCAATTGTTTTACGTTGTATAATATTCTGAAATTGCTCCTTTTCTCAAATGTACTCTCTGTCATGGGTTTAGGGGCCTGCTGAAATATCACTGGCGGTAGTTGCGACTCCTGGCCGCTGGAGGGCTCTCTTGTTACTTTTTTCCTCCTGGGACCATTTTGTGTTAATTGGTCGCAGCTGCATTCCTCTATTTAAGCAGCCTGCTGCCACTCGGCCAGTGCTTCAGTGTAAACTCTGCTTACGCTCTAGCCGTTAATTTGGGTAAAGAAACTTAGTGTGCACAACTTATTTCTGCTTATAGTGCTAAAGATAGTTGTTCCACTCTTATTCTGAGCTTGGTAGGATTTCTTCCTAGAGTTTTCTCTATCCTTTTTCTCAGCAGTTTTTTTCCTTGGTTTTCTTCCAGTCCTCATTGGAGGCTGTAACCTTAGTTACCTGTAACGTTCCGTTCCCTTCCTGTCCTTTTTCCGTGTTTTCCCTTTTTCCTTCCGTGTCATGTTGGATTCCCTTGTCCGTGTTTTCCCCACTGCTACAGACTGGGCGTTTCCCCTCTGTCTCGTTCGTTTGGTTTCCCACTTTAGTTTCCACCTATCGCCTTTCCCCCTCGTTGCATGCATTCCTCACCTTTGTGTTTTGCAATCACTCCCGGTTACTTTCCACACCTGTGCCTCATTGATTCCAATTTCACTGCCCTATTTAAACCCCCGTCTGGTTGCTAGTCGGCGCCAGTTCGTTAACTTACCTTGTCCGTTGTATGGTCTCCACGTTTCTGGTCCTGTGATTCTGAGCGTTTGGTTGTGGGTTTAATCCTCACAGCTTTCGTTTTACCTGCCTTCCAGTTCGGTATTTCTCCAGCCCGAACATTTACTGCTTTGCATGTCTCTAACCTGTCTCCCTGTACTCACCAGCTGTTCCAGCTTCTACCAGTCTGTAGCTATTGTAATCCCTGTGTGTGTTACGGTACCTCCAACTCCAGCTCGAGTTGCGTTCGCAATTGGCTGCACAGCTTCGTAATCCTGCAGTAGTTCCTGTCCGGCCGTGGCTACCTCCATTGCTGCGGTTACGGTTCCAGGTTCTTCAGCATACCCAGCTACCCCAATCGGACCTACCTGAGCTCCGGAACACAGCCCTACCCAGCCGGTTTCTGCCGGCTACTTACCCTTTGTTCGGTCCAGTATTCGTGGATCCTCCCGGTTCCGCTCCGGTCCAGTTCCAGTAATAACTAACCTTCTGTTTGTCTGTCCAGTTCCTGAGTGGACCTCCCGGTCCAGTTCCAGTCCAGTTCCAGTGTGAAGTTCGCCGTCTGTAAAGGTCCAGTTTCGGCTTGGAACAAGTTTGCCGATCCAGTAATCCAGTCCTGAGTGGACCTCCCGGTCCAGTTCCAGTCCAGTCCCGGTGTGCAGTTCACCGCCTGTAAAAGTCCAGTTCCGGCTTGGAACAAAGTGCCGTTCCAGTAATCCAGTTCCTGAGTTGGACCTCCCGGTCCAGTACAGTCCAGTTCCGGCTTGGAACAAAGTTGCCGTTCCAGTAATCCAGTTCCTGAGTTTGGACCTCCCGGTCCAGTACAGTCCAGTTCCGGCTTGGAACAAAGTTGCCGTTCCAGTAATCCAGTTCCTGAGTTTGGACCTCCCGGTCCAGTACAGTCCAGTTCCGGCTTGGAACAAAGTTGCCGTTCCAGTAATCCAGTTCCTGAGTTTGGACCTCCCGGTCCAGTACAGTCCAGTTCCGGCTTGGAACAGTCCTAATCAGACTTCCTGTGTTTCCTGTGTGATACTGTGTATTTCCTTTCTGTACAGCTTTGGGACTACCCCAACGCTTAAATAAATATTCAGTTCTTTGAATTTGCCTCCTGGTCGTTGCACTTGGGTTCGTCTCGTATTCAGATCGTAACAGAACGAACTGGCCAAAAGCATGGACCCAGCCGACCTGGAGCAGATTCGCCACGCCTTCACCTGCCAAACTGCGGTTAGCGACCAACAGGGCCGCCGTTTGGATGACGTTTTGGAGGTGCTAAGAGGAATCACGGAGCAGGTTACTCAGCTGTCGCTTCACCAGCCTCTTCCGCGGATTCCTGTGGGCACAGTTCCTCCAATTCCTGAACCGCCTCCTGAGGTTCCGGTACCCACTTCTAGCCGGGAACCCAGAGTGCAACACCCCGAATTATACCGTGGGGGGTTAGGGAAATGTCGCGAGTTCCTCATGAAATGTGACATTGTGTTCCGCATGCAGCCCACTTCCTTCGCCTCCGACCCTTGCAAAGTGGCATTTATCATGAGCAGCCTGGGAGGAGGTGCCCTGGAGTGGGCCACATCTATTTGGGACACTCAAGCGCCGTTGTGCAATAATTTCGCAGCTTTTACCTCGGAGATGCGGCGCGTTTTCGACCATCCAGCCTGTGGTCGAGACGCTACCCAGCGCCTGCTCCAAGTTCGCCAAGGCAGCCGCAGTGTTGCCGAAATGGCCATTCAGTTCCGCACCCTCGCTGCGGAGTCCGGATGGAACAACACCTCCCTCCAGGGGGCTTTTCGCCAAGCCCTCAGTGAAGAACTCAAGGACCAGCTTGCTACCCGTGAGGATTCCAACTCCCTCAACAGCCTCATCAGCTTGGCCATTGCCATCGATAATCGTCTCCGTATCCGGGCTCGTGAGCGAGGAAGAAACCCCGGTCGTCACTCACTACTCGACTCTCACAACACTCGTCAACACTTTTCTGTCACGGGATCGAGGGCTACGTCTGGTGTCTCCGAGGAGGAGCCTATGCAACTGGGCAGAGTTTCGGTCGATGCTGAGGAGCGCCAACGTCGTCTTCGCACCAGGTCCTGTTTCTATTGTGGCAAACCAGGCCATCAGATCGCCTCCTGTTCCATTCGCCCAAAAGATTTGGCTCGCCAGTGAAGCTGGGCGTACTGACGAGCCCCATCATACCTAACCATGCAGCTCAGAACCGCCTTGTCTTCAAGGCCACCCTCCTCTGGAGGGACAATTCAGCTTCCTCATCTGCCCTCATCGACTCCGGGGCTGACGCAAACTTTATAGATATCACCTTTGCCAGGAGGGTCGGCATTCCGACAGAGGCCCTTCCATCTCCTATTTCTGCTCTCGCTCTGGACGGCAGAAGTCTGGGGTTAGTTACCCACTCAACTGTACCCATTCAGCTAGTGTTATCTGGCAACCACCGGGAGACAATTCAACTCCTTCTCATACACTCCAAGCAGTCATCCATGGTCTTGGGGCAGACCTGGCTATGCCTCCACAACCCCCATATCGACTGGCAAGCCGGTCGCATTCTAGCATGGAGTGCCCATTGTTTAGCCAGTTGTCTCCGCTCTGCTCTACCCCCCCCCCCGGGGGCTAAGAGTGACAGTATCGACCAACCCGGACCCGACTTAACCAATGTCCCTAAACAGTATCATGACCTGTTTCGTGTGTTCTCCAAGTCACGTGCTCTGTCTCTACCTCCTCACAGGCCCTACGACTGCTGCATCGACCTTTTGGCAGGAGCCAAACTTCCATCTGGCCGCCTCTACAGCTTGTCGGGCCCGGAGAAACTGGCTATGGAGAACTACATTCACGAGTCCCTCGCCTCGGGTATTATCCATCCCTCCTCTTCCCCAGTCGGTGCAGGGTTCTTCTTCGTAGGGAAGAAGGATGGCTCTCTGCGGCCCTGCATCGACTACCGTGGTCTCAATGATGTCACTATCCGCAATAAATACCCTCTCCCTCTCATTAACACCGCGTTTGAACCCCTTTCCCAGGCAGTCACGTTTACCAAGCTCGACCTCCGTAACGCTTACCATTTGGTGCGTATACGGGAGGGGGATGAATGGAAGACTGCATTCAAC
Source organism: Synaphobranchus kaupii (assembly GCA_029718625.1). NCBI lineage: Eukaryota > Metazoa > Chordata > Actinopteri > Anguilliformes > Synaphobranchidae > Synaphobranchus > Synaphobranchus kaupii. Next base: position 15,180,480 of record CM056383.1, read on the forward strand.
ACCCCGTTGGGCCACTACGAGTACCTGGTGGTTCCCTTCGGCCTTACTAATGCCCCTGCAGTCTTCCAGGGCATGGTTAACGATGTGCTGCGGGACCTATTGGGGAAGAGTGTTTTTGTGTATATAGATGACATCCTCATTTTTTCTCAATCCCCTCAGGAACACATTCTCCACGTCCGGGAGGTTCTCCAGCGGCTGCTGGAGAATCAGCTCTTTGTAAAGGCCGAAAAGTGCTCCTTTCATGCCTCATCTGTCCCGTTCCTCGGCTTCATCATCGAGGAGGGCAGTATCCGGGCGGACCCGGTTAAAGTCAAGGCGGTGACAGAATGGCCCCAACCATCCTCTCGTAAGCACCTTCAGCAGTTCCTTGACTTCGCTAATTTTTATCGTCGGTTTATCCGCAATTATAGTGTCATTGCTGCCCCCCTTACCAAGCTCACCTCCACTGCCTTTCCTTTTTTTTGGAGTTCCGAGGCCCAGCGAGCCTTTGAACAGCTCAAGGTTCGGTTTTCCTCAGCTCCCATTCTTTGTCACCCCGACACAACTCGCCAATTCACTGTTGAGGTGGATGCCTCCGACACCGGCGTAGGGGCCATTCTGTCTCAGCGAGCCGCCTTGGACAACAAACTCCATCCCTGCGCATTCTTCTCCCGGAGACTGTCCTCCGCCGAGCGGAATTATGATGTCGGGGATCGGGAACTGCTGGCCATTAAGCTAGCACTTGAGGAGTGGCGCCACTGGCTGGAGGGGGCAGGTAATCCCTTTATTGTTCTTACCGACCATCAAAATTTAATTTACCTCAGGTCGGCCAAAAGGCTTAATGCCCGACAGGCTAGATGGTCATTATTTTTTGCCCGTTTCAATTTTTCTGTTTCTTTCCGCCCCGGTTCCCGTAATACCAAGGCAGATGCCTTGTCCCGCATTTTTTTCCCCCCCTCCAGTCCTGCTGATCCGGAGCCCATACTACCGGCATCCTGTTTAGTGGCTGCGGTCTCCTGGGAGATCGAGGAGATCGTGAGGGCCGCTCAGACTTCCCAACCGGACCCCCGCAGTAACCCTAACTCCTCTTTATTTGTGCCCAATTCCGTCCGTTCCCAGGTCCTGGAATGGGTTCACGCCTCCTGTCTGGCTTGTCACCCAGGGGTTGCCAGAACGATCGCCCTTGTCAGGAGGAGTTTTTGGTGGCCTACCCTCAAGGGGGATACCCGTGCCTTCGTCCTGGCCTGCTCTGTTTGCGCCAGGAGCAAGGCATCCCACCAGCCTCCCTCCGGTCTTCTCCATCCCCTCCCTGTCCCGGGCCGTCCTTGGAGTCACATCGGCGTGGACTTCGTCACCGGTCTGCCGTTGTCAGAGGGTAATACTACCATCCTGACAATTGTGGACCGGTTCTCCAAGGCGGTGCACTTTATCCCTCTTCCCAAGCTCCCGTCCGCCCTCGAAACTGCTGAGCTCCTGGTGCTGCACGTGGTCAGGCTGCACGGGATCCCCTCCGACATTGTTTCAGACCGTGGGCCCCAATTCTCCTCCCAGGTATGGAAGGCGTTCTGTGTAGCCCTGGGTGCCTCTGCTAGTTTGTCGTCTGGTTTTCATCCCCAGTCTAACGGCCAGGCAGAAAGGGCCAACCAGGACCTGGGGGCCGCCCTGCGGTGCGTCACTACCCGTAATCCCGCTTCCTGGAGCCGTTTTCTCCCCTGGGTGGAATACGCCCATAACTCCCTCAAGTGCGCTTCCACAGGGTTGTCTCCCTTCGAATGCTCTTTGGGTTATCAACCTCCCCTCCTGTCGGCCCAGGAAGTTGAGGTAGCAGTCCCCTCTGTAAGGTCTCACCTCCTTAGATGCAAACGCATGTGGAGACTTACGCGCACCGCACTCCTTCGCTCTAATTCCCGTTCCCAACGTCTGGCGGACCTTCACAGGACCGCAGCCCCGCAGTATAGGGCCGGTCAGCAGGTCTGGCTCTCTACCTCTAATATTCCCCTTCCCTCTTCTTCTAAAAAGCTCCAGCCCCATTTTATAGGTCCGTTTTCCATTATTTGTTTAATTAACCCTGTGTCTGTCAAACTCTCCCTCCCTGCCTCCCTTAAGGTTCACCCCGTGTTTCATGTCAGTCAAATTAAGCCTGTCGCCTCCAGCCCCCTCAGTGCTCCAACTATCCCTCCTCCTCCTTCCCGGATCATCGACGACGCCCCGGCCTACACGGTGGACCGAATAATTGACATCCGCCGTAAGGGTCGGGGTTTCCAGTACCTCGTCGACTGGGAGGGTTATGGTCCTGAGGAGCGGTCCTGGCTCCACAAAAGCCTCATTCTGGACCACTCGCTCATCCAGGCCACCAGGTACGCCATGTGGCGTCCATTGATGGCGGGGGTACTGTAACGTTCCGTTCCCTTCCTGTCCTTTTTCCGTGTTTTCCCTTTTTCCTTCCGTGTCATGTTGGATTCCCTTGTCCGTGTTTTCCCCTCTGCTACAGACTGGGCGTTTCCCCTCTGTCTCGTTCGTTTGGTTTCCCACTTTAGTTTCCACCTATCGCCTTTCCCCCTCGTTGCATGCATTCCTCACCTTTGTGTTTTGCAATCACTCCCGGTTACTTTCCACACCTGTGCCTCATTGATTCCAATTTCACTGCCCTATTTAAACCCCCGTCTGGTTGCTAGTCGGCGCCAGTTCGTTAACTTACCTTGTTCGTTGTATGGTCTCCACGTTTCTGGTCCTGTGATTCTGAGCGTTTGGTTGTGGGTTTAATCCTCACAGCTTTCGTTTTACCTGCCTTCCAGTTCGGTATTTCTCCAGCCCGAACATTTACTGCTTTGCATGTCTCTAACCTGTCTCCCTCTACTCACCAGCTGTTCCAGCTTCTACCAGTCTGTAGCTATTGTAATCCCTGTGTGTGTTACGGTACCTCCAACTCCAGCTCGAGTTGCGTTCGCAATTGGCTGCACAGCTTCGTAATCCTGCAGTAGTTCCTGTCCGGCCGTGGCTACCTCCATTGCTGCGGTTACGGTTCCAGGTTCTTCAGCATACCCAGCTACCCCAATCGGACCTACCTGAGCTCCGGAACACAGCCCTACCCAGCCGGTTTCTGCCGGCTACTTACCCTTTGTTCGGTCCAGTATTCGTGGATCCTCCCGGTTCCGCTCCGGTCCAGTTCCAGTAATAACTAACCTTCTGTTTGTATGTCCAGTTCCTGAGTGGACCTCCCGGTCCAGTTCCAGTCCAGTTCCAGTGTGAAGTTCGCCGTCTGTAAAGGTCCAGTTTCGGCTTGGAACAAGTTTGCCGATCCAGTAATCCAGTCCTGAGTGGACCTCCCGGTCCAGTTCCAGTCCAGTCCCGGTGTGCAGTTCACCGCCTGTAAAAGTCCAGTTCCGGCTTGGAACAAAGTGCCGTTCCAGTAATCCAGTTCCTGAGTTGGACCTCCCGGTCCAGTACAGTCCAGTTCCGGCTTGGAACAAAGTTGCCGTTCCAGTAATCCAGTTCCTGAGTTTGGACCTCCCGGTCCAGTACAGTCCAGTTCCGGCTTGGAACAAAGTTGCCGTTCCAGTAATCCAGTTCCTGAGTTTGGACCTCCCGGTCCAGTACAGTCCAGTTCCGGCTTGGAACAAAGTTGCCGTTCCAGTAATCCAGTTCCTGAGTTTGGACCTCCCGGTCCAGTACAGTCCAGTTCCGGCTTGGAACAGTCCTAATCAGACTTCCTGTGTTTCCTGTGTGATACTGTGTATTTCCTTTCTGTACAGCTTTGGGACTACCCCAACGCTTAAATAAATATTCAGTTCTTTGAATTTGCCTCCTGGTCGTTGCACTTGGGTTCGTCTCGTATTCAGATCGTAACATTACCTTTTCTATTCCCTCCTAGTATTTTAGCTCAATTTATTTTGCATTGAGCTGGAGGTTTTTGTTCTATTAAGTTATTTGTTTTTCACTCGTTTTCTCAAGTTACCCTCAGCCTCTTTTCGGGGTAGTTTTCTGTTGGCTTATATGCTGGGTGTTTTCTCCTGTAGGAGCACTTTTCTTGTTGTGTTTCCTGTTTCCCCTTCCTGTTTGAAACTTTTAGTGGTTACTCCACCTGTGTGCGTAGCTTTTAGATCCCCGTTCTGTCGCGGTTGGTTCTCCGACCCCTTCCCCTCCGTCACACTCTCATTCAGGGCTTTGGTGAGTAGAGGGAGATGCCTTTCAAGGGGATTTCTACCTGACTTGCTGCTCAGTAAAGCTATAAATAAGCATTTGCCCACTGATGAGGAAATTAAATGCTGTATCAATGTAATACCCTTTATTATTACTTCTAGTCTGTGCCATCATGCTGTTTCAGTTATGCATTAATCCATTCATGTATTCACTTAATTTCTGTTTGTCTGATATTTATTTTCTTGTAACAGAACATGTCACACTGACAGAAAATATGTTGGCTTTCACCAAAATGATTTTTATTATTTTCCCCCATATTTTTTATGTCCATGGTAACATAGTTCCCTTAAGAGAGGCAAAAGTCAAAAGGTCGGATGGAAGTTAAAACAAAAAGAAAAGATGACAAATCTTTGTATGGTCTTTTTCGCTTGATTATAATAACTTTTGTCTAACCGATTACTTTTACAATTTTGAATGTTTAAGATTAAAATCCATCTCATAACACTGTATAAAAATGAAAAATTTAATTGAATTTATGTTGTAGTGTAACTGTAAGAACTATAAAACATTGCAGTACATATAATCTTTATTGTAGGTCATAGTTCTGAGAACATTGATTTTCCAGTAACTCCAGAAAACATGTAATAACATAGAAAACTGCCCTGTTTAGTGATAACATTCTTTGTTATCTGGGGTTTGAAGCTGTTTACTCTCTCTCTCTCCCATTCTCTCTCTCCCACTGTATGTGTGATTTCTATCATTGACTGCTTTTCAAATGCAAAAATACAAACAAACAAATGAAAATGTACATATCGCTAGCTCTGGTCTGGTACAAGGCAGTCGCAAAGGGAACTGTTTGATGTGCAAAGGAAGATTCATTAATCAAATGCTAATTTTACATCAGTATGCATAGTTTAATTTAAAATCCAAACATTTGATGTTTTAACAGGGAAAACAATGAAGTTGCATTTGGTGCTCTGGAGAATATATTTGTTTAATAATTTATAAAACATTGCAGAGTGCAAGGAGTCAAAGGAATAACTGATCTTGCACACTTTGTGACCTTTTCTTCCCATAATGAAAGGAACACTTCATAAAGATGAGCTGCACTGTTGCTATATATATTTTTACATTGATGAGAGACACTATTTATCTTGCTTTTTCTTATAAAACAGCTTAAATATGCAGCCTCCCCCCAACTGTGATTTCTGAGATTCTTTAGGTCTAAGCTCAGTGGGGTACACGCAGTGTGGGGTGGGGTGGGGGGGAGGTGGTTATGCAAAGCTCGGGTGGCATTCATCCTAAGCCCCATATCTCATTTCTTACACATTAATGGTCTCTGAAAAAAACATATTAATATGAACAGGTTAATTGTTGCTTATATTTGATACTTAAAATGTGAATATTGATTAATTTCAATGTATGAGATTTTGTTGGTTGACGAGTTCATATACATGAGGTTTAATTGACAAAAAGAGTGGTGTTGTGCAGGGAGGGAACCTGGGATGAGGGGTGGGTGGGGGAGGGGGGGATTTGGGACAGGTACCTGATTTATCTTACTCAAATTACATTTCCTTATGAACATGATTGAGCATGACAGCACTTTGTCTGGTCAGGGTCCAAATGTGTGAGAAAATCTTGAGTAACCTCTTTCCAGTCAAAGACAAGCCCCATTGCACTTAAGCTGATCACTCTCTGATGTTTTTAAATATATAATTTCAGTTTTAGTGTATGTTTTCGATTGCCCCACACATTTTTTGTGAGCAAAGAAGGATGATTGAGATTTTTTTTTTTTCTGACAACTTGGCGGCTTTACAATGGCTGATATCAAGGCATTTGGGGGTTCATAGCCTAAAGTACAAAAATATACATCAAGTAATACATCCAGTGATAGTGTCAGTCACATTATGCCTCCAGAGGATTGTATGAGTGAATATTACCCAGTCATTCTTCAAAAAATATTGTTCAATTTTATTTTTGGTTGGAACTATTTCCTATGGTACATGCAACCTGAGAAGGAAAGAATTGTCCGTACTATATGCAAACTTTCAATATTTATGTTTATAATTGTGAGTGAACATTTGTTCTTATGTACAATGTTGTAAATATAGCATTGCTGTACAAACTTGTTTATTAGAGTTACTTGAACTGTACTTTCTTAGTTTAGACCATGAACTCAGAATGCCCTGATACCAGCCATTGTAAATCCAGCAGGTTGTCATAAATACATAAATATAAATATAACGAAATAGCTAAAATATTCCTCAGTGAATATGACCAAAATCATTAATTAAACCTGAAATAAAAAGTACCCCTTACAATGGATGCCCTCACATATCCAGATACAAAAACTGTTCTTTCTGTGACCTTTGTTGCACTAAATCTTTATTTTGAACAAATCTCCAGTGGAAACATTTGAAAAATCATTAAAGAGACAAATGGAAATATATTCCATTCTTGGACTGCATGTTTCTTTTAAATTAAATACTAAATTCTAAAGGATGTTATAATACAAGGACATAATCTGAAAGCATATTTCTTAGTTTTTAAACTGAACTATTTGACTGCTTTCTGCTGAAAATCCACTGTACTGTAGCTACATGATGCAATTGAGTGCCAAAATATGTGAAATGACTGAACTACATTCATCCTGTAATGTGAGGAAGGAGAACAAATCAATAAACACCCAGAAGGTTTTCAACATCCCAAAACCATGTAACCATTTTAGTATGCAATTCTGAAAAATACTTTATGTGTACTGTGTTCTCAAGGTCATTTGTTTCATTTTACATGCCACTGTTTATTAGAGCCTAGATCACATGATGTTTGAGCGTACTACTATAATTGTGCATATTTAGGAATATAGGAATTAGCAGTTTGGATGATCATAAGACTTGGGAGACACAACACAGGTTTTAGGAATCAGCACAGTAAGTGTCAGCACCCCAGGATGTGGCTAAGTCTTATTTGAAGCATTACCAAGCTTTTGCTATTTCCTTTGTAAGAACATAACTCGCTCGAGCGCAAACAGAATTGCATTCAATTTGTACCTAACTGCCTGACTCTTTCTTTCTGCTTATCATGCTGATTGTTTGCTTTTTATATTGTGACATCTAAAAAATGAATGAACTAAACACTCACCACCACTGAATAAGATCTTCCCCTTCTCTTTTGGCTTATGCAAAACCTTTGCAGAATATATCCAAAAATGTATTCTCAGCACATACTGCAAGTACTTACAAGCTTAATGGCTATAGTTTGTAAACACGTGAAATAGTATAGACTATGTCTAATTCTGTGTATTATTTCTCCAGGCACCCATTGTATTTAATAACGTTTTGGAGCAAAGTTGCAGGCTGAAAGTGTTATTGTAGTATTCCTGCAAGACACAAACAACAGCAGCCTTCTCCCTGACAAGTAAACGTCAGCCCAGGCATCATCACTAGAGCTGTGGTCTTTTCCATGATTGTGAAAAGTCTTACTACGCTCAGTCAAAAAAAAAAAAAAAGTATTCAAAATTTACTGCAGGTGCATAAAGCCATAAATTAATCAAAATAATGGGAAAACAAGTGCAAAACGTATCCAGGTTTACAAAAATAAATAAATAAACAAATATCAATGTGTGCTGAGGGTGGCTCATTCGGTTATGGAAGGTCTTCCTCCGATTCCACTCTATGCGAGCTTAGCTGCAGTCTGCAGTGTGAAAATAAGCAGCTGGCGACACTGCGTGTTTGGGTAGAACCGTGGTTGTCTAAACTTTGCGGAATCGGCAGTGGGGTTCGCACATGCGTGAATGCGGTTGCAGACAGTTGGGCATTTCAAATAGGGTAGGAATTGGACATGCTCACCAATTTTGTTTTCCCGATGTTTCAGTCTCTCTGAACTTCTTCAGTGATGGAGGATTTCTCCATAATAAACTGCAAGGCTGATAAAATGTGATATTGCTAACACTGAAAAGAAAAACTCAGCAATGTCTGCCACAGTATGTATTCCGTGCTCAGTACAGTTTGGAACGAGTAGCCGAAGAGGTTTCACAGTGTTGGCAGACACAACACCGATGACACCTTTATCAGTCCTCAGATGATGTGGTTGTGTTTCATGATGCTCTGACACACAGAGGTCATCCTGCCTCCAGTTCACTCTCAGATTCATACATTCTTGTAAATTACACAACTGGATAATCAAATTGTCAGAGGTGGGACACAAATATGATAAATGCGTAAATTATACATTTGGCTCCAACATCACACTAATTAGGTTTCACTAATTAAGCAATTGCCAAATGTGTCCATGCCGGCTACTTGGATGGAATAACTATTCATTTTCATGCTAGGTCAGCTGTTATTTTGCTGCGAACGTGGATTGTTCTTTTAAAAAATTTGTATTGCGTTTTATTGAAGTGTCTTTGAGCAGTGTAATTATAGCCAAACACATAGGCTGTGTTCGGAATCGCTCCCTATTCACTCCCTCCCTATACACTACTTAGGGAATGTACATAGTGCACTATATAGTGAATAGGGAGCGATTCCGAACACAGCCATAGTATTTTAATTGTTGTAGTTTGTTGTAAGGACATTACTCATAAAAGCTCAGGGGTGGGCGATTCCAATCCTGTTTTTGTTTCCACAAGTCACCCTAGCTAAATGAGCTAAATGCTTCATATTGGGATACAATCATTGTCTTTGGCTGTCATTCATGCGCTCATCAAGAAATGTAGCTAAAATATAAGATGGTGTAAATATAGGCATAATTAAGTAATTAAGGCCAGAAGTTGGCATGAGAACAAGAAACAGATACAGCCCTCATTGCCCCCGTCTGTAGCTAATACATTCTGATGAGCAGAATGCTTAATCCAAACTTTTTCACATATAGCCCACATAAAGACATACAAGCAGTCTACTCTCTTGTATAAGCTATCAAATCTGCAATTGCAATGATTCAAAAAGAAATAGGCACTTTAATAGTAACAACATTGTTACGATTCCGAATATGAACTGGACTCAAATGCACGACTCAAACACAGGAAGTTCAAATACTCCAATATTTTATTGCTTCGACCAGAATTCCTCCTGAAGCATAGGGAGAACTAGAATAGTCCGTTACGGTTCCTAATAGGAACTGGACTCAATGCACAACACACAATACAGGGAGCGACTGGCTCCAATAAATTATTGCTTCAACCAGAATCCCTCCTGAAGCATAGGGAGAACATTAAATGACAGACAGTCCGGATGGTGGGTACAGCAGGGGATCAGCGGGAGCGGGAGAGGCCAGGGACTGGTGGTGGTGACAGGAATCCGGACAGGCTGAGCAGAGGAGGAGGAGCGGGAGACAGGGCAGAGCGGAGTGGCAGGAACAGTTGCAGGTTAGCAGAGCTGGGGTCCCGGCTGGACGTGCACACAGCAGCAGGTTGGCAGCAGCAGCAGCACAAACAGGAAGCAAGCACCGCCGCAGGATAGCAGAGCTGGAGCACCGGCTGCGTGCACACACAGCAGCTGGTTTGGCAGGAACAGCAGCACAAGCAGGGAATACGAACAACTGCAGGTTAGTAGACTCAGAGCAGACAAAAGTTAATACAGCGAGGCAGGACAGACTGAACAGCGAGATGCGCCATTCCTGGCGAGAGCTTGATCAAAACTGGACAGAGCTGAAAAAGGCGAGTTAACACCTGAAAGCAAGACAAGGCTTTTAAAGTTGGCAAGACAGGACTAGATACAAAGTATCCACGAGACAAGACCAGGGGGTTATCACAAGGAGACTTAACGAACTGGCACAGGATGAAGAACACCGGATGACTAAATACAAACATTAACAAGTATCAATTAGGTGTCGCGTGCGAATGTATGCGTGAGTGATTAACGGAGCAGAGAGTGTGTGGGATGCATGCGGAAGGGAGGAAAGGGATAGGCGGATAACGAGTAGTGGAACAGAGTGACACGAAAGGGAAAACCACGCCCAACCTGCAGCACGAGGGAAACCAACAAGGAAAAGACAAACATGATACGAGGGGGAACAGGTAAAACACGGGACACAAGAGGACGGGAGTGAGAACATCACAAACATGATCAGAAGGCTTAAATAATATCTTAAAAACAAATAATATCTTAGCATTCCAATGTTGAGGTCATTGTTTAAAAAAGGTATACAAATGACATAGGCTATATATATAATATCGTTTAGTTACATTACTGCAGGAATCTTGATTACTAAGCCAAATATGAATTTAAATGAACTGTAGCCAATGTAATTATTGAAATAAGGCACCCAGAAAAAAATCAGAGAATAATTATTGTAGCATCTTTACGTCTCTAATTAAAAACAATTGACAATTAATTGATCCTCTGTGTAATGTTTACCCCAATCAAAGGCTTTTAATTAACACCTAATGGTGCTGAATGCATAAGTTAAACGGTAAATGAGTCACCGTAAGCATATTAGAGGACAATGTTCTAATTAACAGAATGACAATTAATTAATTAATTAAGAACCTATTCCACTGTGATATTTCAATTAATTTATTAAGTTTTGTCTAAAAATTATGACTTTTTGATAACTAAAAATCTGAACAAAATACCAGTAATAACTTGTTGTGTGTGCATGCATGTATGCGTGCGTGTGTGTCCTCAGCCGTATCATCAAAATATCCCGTACCACAAATTGTTTTAATGACAGAATAGTTGGTAACTGTGTGAATTCACAGGCAAATACTGACTGTATAAGAAAATGATAAAACAGCAACAACAAAAAAGCACAGTGGTTATGATCTGACCATTGTGTCAATGAACAGAACTAGAAAGAAATGTAATTAATGTTCAGGAATCTATTTTGATTCCTAAACTTTTGATTTGAGCAACTCTGTCACTGTTTTATTACTAATTTTGAATTGGCAATGGGCCATCTTGAATTACTAATGTTCTACCTATATAATGTTTCTAATGTTCATAGCAGTGACCTTTATATTATGAATGGACATGTGTGAAATACTGCCAGTCATTTCTTAGTCAGATGGACAGCAAATCTATTGGTTATTTAAAAATGATTGGCCTGCATCTGCACACGCCCTCCTCACAGTATTTTGAACTAGACACACATGTTAGGATCCTGTAATTTGTCTGTCTGTTTATTCTTTATTATTATTTTTCCTGATTTCTTTTCCCTCGCGATTGTCAGTCCGCGTTCCATGTTTTCTGAGATTCCACTCCCTGTCTTTGTCATTGCACTATTCGGGTGATTTTGGGAACATTCGGGTTTCCTCTGTATTTCGTATCTCATTTTCTTCCTTCTGGCTTTATTTATATTTGTACATAATACTAATGTACTAATCATACTAACTGTTAGATTAGATTTAATACTAACCTGCTAACAAACTAACATGTATATAATACTAACCAGCTAACCTACTAACATTAGGGTTTTAGAGTTTGCGACTAACATTACTAATTACTAATTAATCTTGAGTTTCTACCTGCAGCTGTCATTTCCCTCCTCGTTATCCTATCCCTGTATCTATCTGATTTCACATTCTCTGCACGTGTGTCCACATTCGCGTTCCTCCCCTCCAAGCTGTGCACTTGTCTACCTACTAACCCCAGGCCGTTTGTTATCATTGTGTCTATGTGTATTCCAGTCTGTGTCTTACGTTTCCCCCGTTATTGTATTATTGGTCCTTGTTAACTCTCATTGTTCTCACCTGTGTACTCTCCCATTTCCCCTCCTTTTCACACCTGATTCCTTTTGTGTAATCTTCTCCCTGTGTATTTAAACCTTGTTATTTCAGTCTTTCTTCGCGAGTTCCTTATACAATATTTTTGCTACTGTGTTTCGTTCTGAGTGTCAGCCCGAGTGATCTGTTTTATTCCTAGTTTCTGTTTCTGAGTTTTTTGTTATCCCTCGTCCTTCCCCTGTTATTTTAGTTTTGTTGTCTGATCTTCGTTTTGTCTTTTTGTTCCTCCTCTGCCTCCCCGGTTTTGACCCCTGCCTGTGTTCTCGCGACCCTGTTTTTGGATCCTGCCCGAACATAACAACACACTATGACCAAGACTCTTAGGGACAGGTTGACATCTTCAGTCGAAAAGCACAATTTGGTTTATCATTTTCACTTTTGATACATTGCAATGGAATCAAAGCTGTTTCACCGAGTACAGACAGTGGGGACATTTAACTTTGTGAAGGGAATATGTAATGTCGCCAAGCTTTAATTTGAAAATGAAGATGTACTTCAAAGATCTGTGGGGACCTTTCTTGCAGCGTGTCATGTTTGGCTGTAGGTTTTGTGCTGAGAGCTTGATTAACCTTTGCAAACATTTGTAAGTGAAGATGTCAATATTACCTTGGAAAATTACATTGGACATTGCATGCAAAGAGCTTACAAATTGTGTCTGTAAATTACTTTAGCTGACGTGAGACCCACTGTAATTAAAGTCCTTCAAAAGGCAATCATGATCAAACAATAGAACCTTTTTTTCACAACATTGGTTTTTCAGTCCTCCATTTGTGTGACCTTAGCTGCACCCTAATACAATTGGCAGAATGTGATGAATTAAAACTGAATGAGAATGGTGAGGGTGCATTGTTGCCATGCACCCATAGGTTGATTAAATATATTAGGGGTGTGTGGAGACACTATATATGTACCAATACCTGTACTCGTATCTTTCTGTGGGGCGCTGGGTGCCAACAAACTGTCGACTGGGAGCGGGGTGTCTGTCTCTGTGTCAACACCTGCATTAAAGCACAGTTTTATATTTCATTTTGCATAAAAATTGGCATTGTTTAACTTTTTGTTTATTCATTGTTAAAAAAAATTTCCCACTTCTCATCTTGTGAATACATTATCAGAACAAAGGGTTCCAAAAGGCTCCTCTGTGTCTCGATAGAGGACCCCTGTCTAATTCAAGGGTTCTTTGTTGGGCAAAATGGTCTTTATCTTTATGCCATCTGAATCTCACTGACTTCATCTCAATCTTATCTCATTGGTTTTATGAGCTTCACTTAATTCCCTGCCACATCCTGCCCTGTCTACATTAATTACCAATTACAGGACAAAAGAAGAGTAAGCTGGGAACTCATCCTCGTCAATTAGTCCCGTGTGTGTGTGTGTGTGTGTGTGTGTGTGTGTGTGTGTGTGTGTGTGTGTGTGTGTGTGTGTGTGTGTGTGTGTGTGTGTGTGTGTGTGTGTGTGTGTGTGTGTGTGTGTGTGTGTTTTCCTTGGTTTTTATCCTTTTAAACCCTTTCACTGATATCAACCGTATACATCACAGACAGCACCAGGGCCATTGATTTGACATAAATCTTAAATCTAGATTCATAGCAGTAGTGTTTTCATTCAGATGTTACTCACCTGTTGCATGTATCCAATGTGAAGTAATATTTGATGAGTGTTGCAGTAGTTAATTTGAAAAAGAAATGCTGGATACCAATACTTCACGAAAGGTATTTGGTTGTTGCCTGAGGTCTGACAATTCCATATCTGCTTGTTATTTACAAGCGTATCATATTTACATTTTTAGGAATTCAAACAAATTTGCTAATGTGGAGAGAAAAATTGTCAAATTGAGTAATATAAATGCTTTTTAATCTGAGCCTGAAATATAAGATTTCACATTACATAAAATGACCACTAGGTGGCATTTCGTCACATCTGTATACAATATCTATATAAATATACGTATGTTCAATTTATAAGTGCAAATATTTTATTGTCAAACAGTAACATATAAGGCTGCATTATCATGTTTTAATAATATTAGAAGTTAAATAATATATTATTTTTGTCACAACAGGAATTTCTATAATGTGTGTATCAATACATACTACTCTAGTTCTTTGTAATGTGTTTGCATAAATTAAATAACCACTAGAGGGCGTGAACTGACCGTGCTCTCGTCAGCGCAACCTCCCAAAACATTTTTTTATCAAAATGTATATAACTGCAAATATGCTGCATTCACACTATTTGTTCATCCTATTGTCTTTTGAAAGAAATCTTTTTTTTTTTGTTAAAAAATAAGATAAGGTCGTACAAGGGCCCATTTTAATGGGCTCCTTAGGCTAATCTCTGAAATATTAATCACTAGTTAAACATACAGCTGTATCTTTGAACATAAATTCTTTTAAGATTTCATTGTATTTTTAGCTTACATTGTAGCTTAATGTTCTGTTCATGTTTCCTGAAGGAATCCAGGACAGATTCTCAATAAAACATCAGAGACAATTAGTTTAATATTGCATGCACCTACAAAGTCAGTGGTCCTTACAAATGACTTATAACTACCTGATGAATTCAACTAGACACTTTGCTTATGTTTTATTGTCATAGTCCTCCTGATTGTCCTATACAGGCTTTTAGATGGTTCCTGATCCAGATTTAGACCAGGAGGAATAAAACATACCCTCTCACTGAGATCAATACAACATACCCTCTCACTGAGATCAATACAACATACCCTCTCACTGAGATCAATACAACATACCCTCTCACTGAGATCAATAAAACATACCCTCTCACTGAGATCAATACAACATACCCTCTCACTGAGATCAATACAACATACCCTCTCACTGAGATCAATAAAACATACCCTCTCACTGAGATCAATACAACATACCCTCTCACTGAGATCAATACAACATACCCTCTCACTGAGATCAAAGCCAGCTTCACACCTCAGATCACCTTTTGCATTGTACGAGGCGTCCCTATTTCAAACAGCGGTGACATTAAGCTACGAGGAAACATAAATGCTTAGCCTTTTCTGACTTAACATCAAAAAGCACTCTGATTCATCTTTCGTCAACCCTGCCTCAACAGACACCTTTCCAGCTCTCCAGTATAATGCCCTTTAAAATGTGTGTGAAAAAGCATTTGCCACAGGCCATACCTGCCGTTTGACGACTCGATTCATCTTTTACGTTTGTACAGAGGTTTTAAAGAATTACAGTTCCGTTGCCTGGGTAGATAAATAATGCCATGTGATCAAGAAGCGAGATTGCCTTTGGCTCCATGCTGCTGGAATGCGTGAAACTGAACACTGCATTTGCATGTAAAAACTGGATGCATGACACTTTCTGGGCCCTTTCATCCAATGACTTAGCACTGTGTGATTCCCTATGAGATGCGTATGTATCAATGCCGGGACAGAAACCGATAACAATAAAGCAATCGAAGCAAGCCAAGGGTATTCACCTGCTGCAAATAAGTACATTTTAAATTGGGTATTGCAGGGAAACATTTCTCACTTTTGTGTGTATATATTTATATATATATATACAGTATATATATATATATATAGTGCCCTCCATAATGTTTGGGACAAAGTAATTCTTTCTTGATTTGGCTCTGTACTACACAATTTTAGATTTGTGATCAGAGAATTCACATGTGGTTAAAGTGAAGATTCTCAGCTTCAATTAAAGGATATTTCCATACATTTTGTTTCACCATGTAGAACTTACAGCACCTTTTATACAAAGCCCCCCATTTCATGTTACCATAATGTTTGGGTCAAATGGGTTCAAAGGTGATTCCAATTAGTCAGGTGTATGAAATTGCTTCCTTAGCGCAGGTATAAGAGAGATTTCAGTATCTAGTCTTGATCCTTGATTGCCTTTGGAGTCATTATGAGGCTGAGAAATAAGAAAAAACAGTTAGTTAATTTTCCTATTGAACTCTATGGAAAAATAAGTCAGGAGAAACAACCCTTCAAGTGATCCATCCATATCTACTGCATGTCTGGCAGCAGAGTGATGGTTTGAGGCTCATTTGATACTGCAGACCCTTGATGACTTACAGCCATTTAGCCAGCCATGGGTCCATACTATTCCTGTGTAATTTACAGCTTAATCTAGTCCCACCCCCCAATTCCCATAGAGATCCATTCAAGAGTTTTTTGATATCCTTTAATACACAGTCATGATAGCATCACCATGCATACCAGCTGTAGCCAGATAATGCCTGGTTCAAACTAACGCTACACAAACTCAGTGTTATGCAACAACTCTGCAATAACAGAAAAGATTCCATTGTTTTGCCTGGACTTTTAGATGACGTTTTTACTGTAATGTTAGCTATACCAGTCTGTAGGCTAATTCTGCAATCATATCTAGAAGACTTGCACTTTCCCAATGAGGTCTGTGGAAGCAGTGGGGTGGGAGTGTGTCTTTCTCTGTAGGCAGGGCCGAGGGATGTTGTGATTTTTAAATGTTTTGACAACAAATGTGACCGTTGGGGAAAAGTTGCATACTATCGCTTTAAGAAGAAAGAGAGCACTGGTGAGCTCAATAATCACAAAGGGCCTCGTAGGCCAAGGAAGACCTCTACAGTTGATGACTGAAGAATTCTCACCATAATGAAGAAAAAACCCCAAACACCTCTCCGACAGATAAAAAACACTCTTCAGGAGGCAGGCGTGGATGTGCCAGTGACTACTGTCTGCAGAAGACTTCAGGAACAGAACTACAGAGGCTACACTGCAAGATGCAGACCACTAGTTAGCCACAAAAACAGGATGGCCAGGTTACAGTTTGCTAAGACGTAGACTACCTAAAGGAGCCTGCAGAGTTCTGGAAAAAGGTCTTGTGGACAGATGAGACCAAGATTCACTTATCAGAGTGATGGCAAGAGCAAAGTGAGGCAAAAAGGAACTGCCCAAGCTCCAAAGCATCCCCCATCATGTGAAACATGGCGGTGTGGGTGTTATCGTTTGAGCCAATTAAATCAAGAAAACATATGTCTTTGTCCCAAACATTATGTATACGCTGTACAACCAGAGAATATCCATGTGGTTGTGTGTGCGTGCGTGCGTGCGTGCGTGCGTGCGTGCGTGCGTGCGTGTGTTAGTGTGCAACGTGTACACACTTTTGTTATTGCAGTTGCAGCAAACTCTTAATTTTGCATTGACAGTTAGCTGCAACTGTAATAACACAGCCTTTTGTGTTTGTCCTTGCTTGCGACCTGCCCCCAGAAACCAAAGAGACTGTGCAACCATGATCTGATTTGCTACTGGCTGGCAGACTGACTTTATGAGAGTGAGAGAAAGAAAGAGAGTGTGTGTGAAAAAAAAAACCCTGTTTATTATGTAGCAGAAGTATTGCTTTTGGAAACTAGCACTGCAGCTCCTGATGAAATTAATCAGGGTGGGGTGCCGGGGGGGGGTTCATAGCAGGTGACTGCAAGCTTGGCCAAGGGGGCGATGATCTCATTCCTGATCTAATACTTTGAGGGGGGGGGGGGGGGGGGGGTGCTCGGTATAATTCATAAGGTGAGTTACATCACCCCATCAATCCTTAGCTCCCACTCCCAACAGAACTCAGTCATATCCCCTGTCATCGTTTAACTATCATTTCTTTTCCTGCGCCATTTGTGTTGAAAATACAAATCCTTACAGAGCTTGCAGAGCTGCCTCTTCTGCAGCAGTAATGAAATCAGCGATCAAAATATTTGCTTCTGAAAATAAGGCAGCCGTCGCATTGCAGCGCTCTGAAGGATTATGCCTTTCAGTCGTGTGAATTTCAACTTGGTGAAATTGTTTGGTTCCTTTCTGAAAGCTAATGAATCCGGTAGCAGGGCGGCCTTTTCAGTACTTACATTCTTAAAATACTATTGGCAATCTTCAAGGAGGTTTCTCAGTTTTTTCACACTGTCATCATAACGTGATTGTCGTCATAACGTAATCTCACACTCGACCGGGAACCTAACAATAGGATTCCTCAGCGTTCTTGAAATGTTTTGGGTTGGCTGCATGGGATCTTCCAGGTCCATTGCCTTTTTTTATAAGTAAAAAAGTCAGGGTTTGTTTGAGAAAGGCCAGGGCAACCTGAATCCACCTGTGGAAAGGCAGCATAGCATAACAGTTTGTGACCTGGGCTTGTAACTCCAAGGTAGTGTGTCTGAACATGGCCGTAACTACATACGAGGAACTACAGTCTGGACCTCACTGTTTTTTTTAGTTGCACATTTAAAAAAAGTAATAATATTGTTCTATACTGTTTCTAAAGCGTGTGCTGCGTGCATGAAACGATTTCTTGTGCTGAACGCACCCCAAGTCCAGCCTACAGCCGATACAGCCAATGGGAAGGCGCGTGGTACTGCAGGGTCCCCCGACCCAGTTGCGTTAGTCAAAGATCCTTGTCAAATGACGTTCATCGCAATACACTACAGGTATGCTGGACGCTGTCAAGAAACTCAACAATCGATAATAAAAAGTTTTGCTTTCTAATTTCCTCAAACCTCAGTGGCATCACTGGCATATCTAGTCTAGTTAATGTAATCAATATTATTTTGTCGATTCATGTGTTTATTGTTGAAAATTTCAGTCAGTGAGCTCATTTGGAAAATGTCAGCTAGCTAACGTTAGCTAACTAGCTAGTAGTATGACCCGAATGCTGGGTTGATACCAAGCGAACTATTAACGTCAGCTATTCAATGCGAGCTAGCTATCTATCTAACGTTATATAAAAACATTAGCTATCAAGTGGACATTTTATGTTTTCAACAATAAACACACACAAAAAAAAAAAATTTTAAAACACACAAATCAAAAACATAAAATGTCCATAAGCTAGCCATCTAACTATATACAAACGTTATTGAGTGGACATTTGACGTTTTTGACATTCTAGCTAAGTAAATCACATCATATATGAACAAGGTAACTTAGTTTATGAATCAATTCAGTGATGTCAAAGAGCCAGTTATTTATCCCTTT
Organism: Synaphobranchus kaupii; assembly: GCA_029718625.1. Lineage (NCBI taxonomy): Eukaryota > Metazoa > Chordata > Actinopteri > Anguilliformes > Synaphobranchidae > Synaphobranchus > Synaphobranchus kaupii. The sequence goes on from CM056383.1 coordinate 15,199,304, forward strand.
TCCACAAGCTGTCCTGGTCTATATTTATGAAAAATTACAGGTTTAAATAGCAATGAAACTGTTTTGTGTGGGTGAATTACTGGTGTTTATTAAACCAAAGCATTGTTGATTATAAGGTCTGCAATGAAAATGCCTAAACTGGAGAGACCTAGATTTATTTGCAACACTCAATCAAAAGTACTGTTTTTGGCAACATGCATCATTTTGTGAGTGTTTGTTTTCAAGGAGCCAGTTTTAACAAAAAGAGGAAGAGAGGAGAAAGAGGAAGAGAGGAGTAGAGGAGAAAAGGTTGTGAGGAGGACAGGGAGAGGAGAGCAAGGGCTTAAGGATAGGAGTAGGTAAGGTTTGGCTAGCGAATTCAATCATCTCTATTCATTAAATAAACTGTCCTGGTCTCCATAAAAATGTTATCATCTCTATTTATGAAAAATGACAGGTTTAAATATACAATCAATGATGTTGTTTATGATTAAATTGTTTACTAGAGCACTAAATTGTTTACAAGAGCACAAAGTTCTTCATAGATCTAGCCTCTAAATTTTGCTCTCAAAGTGCACCAGATTGATGCATTTAACTTTAAAATGTACAAAATCTTCTTCCGGGAAGCATACCCCCGGACCCCCCTAGAAATAAAATCTGGACCTCACTCATTTCTAAACCCTGGTTACGGCCCTGCGTCTGAATCCCAGGTGTGGCCGTGCTGTTGTGCCATTGAGCAATGTGATTAATGTGACCTGCTTCAATAAATATCCAGCTGTGTAAACGGATTGTAGATAAATTAATGTAAACTGCGTAAGTTGCTCAGGATAAAAGCTACTAAATGCCTAAAATGTTGTATAAAGCTGGGATCGTTAGACCAGGCAGACACATCCTGTTGACACTGTGTACATGTGTATCTATCTCTCTATTTTAGCAATTCAAATATGCAGATTTCTCTAATCTCTTTTCAATTTTTAAGTTGCATTATTGGCAGTTAACAGTGAAAAAGAACAACAACAACAGATAACAGATATTTATACAGCAAAGCTCTGGATATATAAATCAGGTGGGTAAGTATTTCTCTCTAGCAAAGACAAGCTGCTACATAGACTATTTATCAGCTAATGACACTGTGTGTCCTTAACTCAGTCCATGCCAAAATATACTACAAAGTGTGATAAAGGATGAACAAGGATCGTATCATGTGTGGCTTTTTTTTTCATTTCACTTCAAGATATATGACCGATATCAGATCTGAAATGAAAGACACCCCACAATTCACACAACTGACTAATTTCGCCATGATAGGTTTTTTTCTGCTTTTTTCGACTATGCAGTTCCTGATTAAATAAATCTGCTGTTGATTAAAGGGTAAGTTCGCTATTTTGGACCTTGGACCCTATTTGCGCTCCGTCTTCCATGAACCTGACCCATGAAGTCCATTTTTTCGCTGATCGGTCCAGTATTGAGTTCGCTACAGATTTCCTGTAGGCTCTCACTGGGCTACAATAGAAGTCAACGGGGCAATTAGAAATGTTATGGAAAAACAACGATAAATGTGCTTTTATAGCTCAGTGTGTATTCTTACGGTCTCAGTATGCTCTCCTGTGAAATGTAGGCTATCGCAAACGCAAACCGAACGTTGAAACAACAGTTCCATTTGAAACAGAACTATTTCTCCGACCGCACTACCTCGCACTGACTTCGGATAACATTACCTGCGCAACTTCAGCCTCTCTCTCTTCTCTTGCTCTCTTATCATCCATCTCTTGTAGTTCCATGTCCATGTATTCTGGCTCAAATCTGTAGCCAGTAACGTCAAAGTCAAAATCGAATTCTTCGTCTTCGTAATCATTATAGTAATCCATCATCCAAGTTTTTTTGTGGAAATTGTAGCCTACGTTGCTGCAGGTAAACAAACGCAGACTGCTCAACTAGATAGTTTCGTAAACGGCCGGCACACCTTCCCGCTCCCCTACCCCCGACACATAGTACTCCGCGGGAGCAGCGAAAACAAGCAACAGAGGAATGCTTACTTCCAAGCCATGCCAAGCACGTAAAAATGTTCGGATTGAGATACATTTCACAGGAGAGCATACTGAGACCGGTAACAATACACCCTGAGCTTCCCGTCTCATTTATTGTACATGAAAGCACATTTATCGAACATTTCTAATTGCCCCGTTGACTTCTATTGTAGCCCAGTGAGAGCCTACAGGAAATCTGTAGCTAACTCAATACTGGACCGATCAGCGAAAAAATGGACTTCATGGGTCAGGTTCATGGAAGACGGACCGCAAATAGGGTCCAAGGTCCAAAATAGCGAACTTACCCTTTAAGCTATGTATTTAAAGACAACGGTCGCAGTGTCCTTTAAAGTGACCTGGAACACAGCTCAGAAAGGCGTCTATTACGTATTGCTTTCTATGGCTCACCCTCTCTGCTGAGATTATGCAATTTTCATCTTGCAGAACCTTGATGATTCTTTGGCATATGAATCATATGAATTAAAATAGAATCGGTCCTCGCTGCATGAATGCATTTTTAAACAGTTCATACAGAATGGGCAGGTAATTTAATCTGCAATGTATTGTTCAGTTAGATGCACAATTGTGTGATGTCTGACTACAAGGTTAATGTCTTTGTCCTACTTTGCAAAGGTAGAAGTTATATACAGTATGTGAAGTATGAGGTCAGACGTTGAGAGACGTAGAGAGACGCAGAGATTTAATAAGTGGTCCCTTGTTGTTGCCTTAGCACTACGTCCCAATTTTCTTTAAGAAGAAGCTATGAGTTTTTCCAGAAAACCTTTATTAATTTTCACTAATTTTCACTTCTCAACAAGCTGTATAGAGATGACTGCATTTCTCTTTTCCTGATTAAATTATGTTTTTTACCCATGTATGTGTACCTGTAGGCCTACTGCTGATATAAATCCCCATTAACAAACTAAAACATAGGCATTTAGTCTACCTTTCGTGAGCTGAGAATTAGAAGGTTCTATCTGACATTTTTATCAAAAATGAGTTAATTACATAAAAGTAATCTTTAAGTGGTTCTGCATACACGTGTTAATCATTATTCATGATTTATAAATTTTTTTGGTCAAAATATACAAAAACAGAAAGTTCTATCTTCACATCCCCCTCTGCACTTGGTGTTATAAGGTTCTATCTGCAGTCCAATCACAGACCAGATTATAAACAAAGTAGCCAATCAGAGAATGTTGTATTCCTGCCTGGGTTTGCAATATTCGAACACTGATAAACAAAGCATGGTAAGAAGGACAAACGGAAAAAAACATCACATTTTATAAGAAAGTGAGGGATGAGTTTAAAAGACAGCAGGTTAGAGATAATTTATTGCTAATGTGAACTACATAACTTTTTATCTAACGTTAGCTACGTTAGCAGGCTAGCTAACGTTCGCTAGTTGTCAATACAGTTTCACAGTCATTGTTTCACTCCTAAATAAAACTTTATTATTCATGGGGAAAATCCTGGATTGAAAATGCAAGTGTGAAAACAACTGGGATTGCTCACCACAGGGTGAGAACGTAGCTAACTAGTTCGTTTCTAATTGTTTACATGGTTAGCTAGCGATAGTGTTCACACCTAGAATCTAGCTCCGCAGTTCGTTCATTGAGTAACTTAGCTAACTTACTTTCTGACGAAGGAATGAATCAGTTTTTGATTAAATATATACTCCAAAAGGAAGAGTGCCGTCCTTAACCTTTATTTTATCTGGCTTACATAAGATAGTATGTTGTGCTGCAAGCTAGCTAGATTTAGCAACTTTGAGATAACATTGTCAATGCTTAGCTCACACGTGTGTGGGAGGGGGGGTACCAAACATAGACTTTATAATAAGGTATAATACCTACTACAGGCCTAGCTGTAGTATCAGGGCCAACAAAGGTGTGCTGCCTTACACTGTCCCTCTTCCACAGTCAACAAAGAAATTATACTCTGGCAGAAGCAAAGAAAAATTATCTGAGGTCCATGTTAAAATACATGCCTGCCATAGAGGGATGCTGATTTTTGACACACTATTCTAATTTCTTGAAATACTGTTTTGGGGGTTTTCTGGAGCTGCAAGCCAAAATTATGAAAAATGAAACAAATAAAGGCTAGACATATTTCACTTTGTGTGTAATGAATCTATAATCTATGAAAGTTTCACTTTTTGAATGGAATTATGGAAGAAAAAAAACTTTTCCATGATATTCTAATTTTTTGGAAAGGATCTGTATATACAGTATATACGTATATACAGTGAGCACCATAATTCATTGGACAGTGACACATTTTCTGTTATTTTGGTTCTGTACACCCCCCCAATTCTCATAGAGATCCATTAAAATGCAGAGAGGTTATAGTATTGCTTGTAAGAGTACCAGAAAATAATATATCAAGAGTCTTTTGATATTGTTGGGTCACAGACATCAGGAAGTCATGGCATGCAAAGGATATGCGACCAAATATTAAAAAGTATTACTTTATTCTACATTATGTTAAACTGTCCAATATTTTTTGATGCCTGAGAAAGGAGGGGGAAAGGTTCTATAATTTCTAAACGGTTCATCCGATATGGATGAAAATACCCTCAAATTACTGCACTTCAACCTCATTATCATTGTATCCTTTCAAACTCAAAGTGCTAGTGTAGAGAACCAAAATAACAACAAATGTGTCACTGTCCAATGAATTATGATGTTCACTGTATGTATGTATGTATGTATATACATACAGACGGGTGACAAATTAAAGGAAAAACCCTTACAGTGAGGGGGTCCGGAGGCTTTTATGCTGTGGGGGGCATTTTCCTGGCATGGTTTGGGTCCACTTGTCCCCTTAGAGGGAAGGGTCACTGCAAATCAATACAATGTTATTCTGAGTGATCACCTTTATCCCTGGTAAAATAAAGGCTAATAAAATAATAAATAAATCCTATGATGAAACATTTCTATCCTGATGGGAGTGGTCTTTTCCAGGATTACAATGCCCCCATCCACAGGGCACGGTGGGTCACTGAATGGTTTGATGAGTATAAAAATGATGTGAATCATATGCTATGGCCTTCGCAGTCACCAGATCTCAACCCAATTGAACACCTATGGGAGATTTTGGACCAACATGTTCGACAGCACTCCCCACTACCATCATCAAAACACTAAATGAGGGAATATCTTTTGGAAAAATGGTGTTCCATCCCTCCAGTCGAGTTCCAGAGACTAGAATCTATGCTAGATTAGAGGTAGAATTAATGCCAAGGTGCATTGAAGCTGTTCTGGTGGCTTGGGATGGCCCAACACTTTACTAAGACACTTTATGTTGGTTTTTGATAATGTATTTTGATATCAGCCAAGTGAAATTAACATCAAGATTTTTAACTACTAAAATAACTGCAGTTTTCAGTAAACAATATTATTCGAATCACCTTCAGTGACAGATAGAACCTTCTAATTCTCAATCAAAATGACCTCTTCAGAATTAGAAGGTTCTATCTGCAATTTTGGCTCTTCAAAATACCCCACTTACAAATTTCACAACATTTTTATACTTTGCATTGGAAGTACACCTAAGATGAGGTACAAAATAAGCAATAACAGAATAATACACTATGAAACATTTTTGAGATGTGGGGAGTGAAAACTTTGATGCTCAATATCTCAAAACTATGCCTAACGCAGATAGAACCTTCTAATTCTAAGCTCACGCTTTTTAGAATTTGCTATTCCTATTTGTCCTTGAGCTGATCAGGGGAGATGCTGTCTCGTTCTCAGTCTGGTTTTGGGTTACCTGGCTGACTACGGGACAGAGGGCCGAGGGGGGGCAAGTTTAGAAGGCTGCCTGCTACTGGCTTGGCTAACTGGGTGACTGGTAGTATCTTGGCATGTTGTCTGCATGTATTGTTTATTGTTACCAGGGAAAACAGATGAACATTAACTCTATAGATAATTCTGGGACAGTCAAGACGTTGTCAAATAAACAAATAAAATAAATAAATACGTAAATAAATGTTAGATTATATGCTGGTGAACATTTTTAGGTCTGAGCCTAAATTTCCCAGATGGCAAAAGCACGTGTGTGCCTAGAGTACAGGTAATTGTGTTCAAAATGCCATCCAATGATAACTGCTATGGAAGAACAAAAAGCCTCATGTTCCTGCTGCACATTTTATTCTGGAGAATGCCTTGGCTTTAACATTAGGTAAATGTACTGTGATTATTGCTTATTGCTCCGTAAAGGAGTGCCACTAAAGGCTGAGTGACAGTGTGTCCCTTTAATCATTAATGCCAGTCAGAATTATAGCCCTGTTTTGCTGCTGGTGATTATAGCCTTGATTAAATTTTCAGTGTGACAATCATACAGACTAGTAAATATCACTCCAAGGGCATGCAATATCTAGTGGCCTTGGAGTATAAATTTAACAGTGCACACAGAAACAACATTTGGCAATCTCAGTGTACTACTGGATTGGCTATGAAAGGGGTGATCTACTACTAAGTGTTGCCTTATAGCACTCAGTGTGATATCCTAGTATGGAATAAGTGGCAACTATTGGCAATAGCTAACATAAACTAGAACTTAGTCTAGTCCAACCCCCCAATTCCCATAGAGAGCCATTCAAATGCACAGAGGACAGGAAGTCATGGCTTGCAAAGGATGTGCAACCAAATATTAAATATGATGATTTTATTTCAGTTTATGTTAATTTGTCCAATTACTTTTGGTTCCCTAAATGGGGGGGGGGGGGGGGGGGGGGGGGTGTAAAAACCCTCAAATTAAAGATGAAAATATGCACTTTAACCTCATAGTCACCGTTCCATTTCAAATCCAATGTGCTGGAGTAGAGAGCCAAAACAACAAAAATGTGTCACTGTCCTAACACTTTTGGAGTGCACTGTATATCGCCTTCCACAGCAGTGGTAGTCGGAAATTGGCAGCATGCCAGGTTGCAAAGTGCACGGCTTTTAAAGGGAAAGAAAAGGGGTTATTTTATTGGCTATGACGGAATCCAGCAACACACACACTGATGAATATTCAGCCTAATCCACTTGCGCAGCACGCTCGGAGCTGTGTGCTTCTTGCCTCTGGTCACAAAAATAACGAAATTCAGTAGCCATGCCCAGTGCCCCATGTGCTGAGCCATTGACTTTGTCTATGCACCATTCAACAGAAAATACAGCCCTTAATTTAGGAATGGTAATTAAAGATCTGGGTCTCACTTTAAACAAAGTCTTCACATAAAGGCTTTATATAGCATATATGAAGCCTTCATAAACGTGACATAATGGCTTCATAAATCATACATAAGCAAATGCCATGCTTCATAAAGGGTAGCACCTACATAACACCCTTATGTAACATGTTATGCCAAATGTGTCACAGTTAGCCTAGCATCCTACATAAGCATGTTTTATGTCACCCTGTATAATGCTAGCCATTAGCCAGGTGACATTGTTGGTTATGTCACATTTGGCATAACATGTTGTATAAGAAGGTGTTATGTCACCCTTTATGAAGCATGACATTTACTTATGTATGATTTATGAAGCCATTATGTCACATTTATGAAGGCTTTATATATGTTATATAAAGCCTTTGTATGGAGATTTTGTTTAAAGTGTGACCAAGATCTGTGTTCAGAAAACACTCAAACTCAATGACATTTACTTATGTATGATTTATGAAGCCATTATGTCACATTTATGAAGGCTTTATATATGTTATATAAAGCCTTTGTATGGAGATTTTGTTTAAAGTGTGACCAAGATCTGTGTTCAGAAAACACTCAAACTCAATTAAATATGGAATCAGTTGGAAGAAATGCACGTATATTTCAATATCCAGGACCTGGTGTTTGAAACACTGACCTAAGTTAAACAGCTATTGCCTTTAATAAACTAATGAATAAAGCTGGCAGAATGTTGAATGTTGTTTTCATTGAGTGAAATGAAAGCTCTTTAGAAAATGATTTATAAGCATGCTGCTACAAAATGTCCTTCACTTTTTAATAAATTATAACCTTTAGTAAAATAATTGCTCAGTACTGAATTCATATTTTCCCCTTTTTTTCAGATGGCTTTGCCACATCTATTCTGATCTCACTTTCTAATATCTTTAGTTGGAGGGGTAGTTATTGATTTATGTGATAATTACAGTGGCTTGTACCTTCAAAATTTCTATGTCATGTTATAGCACCGTTCCACTGCATTGATGAACCCCACATTCCAGGATGAAGATATCTCACCAGTCGATCCCTGCTAGTCAAATCGGCTGCACATGTTCCGACTCATGTCAATTGTTATTTATAAATTCACATAATATAATATCCAATAATAGCTTGACTCGTGAATATATCATATATCAAATAATATTGTACATGCAGCTAAGAAGAAATTATGGAGAAAAAGTTAAACGGTTATTGTTAAACATGGACAGCAAAAATCTTGAGTTTTCTCAGCAAGCCACAAACAGAGCCTGTCTGCAATAATGCTGCAGAAAGCAGCTTATGCAAAGACCATATGCAACGAGCATAGGTTCCATAAGAGGTAAAATATCTCACTGTTGCATGCTTTAGCCTATGAAAAATGAAAAACTGAAAAGCTATTTTGGTGACACGGCTCTGCTCAGCTTATTTGGCACAGAGACATAGGCTGTTATTGATTTAAACAACATTGGCAGCACTATAGCTGTGAATGGACTTAAGTTCTCAGGTCTTGTGAAATGTTTTATTTTGTCAAAAATGTAGGACCTGTTCATCTATAACCCAGCCTCTTTTCCAGAGAAGCCAGACTCCTGTCCAATGACTGATCTGTAGCCATTATTGCAGTATCCTGTGATGGTTTCTAAACAGCAATGTTTAACTCTTGCATCCGGGTCAATCGAGTGAAACGCTGTGCCCTTTAAAAACTTTGAATAAATGTAATAGCGACTGCAATGTGTGCAGAAGCTATCGCATGATGGATTGTCTTAATATATAAGCTGTCAAAACAACGCACTATCACCCCCTGGGGTTCGGTATCACCATAGGAACAGCCATAATACACATTCAACAAATTCCTTCTGTTACCTTTTGCATACCTGACCCATACTGCTTGAGAATTCACTGAACAAAGGCCATATCTTTTCAATAACATACAAACACCGGAAGTAGGCCTTCTCTCTATTAGTGAAGTAGTGTTCAAGCTTAGCGTGTCTTAGAGCAATACAAGGGTAGAGAATTGAAATGTCTGCTTAGAAACATGGCATATTTACTTTCTCAGGGAAATCTGTGTCAATTATCATACCACAGATCAAACATCCAGATAATGAGGTTTAGTGCCAACATGCCTCTGCTTATGGAGGATAATGAAAAGGTTTATATGAAAGAGCATTTGACATGTATGACCAATATATTTGCCAGCTGGCTTCTGTGTACTGTACACAACTACTGATGCATGAAAGAATGCTGACTGTTTATACATTGGTTAGCCTTTTTGTTTTAAAACAGTATAATATCCGCACGATACAAAATGGCTCCAGCACAATGTGGAGGACAACGCCAGTCAGTTCTCACTACAAAAATCAGTACACTGTGATTTTTATCCACAGTAATTTTAGATACCTTTGTAAAACACACATAAGCGAATGCATGAATATGTCTATTAAAAAAAGAATGAACAAATTACATGCAAACAATACTGCTATTCAGTGTGAGGGTAATGTAGCTAATGATAAATATTGTTAGGTAAATATTAGCCCAATCATGTTTGCATGATTGGGGTATATCGTAAAACAATAATTGTAATTGATTCATTGGTGATTGTATTGATTAATTGTCACTTACACCACAGCAGAATCTCAAGGGGTTCATCTGTCTGTTTCAGAGGGAGCATGAAGGGGGTAAGACGCACATACGGCCGTCTGGAAACTTCTCAAGCTTAACACACAAATTGACCAGAATACTAGGACTACCACCCCTACCTCTTTCAAAGGGTGCCATGGGATCTTTAATTGCCAAAGGGAGTCACAACCTTGTTGTAATGCTTCATGCAAAGGACAAAACCGCCGACCTTGCCAGGACTACATACCCCAGAAGTGTAAACACTGTCATTAGCTGTCCTGCACAGAACTGTTCTGCGAACAGATATTAAATTACAAAAGCAGGAAGGATTTTTACTTCCAAGCCAGTGCAAGCTCTGTGCAGTGGGATGTAACTGTGTCATTATTGCACCAGCAGAGGGAGCAAGAAAGTGTATGCCAGAGGTCATCATTAAAGAATCAAATGTGGAATTGTGGTAAGAGAAAACACCCACTGCTGACGCTGACTCACAAGCCTCACGTACAGAGATCTAATTCTGTCACGAGAGCACATGCAGTACGTAAGAGGCTAACAGGATGTCCCCTTGACTGTTATTGCTGGCATTTCCCCCCAAAATGGCATCATTATTTGCGTGTGTGTGTTGCTGTAAGTGTATGAGTGTGTGTGCGTAAAATATTTTGCCATTATCCATAAGTATGGTCAAAACATGATCAGGTGGGTGAGTACTGGTGAGATGTCTGTATGCTGATTGACTTACAGATTTGTTTTTGTATGTGTGTGTTAGGGTGTTCAGGACAGGGACTCAATCGCAGACCAGGATGAGGCAAAAGAATGGTTTATTCAGTCCAAGGTCAGAAGCCGGGAAATCAGATGCAGAGACAGTGCCAAATAAAAAAGCAGGAGAATAGTCGAACAGTCCAAAAATCAGAAACTGGGTAATCGTAGGCAGAAGTACGAAAATCGGCAGGCAAAAGCAAAGTCACAAAACAATCAAAAAGGTCAAAACCAGAAAAACAACAAAGGCAAACAAACAGAATCGAAAGGCAAAAACTCGGAATCGGAAAACGGAAGGGGGTCTCAGGACTTACAATGAACACAGGCTAGGAGAAACACACTGGCACAGGGAAAAATGTAAGACAGTCTGACAGAACGTGTGCAAACTAGACTAAAATACACAGGGGGAAGATTACACAAAAGGAATCAGGTGTGCAGAGAAGGGGAAATGGGAGAGTACACAGGTGAGAACAATGGGTTAACAAGGACCATACAATAACGGGGCAGAACGCAAGACACGGACTGGAATGCACATAGACACAATGATAACAAATGGCCTGGGGTTAGCAGGTAGACACATGCACAGCTCGGAGGGGAGGAACGCGGAAGTGGACACACATGCAGAGAATGCAAAATCACAGATAGATGTGGATGGATAACGATAGATAACGAGGAGGGAAATGACAGCTGCAGGTAGAAACTCAAGGTGAATTAGTAATTAGTAATATTAGTAGCAAACTCTAAAACCCTAATGTTAGTAGGTTAGCTGGTTAGTATTATATACACGTTAGTTTGTTAGCAGGTTAGTATTAAATCTAATCTAACAGTACGATTAGTACATTAGTATTATATACAAATATTAAGAAAGGAAAGGAAACCCGAATGTACCCAAAATCACCTGAATAGTGCAATGACAAAGACAGGGAGTGGAACCTCGGGAAACATGGAACGCCACTGACAAGGGAACTAGAGTGATGGTAAAATACTAAACACAATACACAAAGTCAGGAAAATAATAAACACAGAGAATAAACGGGAGAAAATATACAGACAATCGCGAGGGTAATGCGGGGAAATAAGCAAAAGAAATCAGGAAACATAAATACACAGAATAAACAAACAGACAAAGTACAGGATCCTGACAGTGTGGGTGAGTGGGGGGTGAGGGGTGTTTAACCCTTAGAGAGACCATCTTTCTTTTTGAAAAAAACTGTTTCAACTGCAAACATGCTAAACATTTTTATACTGTACTTTTTTTATACCTTTTCATTTTGAAAGGCAGACAATGTGACCTTCCTTTTATAATAATTTTTTTTCTGTTTGTTATTTTATGGAAATGTTCATAATTTCACATGTGATATGCTCTTTTCAATTTAGTACCTGTCATGTCCTTTCATTCTCTCCTTATTTCAGATTCCCTAAAAAAAAAACCCGTCAGTGCAAAAGGGAAATTTTGTGTCTGATCTGGGCCCGAGCCACAAAGCACTCAGCGTGCCACACATTTAGTAGATGCTAATACACCCCCTGTGGTGTTTGGCTAGTATTGCAAGAGCCAAACCGCGCTCACAGCAGTGCTTGGACAAGTGCCTTGAAGGTTCTTCCACAAGGTATTCACCAGTGCCAGAACCGTCCACTTCAGATGGGCAGACAACTGTGTGAGTATGTATGCCGCAGGGGAGGGTATGGTGCCGTTTGGAATTTGTAGCATTTGCATTAAAGAGCACTTTAGATTTGGACTGAAGAAACAGAGGATGAATAGTTTAAAGTGATCATTTAGCATATATTTCAGCCTGGCATTAAATGGTATTTTCTAGATTAACCCTGGGGAAAGTCATCAGTAGGACATGCCAAATGCATGCAATCAACGGCCCTCCTGAGTGCACGCAGTTTTCAAAACCTGTTCCTCCACTCCACCCTTAACCCATCTTGGGTTTGTGCACACAGAGTATAGGGAGGAGAGTTCAGAAAGGGTCAAGGGGTTTATTAAGCCCTCATATACTCAATTCTATTCAGCTAGCAACTCTGCTGGTAATGAAGGAAGGTACTTTCCTAGAAATATAGCTCCCAGGGCTGAATTATTAAATAGTCATTTTGGAAGGAGGTGGAGAGAATGTCCCAGTGAATATTTTGGGAGAATATCTTGGCGTACTAGCAGAGGGCTGACATGTACCTACAGAGGGAATCCATTTTGCCCATATCTGAGGCAGAATATCGCTCCAAACAGACAGCGACACGGTATTATTAGTGCTTATGCGCTTATGCAGGTGGCCTCATGCAGGTTCACACATGGCTTACATTTTGTGCGCTATCAGTTTACACAGCTGGTTAAGCCTGAAGCATTTTGACACATTTACCGGCGCCCAGGGACTCACCGGTGTCCAACTCCGGATTCAAATCTGCAACCTTTTGGGTACAGGCCCTATGCCGAAATGCTGCCGCCGGATAATCAGATTACTCAACTCGGCGCTGCCAGTCCTCCTCCCTGGTGCCCGTGAAGTTGGAGCCACATGCCAGCAGGACCGTGTGCCAGGGGGCGCCGGAGTGCAAACACATTACACCCGCGTCATGCATGGTGAGGCTCACAACTGCCAGGAGATTCAACCGTTTCAGCCAAGTAGTTTGGGAAAATTAACGAGAGGAAAAAAACTAGTTTTACATGGCAGCTGCAAATATAGCCACCCAGCTGTGTAGGGTACTTCTCGCAAATCAACGCCTTTTCCTGAGCTTCAGCCGTGTCTTCCTTTCCGGGGGACTGTTTAACAATTTAACAGGATTAAGCAGTTAGCAGGATAACTGCATGGAGTAAAACCCAGAACCCAGGTACCCTCCTATGTGGAACATAGTGGAATCAGTGCGGTTTTACTCAGTGCAGTTATCCAGCTAACTCAGTAATCCTGCTTCATGATACAGGCCCCAGATTATTACTTGGTCGGCTTGTGTTGACTTTCGGCCTTGATAAAAAAAATTTAAAATTAAAAATAACTGCACAACACTCAATTTGAATGATGAAACGGTGCAACAAGCTCAAACGAAACACGTATAATTAATCTTTATAACACAACAAGTATCATTTTGATTTTAACTCAGAGAACACCGGCTTGATAAATGTAACAAGCCAAGAGGTGTTGCAATGCTGGGTGCAGTTAACAGAAACGGTTTGTTTGCATGATTCACCCCCCATTCTGGGCCTTGTCAGAAACACCTTCCCTCCAAGCCATTTTCTTAATCAGTGAGATACTAGCCATGCCAGCAGTTACTAGATGACACTAGGCAGGAAAGCAGTGAAATAAAAGGAAGCGTGAAGTGAAATCTGATAATTGGTGCTTTATTTTGAGCCGTTACAGACTAAAGGCTAACAACAGCTGTGGTATAATGGGGCTTTATTGCTAACTTAATGAGTGTAGAAGCATGGGAGAGTTCATCTGAGAATTAATCTGTAAAATGATAGGAAACAAAACTGGTCATCAGCCGTACTCCTTCCGTGCATTAGTTAGTCAAGGAAATGTCAGCTGGAGAAATGACGGCATTCTCTATTATGTCTCTACATTTCATTATATAAGACTCCTACTTTCTTGGTTTGTTTGAAAGTGCGCCATAACGACACAAATAATTTCAACCTTGGAGTTGAGCCAACATACAATTTGCAACTGTTATTTGTGCTGTGCACCTGGACATTGAGCGCACTGAGCTTGCATCTGCTGTGCGGAATTCCCCCTTGAGTAGCAAATATAAAAATATAAAATAAGCTTGGAAAGTTCCTGAAGAGGGGACGAAAGGGATTAGAGTCTGAAAACCGTCAGCATCTGTGGCTGGTTTTTCACTGCATCAAAATTACGTGCAGGTTTGAAGACTTTTAAACCATCTGGACCATTCTTCCATTCCGTGCATCTATACGTTATATTGATCTGGTCAGACGTATGTACAGTTGAAACCCTAAACCACAACCTGTATTCTATAGAAAATGTAGCATGAAGGAAAGAGCAAATGCAGAGTGTGTAGCGCCAAAACTGGAGCGAGCGGTAAAATAGCATATGACATCATAACTATCTGTGGTGTAGCAAAATACAACAAACAACTTTCATGTTGGAAGACCTTAAAATCTGAGTAGTGCAAAAGATATGTAACACATGGGCAGAGAACTTATATTTACCTGACTTAAAATGATGAACCACAAAATGCTAATTTAACTTTGATTATTTAAATACGTGTGCTTGAAAAGGCGGCATGTGTAGACAGGAGGAAGAAGAAAACAGCTCAGAAAAGTTTCACATTAATTATTATAAGCAAAGCATAGCCTTGGAAGTTTGGCAGATTTATGTCGCATCGTAGTGTCAACACAATAATGCTCATGAGGTTATATGCCTGACAACAATTATTTTTGAAGTGGTCAAATTTTGAATGTTTTTTTTTGTTATTTGGTCAAAATGATTACATCTGGTGCAATCCCAACACATGCAAGCCAGACATTTTCTTTATCTCAGCCATTGATTTCTGCAGTTCTTTCAAGGTCACTGTTGGTCTCACACATAGCTAACCTGAAAAGTAAAATAAAATATAACCCAGTTCATGTACACTGCCTGGCCAAAAAAAAAGTCGCCGTTGCAACCGTCATGCATAGTACCCACTGTACAAGCCTCTGGAGCAGGGATCTCAAACTCCAGTCCTGGAGGGCCGCTGTGTCTGCTGGTTTTTGTGATTTCCTTTAAATCAGCAGCCAGTTTAGGCCTTGGAAACAAGGTGTGCAGACTATTTAGCCAATCAATGACTTAAATTAAACACTTAAGTGCAGGAACACATCGAAAACCAGCAGACACAGCGGCCCTCCAGGATTTGAGTTTGAGATCCCTGCTCTGGAGGCAGTGTTATGATCTGGGGTTGCTTCAATTGGTCAGGTCCAGGCTCAGCAATGTTATGCAGAAATAAAATGAAGTCAGCTGAGTACCTGAATGTACTGAATGACCAGGTTATCCCATCAATGGGCATATTCCAGGATGACAATGCCAAGATTCATTGGGCTCAAATTGTGAAAGAGTGGTTCAGGGAGCATGAGCAATCATTTTCACACATGAATTGGCCACCAGAGTCCTGACCTTAACCCCACTGAAAGTCTTTGGGATGTGCTGGAGAAGACTTTACGGAGTGGTTAGACTCTCCCGTCATCAATACAAGATCTCGGCCAAAAATGAATGCAACTCTGGACGGAAATAAATGTTATGACGTTGCATTAGGTTGTCGAAACAATGCCACAATGAATGCGCGCCGTAATAAAAGCTAAAGGCGGTCCAACGAAATATTAGAGTGTGCGACTTTTTTTTTGGCCAGGCAGTGTATATTGTAGTATTTCGTGGAAGACAGTACAGACGTTATTCAGGCACTCTTTATAGACCTGCTCAATTCTTACTGATTACATTGGCCACGCTCAAAGGGACATTCAATTAATTTTCAATGTTTTCACACTCTTCTCATCTGTGCCTTTCAGCATTTTCATTCCTGAGTTGTTTTGAAAGCTGATTGGACTTCATCACTGAATCTTTGCTTGAAACTCGTTATTCTACTGAATGACCATGCAGGAACATGGAAATTATGTGAACCACTGTAAACAATGGTAACAATGTCACAGATGTCAGGGTAACACCCAGAGTGTCCACAGCAAAAATATAGAATTTAAAAAATATCTTAAATAAATGTATTTCATATTTCATAAATGACATATTTTAGATTTCCAGGTGAAACAAGCCTTCTTTACAAAAAAGTATCAAGGTGTCAACAGTTAACCATTCTACTGAGATACACAGGTCACTACACAGGGACATTATAGGGACCCTTCAGATTAAAAGGTTTAGGGATTTCTGGTCTAAATTATCTCTTGTGGCATAAAATACAGTCACATTCTGCATAGAAAAAAAGACATTTATATGAAGTAGTTTTCACTGGATGTATAATTATTTACAAAATAAGGAATATGATTTGTTACTATTTGACATTTCAGAGTGAAGAAAAGTTTTAAACCATAATAATGGCTTTTGAAATGTGAAAGTGTATGATGAATTAGATTAACAATTCCTAAAGAAATTGTAGGTGTGGTTGCTTCACAAATATCAATGGCTGGAAATGGCATAGAAAGATGGTAATATGGTATAGTGTGAGGTGGAAATAAATGGTGGAAATGGTATGAACTGTTAATGCGGTATAAAGGGATCTAGTGAAGGTGAAAGTGTTAAAATATGGTGATGTAGCCTATTTTGTGGTAAGTAGTCTAAAGAACCTGGAAGTGATACGAAGAAGTAATGAATTGTGATAAAAGCACAAAAAAGTAATGTCAAATCATCTGGGATAGTATTGTTGGGTCATAACAGTGTTGTAGAGGAAGGCATTGTGAATGCCCAATTTACTGCGTCCTGTGTACTAGCATACTGCTTACTGTAGTCTATACTGCAGTGACATGCAGTATGCAAAATATCCTCCATATAAACCTGGACATAAGTAGCCTAGGCTATATCAGTTTCCTTTACACTCTTTGGCTATATCATCTGGGGATATTGAGAACACTCAATTTGGCCGGGCATGTAAGGCTAGCCTAATATAACAGCTTTTCATAAAAATATACTCAACTGGCATACTCAAATAGTAGTGTGTACTGAGTCGGACTATTCGGACACAGTCATAGTTGTGTTTGTAGAAAAATATGGGTTCATACAAATTTTCCCTAGGTTTTAACCAAATGCTCATCTACTGATTTCTCTACTTTATTAAACGAACTCTGATTCCGATTACAGATCTCACCATTTTGTGAAGTCCAAACCACATGTCCTGTGCTGAATTCAGCGTTCTATTCAGCCTACCAAGCATGCAGCTAAAGCAATAATTAAACATAGGCTATTGTTTGGCTAATAGTACCTTAGTTTAACGTTGACTCGCATAAACTTGAGATTATAACCCAATCATGTGTAGTGGATAGTTTATTTGCTGTAGCTATGTCATAATCGATTGCATTTTGCTAACGTAGTCTACTGGCACCTGTCACCTTGGCATTTCCATGCAGAGTGAAAGGTTTGTTTTTCCTGGTAGCTTAACCACAGCAGCCTAGCTGGCTTATGCTTTTGTCAGGAAGTTGTCTGTGCTAACGTTATTAAGACATAAATCAGGATTTGTTGAATAATGTTGAATGGAGTGATAAGTAGGCTAGATGAGCATTTAGCTAAAACATAGGCAAAAATTTCAACAGCGCTAAAAATATGTTTTGTTAACAATTCAATTGTAGCCTAATTTGTAACTTAGACATAACATTACGTGACAGCATTTGGATCAGAGACGGGAAGCATAGGCGGCATTCGCTATGTTTCATTCGTTTCACCTGAAACGAGCCTCTCAACTAAGGAGCCTCGCCTCAATCATAAACTGAAAAAGGTATAGCTATATATAATTTAAAAAATAAAAATCAGTGAATAAAAGTACCACCGACCCTGTAGTTTTCCCATTCAGCCACTGTAGGCGCTGTTCCTTACTCAAGCTATTTCAGTGCTTCTCCTTATTTTTCTAGTCTATGGATCTGCAGATACCACAGAACTGTGAAAGATGCTCACACTTTGTCTATTTCTGACCCACACCAAAACACGTGTGAACGGTGTAGGAGATAGGTTTTGAAAAATCGGCGGAAGAATAATAACGGTAAGTATGAGCGATAACAATAACAGTGGTTTTTCAATCACACCTAATTATTGATATTAAATATACATTTGCCGGAATGTAATTCATAAAAAATGTTCCCCTTTTCGTGGAATCATACATCACAAATCATAATGCAAAAGATAAGGGGCAAGTATTTTAAAAGAATGAATGCCACAAATTATTTCTTCCACATACTCTTGCATGCTTTATTCGTCAAGCAAACACCTTTATCTTGCATAGCTCACATTTTATCGTTTGCACAGCTTGATATTCACTGAGCCAGTTAGGTGCCATGTATTGGCATTGTGAAAACTATGCTGGTGATGTTTTGATTGATTGTGTTTGGCTGTAATGTTATGCACAATTCCTCTGTTGGCATGGTGAAACCCCTGTATTTGTATTTAAATATTCAAATTCTGGAAGCAATTGTGAGTGTGATGTCCTAATGCTGTGACTGCAGTCAAATCAGGTGGTAAATAACACTATTACAGGCTTGCAGCTGTAAGTACAATGTAACCATGTGTACAAACACAGCACAGTTAGTGTATACAGGAGTTAGGACAACTTAATATAATGTGGGACTCTAATGAAAACAAAATGTAGTAATAACGCCTGTAATTACACAAACTGGTGTAATAAACTATTAATAAGCTGCCACCAAGACACCAAGCAAGTGCTCACGGCTCCACAATCAACAATCAAAGAGGTTATTAGTATAGCAAATTGAGCAGCACTTTACTGTTGTTTATTATGTAATATTATTTTTATTTCATTTACGAATTAAAATTCATCTTGTAACAATTTGATTTCATTATATGCACACTCCCAGTTACTGTACTGAACCACTGCCACCACTGGATGTCAGCGTGCTAACCCACTGCATGTCAGTGCACTGAACCGCTGCTTTTAGCAAGACGCACCACCCAACAGCCCCCCGTAAATAAACGTTTGCATGGCTGCACACATTCCATGACATGTTACATTCCATTTTGACTTGTTACATTTATTATGTGAACTTCCCCAGAATATTGTCTTGTTGCATTAAAAAAACAAATATTACATCATATTATATTGCAGTGCTGTGCAGGGCAGTGATGCAGGTTCCTCTGGGTTCATACTGCGAACACGCAGGCAGAGAAGGCTGGTGGAGTTTGATGCGGTTTTTTTTTTTTTTTTCTCGAGGCATTGTTACCATGACAACGCCTCAGGCTGACACAGTTCTTCCATTGGCAGACGGATGTGATTCTTAACTTATGGCTTCCTTCCAGGAATGCCGTGGCCAAGATCTACCTGATCTTTGGCCAGGCAACATTAGACAGCAGCCAGGACTCACTGGTGGTTGAATCACTAGCCACCTATGGTGCCTAGATATTATAAATGCGTTTGCTCGGATTCACCAAACCCTTGCTTAGGCAGGAACAAGTCACTTGGAGTGTTCTTATAATATTTCACCTATACACTCTACTATTTACTCTGCAGTTAATTTTACATTGCTTATTGCCTGAATTCCAGACATAACGATTGCTTCCGTCCAAAATAGTTGTGGATGTTCAATGAAAATGGTTGCTTTTAATTTATGAAAACCTCTTGAAGATTTAACTCAACGGTTGTCGGTTCGATTCCCAGGTGGAGTGCTACTGTTGTACCCTTGAGCAAGGCACTTAAGCCAAATTGCTTCAGTGAATATCCAGCTGTATAAATGGATTGTATGTAAAAATGTAATCCATGTAAGTCGCTCTGGATAAGAGCTTTTGCTAAACGTCAATATACGATGTAATGTATTTTTTAGTGGATGCTTGAAAAATGGTATTTACTGAAGCAATTTTGGTCACACTGCCTAGAGATTTGGACTTTGTTAGGTTTTTATGTTGTACGTATCTGTGTTGTGTAAATATTAACACAAACACTGATGTCTTAATTAAACTAATGTACAAGTGGAGTTAAGTTTAGGGTATCGGTATCATCGCGTTCCCGTCAACTTCAGCACTAACATCTGATTCAGCATCGGAAGACTGCTGTGCAGGACTTTTTATCTTTGTGGATTTCTACTCCCACTGTATTGTATTCCGTTCTTACCAGAAAGAGCAAACTGGACTCACGGTGTGAAATCAGAACAGACATGATGATTCCATTTGTGGATGATTTTATTCACTAATTGTTCACGTGTACCTCTGACCCACCTACTAAGCAGGAATATTGACAAGAGATCATTAAGGATCAAATGATAGAAGGTTTCTATTTTGTGGTCAGGGAGGGTGACATCAAAGAGCTAAATGCAGCCTAATGGCAAGAACATTCTGTCAGACAAAATGTATCATTCCAAAAATAAGCTGTAGAATGGGACACATAATACGGAAGTGCAAAATCAAATGTTCCGATTAAAGAAATAAAACATAACAGCAACAATGTATCTGTGGAAGATGTCACTTAAATAAAATTGAACAGCCAGTTGGTGGAGGTCAGGTTTATTACTAATGCCAGGGATTCTGGAGAGCTAGCAGCCGAGACAACTGCACACTGGCAGGTGGCGCTGCCTGCTTCCGGAATCTTTCTCTTTTGGCTCCAGCAGCCTTATATGCTTTCATGTTGTTGTCCAAAGTGAGTTGAGATATTTCTGTTAAATTTATTGTACACTTATATGCCAAGCCTGCGACCGTGTATGGCAGATTCATGGTTCTGTCCATTGTGACAAATGCTTTGTGTGGTTCTTTAGAAGTAAAGAATTGGGAGTCTCCCATGATTCTCCCCCGGTGAAGCTGAATGTTAAAGCCTTGACCTCACTGTTCTGAGTCTGGACTTTGTTACTAGCCACCTAAGACCTGGATCCCACAGCAATAGAACATGAATGGTTCTGTCCAACATGGATACGCTGGGGTAAAGTAGTATAAGGCTCCTGCAACCTAGTTTCTTCCGATGACCAGTTGAAGTAGGTCAAATGTGCCAAGTTGTCCTGTTGACCACTGTGTGGCCTCTAGCATGGAGTATGTTTTAGTAAAATGTATTAAAATTAGAATTTAGTGAAAACATTTTATACAGAATATCCAGGCTACAGAATATACAGAAAACAGAATATCTTACAACACCACAGTAACATTCTGGATGTTATAGCGATATTAACATTAGCTCTTTTCCAATCACACAATTGCACATGTTCACAGTAACTGAGTATTGTATCTCACTTATGAACATGATATTTTGTGTAAGCGCTGTACAACCGATGTACAGATTTCAGGCAGGCATGGTCGATGTCACTCAATGCAAGGAACAGGTGGTTGGACCGTCGTTCAGGGGTTGCAGCAATTCTTTGACCTCTGCGTTCCTCTGGCGCCATGGACAGAGCACGGTGACCCCACAGGCCACATTTATTCTCGGGAGGAGAGCAAATTCAGACAAAGACAGCGAAATACAAACATTCATGCAAAAGCTTTACCCCCCATCCACTCTTGCCATTTAAGACTGTTGCGATAATAAAGTTTGACTTTAATGTTACATTTCAGTAGTTCCTGGGTATGCAAGACTGATCATGTTGTTATTCAAAGCTAGATTCTGAGAGCGAAAATTCACACTAGCAAAGAGAGGTAGATAATGTTTTCAGTGAACTGTTAAATCACCAAATGAGACGTCCACGTTTGTACCATATCTCTGAACAAGAAAATATAAACTGATCTCCAAGTCTGTGTGTTATGCAGAAATGCTTGATTTATATTTGTGGAGTGCAAATACATAATCACATTCCAAAAAACGAAAATTATTTTGCATCAGTGGGCTGTGTCTTTGAATAATTACATTCATCAAGATGAACTTCCATGTCAAAATGCTACAGTCACCAAGGATATGTGAATACTTGACTATAGCAATCAGTGGATGTGTAGACTGTCTAATATTTTATAGTAAACCATAGCATTATATTTATTCCAATAAAGCTTACGATGAGTATTTTGCTCATTTATTTGTGCTTTCTGGTTGTGTGATTCAAGATCTAATCTCAAAATGATTCAGAATTTCTTCAATAACACAATATCATCTTATCTTTTTGTTAACAACAGTAAAGGATTTGACAGGATAAGCGGGGTTAAATGTAGAAAAGAAGCAAAATAATCACAGGCATCGCAGGCATTTCTAATAAACGGTATCATATGCACAGAATTTACAAGCTACAAGCCTTCCATTAATCACCTGCTGATACGTTGACATTTATTGCATATCTACAACAAAACTGTTTGACCCATCAGCAGAGATGCACACACTGTGGAATTCAGCATTGATATGTGCTGTGCTTTCTAGGGTGCTGTTACAGTGTCTACATACTGTGTCCTTGATGGCCTAAAACAACTATGTATTTAACAGTAGACCCATAATTGCCTGGATTTAAGCAATGTTTTTCTTTAACTATGACTTGTCTTGACTATGACAAATACATGGAAGTGTTTTTTCCTGCATGGCTTGGCAAGATCATTTGACTGCCAAACTTTCTAAACTAAAAATGTTAGGTACAAATGTTTCAGAAATCTAGGTCAATGTCTGTTCCACCTGGCATCCAATTTCCAAAAGCATCCTCCTTCAAGTATCTTAGCGGTGTACACTTTTTCCTGAAATGCATTGTGGCTCTGAAAATGTGTTCGTAGGCTTTGAATAATGTATTTAACTGTAAGTGTATTGCCACCGACCCCGCTCATTAGGGTCTTTATTTGATTAATAATTTAAAGAAGATAGTCCCCGTTCAATAATAGAGTGCATAAAATGCAATGAATTGTAGTGTAGCATTTTAGTGAAGCTTTGATTTAAAAACACAAGGTACTATTTTCTATTTATCTACACTGACATAAACATTATCAACCAATGAAAAGGGCCCATGAAATACCTATCGTGTTCATGATCATATTATCTCTCATGTTAATGTACTAACTGCCATCCATTTAAGTCTCATTGTACCATTTTGTATAAGAATTCCCCCTCAATTCAATGGGCTAAGCACGTAGATATAATTAGATTTTGATTTTGAATGATTAATATGTTCGTGGGTGCCCTTCTCTGTAAAGGTAAGCAACTTTATTCTAGTGATATCACTCCTGTGTAAGGGGGAGTGTAAGGTTCGGAGAACCAAATGCGACCGATAAGGATTTCTAAAAGCGTATCTAGAGAGATACGCCACAAACGCGGAAGTAGCCGCACCAGATCGAGAGCAAACTTCCCTAGCACAAGGCAAAACAAAGCAACCTCCAAAAACTGAGGCGATCTCGATAAACAGCAAGAATAACTAACAAAGGAACCTCACGCACTAAATAATTAGGCGTAACAAGAGGTGGTGAAACAAAACAAAACTCGATAAAACGAGTGAAGGAAAATAACAGAAAATAAAACCTGTTATCCAGAGCTCTAGTGCCGAAAGAGCTGAACACAAAAGATAACAGGTTCGAAGAATAAAGGATAAAGGAAAGATTGGAAATAAACGAGAAAACCAATCTAATCCTTAATACTCAAACCGGACTTGCTGCGTTTCTTATTCATACGAACCAGAAATGCAGCGACCAAATTTACCTACACCTATACTTCGTTGTCAACATAGCAAAGACAATATCGAAGTGAGGAAATACGGAAGTACCGAGACATTTATAGCTGGCAGGAACGCAACACAGGTGCAGGGAATAATTGCTGGGCGAGGTACAAAGACCGAAACGGAGGCGGAAAAAATCCAATAGAGCGTCAGACGACGCCAAAAAGGAAAACCGAATGCAGAAACAGCAGAGGCTGCCAATAACCATGACAGGACCCCCCTTCTAAGGGACGGCTCCAGGCGATCCCTCAGCCTTGCTTCTACGGAAGTCCCTAATAAGTGCAGGGTCCAAGATGTTCCTGGAGGGGACCCAGCAGCGCTCCTCAGGACCATAACCCTCCCAGTCCATCAAAAACTGGTAGCCTCTGCCCACACGCCTCTCAGCTATAATGCACCGAACGGTATACACTGTGCCTCCCTCCAAGAACCGGGGAGAAGGCGGTGGCTTGTCAGCCGGGGCGAGAGCGCTAACGAGCACCGGTTTCAAGCGAGAGACATGGAAGGTGGGATGGATATGCATGGATGATGGCAACTGAAGGCGCACAGTGACCGGGTTGAGTTTCCGGATGATTTTAAAAGGGCCTACAAACCGAGGCGTGAGTTTACGAGACTCAACTCGCAGAGGTAGGTCCCGTGTAGAAAGCCACACCCGTTGCCCCACCCGGTAAGAAGGGGCAGGCCGACGATGTCTGTCGGCCACAGCCTTTTGTTTAGCCGAAGCGCGTAAATTAGAGGAGCGTATGCGCCTCCAGACCGCTCAACATCTGCGGAAGGAACCGCCACATCTCTCTCCAGCTCAGGGAACAATGGGGGTAAATATCCTACCTGAGCCTCTAAAGGAGAGAGGCCAGTGGAAGCGTTACGCAACGTATTATGGGTGTAGTCGGCCCAGGCAAGGTAGTGACTCCGTTGGTTTCTGGATGAAACCCGGACGAAAGACTGACGGATGTACCCCAACAGAGTACAAAAAGAGCGCCAGAATTTAGCGGCGAATTGCGGACCGCGATCTGATACCACATCCAGGGGGAGGCTGTGCACCCACGTTTCTCAGGAGCAGATGGCAATTTAGGCAGGGTGACCCGCCTTAGAAAACCGATCGACCACCACCAAGATAACGGTGTTCCCATTGGACGGCGGCAGACCGGTAACGAAGTCTAAAGCGATGTGACTCCAGGGATGACTGGGAATTGGAAGTGGATGCAAAAGACCCGAAGGGGAAAGCCGCAAACCCTTGTTACGGGTTTAACACGTGGCAACGAATTCCCGCACATCGCTCTCCAGTTTGGGCCACCAAAACCGGCGAGAAATAAATTCTCTGGTCCGGTGAACGCCTGGATGGGCCACCAATTGTGATACATGACCCCACTGGAGAACCCGCGATCGCAACCGAGACGGCACAAACAGGCAATGGGGCGGGCCCCCACCTGGACTGGGATCGGAATGCAGCGCCTTCTACACAGCTGCTTCTATAGCCCACATAACTGGAGCCACAATCTGAGAGCTGGGAACCACAGGCTCGGGGCGTGACTCCCTGTCAGACCGGTAAAAAACGTGCGACAACGCATCAGGTTTAATATTCTTAGACCCGGGGCGATAGGTCAGAATAAAATTGAAAAATAAAGACCAACGAGCTTGTCGTGAATTGTGTGTCTTGGCCTGCTGGACATACTCTAAATTTTTATAGTCGGTCCAGACCGTAAAGGGGTGCTTTGCACCCTCCAATCAATGGCGCCACTCTTCCAACGCCAATTTGACTGCCAACAACTCTCGATCTCCAACATCGTAATTACTCTCGGCAGATGTAAGGACACGAGAGAAATATGCGCAAGGGTGGAGTTGGTCCAGTGGAGAGTGTTGGGAAAGGATAGCTCCAACCCCCAGCTCAGAGGCGTCAACCTCTACCACAAAGGAGAGGGAGGGAGGGATTGGGAGTTATCAGGATAGGTTCAGAGCAGAACCTCCTCTTTAGCTCAGTGAAAACCGTCTCCGCCCTAGGATTCCACTGAAAACTAATAGGCGATGTCTTACTGGTAAAGGCGGTGATGGGAGCGGCTACCATGCTAAAATTCCGGATAAACCTACGATAAAAATTGGCGAAGCCCACGAAGCATTGTACTTGCTTCACCAAATTGGGCATAGGCCAGTTCTTCACCGCTGAAATTTTCTCTGGGTCCATAAGTACCTTACCGTTCGTCACAATGAACCCCAAAAAAGAAACCGAGCTGGTGTGGAAAGCACACTTCTCGTCCGTAACAAATAACTGGGCCTTAAGAAGTGCCTCCAGAACCTGCCTAACGTGGACGATGTGGGATGAGAGATCCGGAGAAAAAATGTAAATATCGTCTAAGTAGACGAAAACAGATTTCTCCAGCATCTCTCTCAAAACATTGTTCACTAGCGCCTGGAAGACAGAGGGGGTGCTAGTGAGGCTTAAAGGCATGACCCGGTACTCGTAGTGCCCGTGGTGCGTGTTAAATGCTGTCTTCCACTCATCGCCCTCACGCATGTGCACAAGGTTGTAGGCATTGCGAAGGTCGAGTTTGGAAAAGACCGACGCCCCCTGTAAGCGCTCAAATGCGGACTTCATGAGTTGGAGAGGATACCAATTTTTATGGTGATGTAATTGAGCCTTGGTAATCTATACAAGGTCTCAGCCCCCCATCTTTCTTTTTGACAAAGAAAAAACCAGCGCCGGCTGGAGACGTAGATGGTGTGATAAAACCATTGACCAAAGATTCCTCAATATACTGCTTCATAGCAGCACTCTCAGGGACCGATAAGGAATACAGTGAACCCCTGGGAGGAACAGTACCCGGGTACAGCTCAATGGCGCAATCATATGGTCTATGGGGCGGCAATCTGGTGGCGCGTTGTTTACTAAAAACCTCAACGAGGTCTGAGTACTCCGCTGGAAGACCCCAGCAGGTAGAGCAAACTCGAGCGCCCCTACCACCTCCGGCGCACCGGAGGAAGTGTCAGACAATCTGTCCCACTCAAAATCAGAGGTGGAAAAATCCCCCTCCTCCATGGAACCCCCCTCCGCAAAGGGGTCCCAGGAAAGACTTTCCTCTCTACTCTCAGCGAGGGAAAGAGAGTTCTCTTCAGAGATCAGGGGCGTGGCCCGACGAAGAAAAGGCAACTGAATGACAATGTGACTGGCACTGAGGGCCCCACTGACGAATAGGTTTCCTATCTGTACCCCAACAGATATGAGGGTTATGTAACCCTAGCCACGAATGTCCCAGTACCAGTGGGTACGATGGAGAGTCAATTAAAAAGAATTATATTCTCTCCAAGTGCCCCTGGAGAGAGATGCGCATCTCTACTGGATTCGTCCTCTGCTTAATAACTCCAGAACCCAAAGGGCGACTATCAAGGGCAGTAACCTGGAGCTAGTGAGTAGATTGGTGGGGATTTTTAATTTCCTAGCCCATTTAGCGTCAATAAAAGACTCCACGGCCCCGGAATCAATAAAAGTGTTAACGCTTACAGAGAGTGCCTCCCAAAACAGTTGAATGGGTAACAGGGCCCGAGAAGGAGTACTATTTTGTCTCACTTGGGACCTCGGTTTCCCCCATGAGACCCCCTTGTTTCCCGTCAACTTAAGACATCGATCCTTAGTATGGCCCCTACGCTTGCAGTATTGGCACCAGTATCGCCGCGGTTTCGCTCTCCTAGGTAACGACCCATCCACCTGCATGGGCTCCTCCTGATCAGGAGGGATAGGTGGGGGGAACTGGGTAGAATACCTATTGGAAAGGCGGATTTAAAACGGACCCGCTCACGTTCACGCTCTCTGATCTGGTTATCAAGGCGCATAGCCGTCATGACCAGGTCATTGAACGTAGCGGGTGGCTCAAGCATAGCTAACACGTCCTTAATGGGGTTGGACAACGCTTTTGAAAATAAGGATTTTAGCGGGCCGTCAGGCCAACCTGTCTCCCCGGCCAATGCTCGAAATTCTATGGCAAAGGCCGCTACTGTATCAGTTCCCTGGCGCAAACTGGTCAATTTCCTGGCTGCCTCTTCACCTGAGACCTTGTGATCAAAAACCAGCTGCATCTCATTCATGAGCTGGATTGAATCATGAATAGCAGGGGTGTTGGCTGAATTAGAGGGTCAGCCCAAGCAAGAGCCTGATCAGATAGAAGTGACAAAATAAATGCTACATGGGATTCTGGTGTAGTGAAGCGGGAGGGGTTGTGCTTGAAAAAAAATAATACATTGTGTCAAAAATTGATGGCATTTCCCCGGTTCCCCACCATAACAAGGCGGTAGTTGGAGATTAGGCTCTTTAAGGTTACGGGGCATGGGAATGGGAGGAGTTTGTGCTTGTGTAACAAACTGTGATTCACTGTCACAGAAAGTCTATGCAAACTTTCAGTAACTTTCTGTAGGCATTCTCCCTGGTTTGTGCAGTTGTTCTATCAACTGGCCTTGTTGAATTTGCAGGGAGAAAATAGCCTCCTTAACAGTACCCCCTGGAAGTATGGAAGAACCAGCGACTTCTACCGAATTTTACAAAATGCTGCCTAGCCAGGGCGCTCCCTGGCTAGGCAGCATTTTGTAAAATTCGGTAGAAGTCGCTGGTTCTTCCATACTGACTTCAATATTCTGTAAGGTTCGGAGAACCAAATGCGATAAGGGTTTCTAAAAGCGTATCTAGAGAGATACACCACAAACGCGGAAGTAACCGCACCAGGACGGAGATTAACACAGGATCGGGAGCAAAACTTCCCTAGCACAAGGCAAAACAAAGCAACCTCCAAAAACTGAGGCGATCTCGATAAACAGCGAGAATAACTAACAAAGGAACCTCACGCACTAAATAATTTGGCGTAACAAGAGGTGGTGAAACAAAACAAAACTCGATAAAACGAGTGAAGAAAAATAACAGAAAATAAAACCTGTTATCCAGAGCTCTAGTGCCAAAAGAGCTGAACACAAAAGATAACAGGTTCCAAGAATAAATGATAAAGAGAAAGATTGGAAATAAATGAGAAAACCAATCTAATCCTTAATACTCTAACCAGACTTGTTGCGTTTCTTATTCATACGAACCAGAAATGCAGTGACCGAATTTCCTATACCTTACCGACTTCGTTGTCAACATCGCAAAGACAATATCGATGTGAGGAAATGTGGAAGTACCAAGGCATTTATAGCCCACAGGAACGCAACACAGGTGCAGGGAATAATTGCCGGGCAAGATACAAAGACCGAAACGGAGGCGGAAAAAATCTGATAGAGCGTCAGACGACGCCAAAAAGGAAAACCGAACACAGAAACAGCAGAGGCTGCCAATAACCATGACATCCTGTTAATGTTTTTGAACATTATAAAAGCATCCTCTTGCACTGAAATAGAGAGAAAATGTAGGGAATAATGTCCTGAGATCATCAATCAACACGTTCTTCTTTGCAGTGTTAAGATCAGAAAAAAGGTAAGCATGTGATTTCTCCAGGGGAATGCTTTAAATAATGAAGCTCACATGTTATAAGTGAGCGTTACGGCGTAGGTGTAACCAGAATGTTCCATACTGTGCCCATCCCTCCACCCTCCCTCTGTGTTGGAGACACACCTGGACTAGTGGACTACCTACCAGGTCCTTCAAAGAGAGGCTTCTGTGTCTCATTGGTTCATCACCCTGCTCAGCAGAGCAGGTAATGATCCTTCGAAATACAATTGAAGAGCGTTTTTTCCAAACCTCACTCAGTCCAGTTTTGATAAACCACATAAAATGTGTTTCAATGTGTTTATTATTCTTCTGATAAATGGCTAGACATTTGCAGTTTTACTTTTACACTATTATTCTGAGGGATTCAATTATAAAAATTGTATTTTTCACATAAAGAAACTCCACCAAAGAAAATATGCTGATTTTCTCAAAATTGGTCAAAGTGGACTAAGTTAGTTTAGGAAAAACATTCTTCAATTAATAAATTCATCTTCACTTTGTAGGTCTGGGTGGCCTGGGGCTGGGTAAGTGTCGCGGTGTTTGATTTCAACGCCTGGATAGGGAGAGATTTGTAGTCGCCATAAATCTTCTTTTTTTTAAAATTCTGCCCGCCCACTAACCTCCATTCCACTCTGAAGATGGCACGGGAGATGTTGAAGTTTTATGGTTCTGCAATTATAGTAAAAATGAGGAGCGCCATTCCGAGGAGATGAATTAAAAGGCACCCAAGAGAAACTGACACATCTCCCCTTCCTCTAAGTAATTTACAGCCCATCTCAACAGACCATCTGATGAATATTTTAGAGGTAATCTGTGAATATCATTTGCATGCACCTTTTTTTCTTTTTTCTTCTTCGACTGTAGGATTTAGTGACGTACAGCAGCGAGAAGGAGGTTCCTGCCTCGGCCTGCCCTGCAATTTTAATTCCGTCCCTATCGAATGTCACTGCCACATAGCAGACTGACATATATTATTTAATCCCTAGATGTCCCTCACCTCTGAGCGAAGGTAAGGGAATCACAAATTTGACTGCAACGGACTGCTCAATTGCATGATAAACAAAGGCACAATATGACAAAGGCACAATACAAATAACCACATGACAAAGGCACAATACAAATAAGATACTGTCTGTATCTTTCACTTGCAGGCACACGAGTGAAAGATACAGACAGTAGAGAAGTTCATCTATTGGTACTGACTGATCACAGCCTTGAAAAGACTGCATGGGGGAAAAAAAAATCTCCTGATTTGCAAACTGGGTCAAGCCACTATAATGAATTGCATAAGGTGAGGGTTGTGCATAATTATGGTACTTCACCTTTGCATTCTCCAGCTGATTTAATTAGCCCAGCATTCATTTCCCCCGAGATTTGCTGAAGTAAACATCCAGCCTGCTGTCACACAGGGAGGGAGGGAGGGAGGGAGGGAGGGGAGGGAGAGAGAGAGAGAGAGAGAGAGAGGAGAGAGAGAGAGAGAGAGAGAGAGAGAGAGAGAGAGAGAGAGAGAGGAGAGAGAGAGAGAGAGAGAGAGAGAGAGAGAGAGAGAGAGAGAGAGAGAGAGAGAGAGAGAGAGGAGAGAGGAGAGAGAGAGAGAGAAGCCCTGCTCTGGTGCAGGCATATATTTTTCATAGTTTCAAATCTGCACAAGCCGATGGCTTTTTTCAAAGTTCAGAATTGTGCTGGCTGCCTAACGAGGAATTTTAGCCTGATTGGTAATGAGGGTGATTGCAGCCTGCATTGCAAATGCCATTGTGCGGGACATGCTACTTATATGATTGGCCATAAAAAATAAGGGGAAACAGTATTACAAATCACATAAGGGAGTGAACTCCCTTAGAGAGAGGCAGAAAAATTCCCCTTTCGAAAGGAGGTTCCTGTTCAACAGATGCAACTACAGTGTGGCATTGTTGCATTGTTATGATGTCATTGTTGCTGCTTTTAATTGTACAATTGACATAACTGCCTAGACGCCTTGACTCATCTGCGTACCTGTCAATCTAAACTTTTAAAAAAACTTTAAAAAGCAGAACTCTTTAAACCAAAAAGAAACACAGCCTTGGTATTCTGAACAATAATTTTCATTATAACGGCCTTCATGGCCTGCTGGATATTCTTCTTTTCTTGACATAATGCATATTTGTAGCTTCCCTCTGTCAATACAGAGAGGCATTGATTCCAGAGCCTATAATTCATCCAAGGTCATAGAAATGGCTCCATCTGGATTTATGACCACAGTCTTTCGCATGTGGCAGAACATTGAGCACAATATCTCAGAGTCAGAGCCTGAAAGATGTTTGTATCATTTTGTTTATGTCTTTCTTTAGAAAAAGGCAGGAAGACAAGGGAACCGGGCTGTTCATCATCATTTGTCTCGCCCTTTTTTTTTATTAATTTTTTTTACATACTTTTCAGCCCATGTCATTGCTTTTCCTTTATCTTCCTCTGAATTATATATATATATATATTAATAGAAACCAGTAAGTATGATTCTATTGTTTTTATTGTTCAAACTTCCTAGCATGAGAACACAAGATTTAAATGAGAACAGGACATTCGTCCGATCTTCTCTAGTCATGTTCTATTTCGTTCCTCAGACCATTAGGGTTGTCAACAACGAATTAACCTTCTACGTGCCAAATGCATAGAGACTCTTATACTAACATTTGTCATTGTCATTGTCTCCATGTAGTGACGTAATTCCTCCCTATAAAGGGAGGCACGTCAATGCGGAAGTCTTCTTCTTTTTCTCGCCGATGCAGAGTGAGACGTGAGATGGTATCTGTATCTTGTAGCTGGTGCTATCCCTTAAACGCCTTGTGACTTCAGTCGGGGCTACGATTATTTTCGTCCTCCAAAGGCGGCGATAAGCACTCGCAAGCAGTAATCCGCTGATAGCATTACTGTTAAGATACTGATATCGTTCTGTGGTATTTGCTAGTGCTAAACTTTGCTATTCTGTGAACATGTTGTGTACAGCAAGTAAAGGTGTGTATCCTTTCTGTATTTCATTGATTCCAGATATAGATATATATGTGGTTATTTTGTACTCGGGGAACCAGTGCTTACCCCAGCGCTGATTATGTCTATCCTGGTGTGGTCACCCCAGTGAGACATGTTCTATTCTGTGAACAGGTTTGTGTACAGCAGGTACAGGTTCGTATCCTTTCTGTATTTCACTGATTCCAGATATATAGAGGTATATACAGTGATTTCCGATGCTCCTCTGCCGTCTTTGCGGATCGTGGGAGCCCCAGCCTTTGTTAACTGGGTGTGGTTCCCTGTCCTGCAGACACTTCTTAATTCCAGAGCCCCTTCCACGAGTAGGGCCTATGGATATATATGGCAGTGGTTCTGCATAGGGTTGCTCACAGAAAGGTGCGGACCCCATACATTGTTCCGATTTCTGTCCTACTGGATTGTTTACAATCCATGCTTGATCACGGCAGGGCAGCCAGCACACTGAAAGTTGATGCTGCTGCCATATCCAGCAGGCACGTGTGGGTGCACAGGAAGCCTGCAGGGAGCCATCACCTTGTCAGCCGGTTCATGAGGGGTGCCCAGTGGCTGTGACCTGCGAGGTCCCTGGTGGCTCCCTCCTAGGATCTCCCTTTGGTTTTGCGAGTGCTCACGAGTCAACCCTATGAGCCTCTTGATATGACCAGCCTTAAATGGCTTTGCCCAAAGTCGTTCCGGCACTTCATGCTAACCAGCCGATCCTTGCCACCAGGCAAGGACCTGGGGGATGCACACTTGGTATGTCCAGTGCATGTGCTGCGATGCTACGTCGAAGCTACCTCTTCCATCAGACATACAAGGCAACACTTTGTTTGCTACTGCAAATCTAAGGGAAAAGTGCTCTCGGCGCAGAGCCTCTCCCGCTGGGTAGTGAAGGCGATAGCTACGGCCTATGAGGCTAGTGCTAGGCCCTTGCCTATGATTGTCCAGAGTAGGTCAACAAGAAGTATGGCTACTTCATGGGCAGCATTGAAAGGTGCACCACTTAAAGAGATTTGTCTGTTAGGAGCTGGTGGGGGGAAGGACCCAAATGCAGGCAGAAGTACAAAAAAAAAACGAAGTTTAATGAGGGCAAGGCAGCAATCCATGGTAAAAACAGGCAGGGTAGAAAAACCGGGGAGACAGGCAATGAAACAAAACACAGTCCAAAGAATGGTCAAGGAACAGGCAGGGGTCGTACCGGGAAGGCACAGCAAAGGTACAAAAGCGGAATCCAAAAACAGGGTCGCAAGAACACAGGCAGGGGTCCAAACCGGGGAGTCGTAGGAGGAACACAAAGAAAACAAAACAGACTGGATACAAAACAAAACAACAACAGGCAAAAAACTAGGGAAACAAAAACTAGAAAACAGATGCTAGGAAATAAACAAACAACTCGGCAGATACTCGGAGGAACAGAAAGAAACACAGTCGCAAAATATTTGGTACAAGGAACTCGCAAAGACAGACTGAAATAACAAGGTTTAAATACACAGGGAGAAGATTACACAAAAGGAATCAGGTGTGAAGAGGAGGGGAAATGGGAGAGTACATAGGTGAGAACAATGAGGGTTAACAAGGACCAATAATACAATGACGGGGGAAACGTAAGACATGGACTGGAATACACATAGACACAATGATAACAAACAGCCTGGGGTTAGCAGGTAAACAAGTGCACAGCTCAGAGGGGAAGGACACGAAAGTGGACACACGTGCAGAGAATGCGAAATCAGATAGATACAGGGATAGGAGGGAAATGACAGCTGCATTTAGAAACTCAAGATGAATTGGTAATTAGTAATGTTAGTAGTGAACTCTAAAACCCTAATGTTAGTAGGTTAGCTGGTTAGTATTATATACATGTTAGTTTGTTAGCAGGTTAATATTACATCTAATCGAACAGTTAGTATGATTAGTACATTAGTATTATATACAAATATAAATAAAGCCAGAAGGAAGAAAACGAGATATGAAATACAGAGGAAACCCGAATGTTCCCAAAATCACCCGAATAGTGCAATGACAAAGACAGGGAGTGGAATCTCCAGAAAACATGGAACGCGTACTGACAATCGCGAGGGAAAAGAAATCAGGAAAAATAATAATAAAGAATAAACAGACAGACAAATTACAGGATCCTAACATTGTGAGGTGGCAACTTGGGTGTCCCCCTGCACATTCTCGAGGTTTTATCACGTCAACGTGGCGCCGGGTTCAACGGTCGAATCAACCATCTTGCGGGGGCCTTGGCATCCACTTAAAGGTATGACTATCCCTTGTGACATTGTTGGTCTTAGTCATCCGTTGTTGACCCTAATGGTCGGAGGAATAGAACAAAAGTTACGACTGTAACCATGGTTCTATGAGTTCCAGATGACCATTAGTGGTCATAGTCACTCGGCGAGAAAGGTTCTGAGGACTTCCACATTGATGTGCCTCCCTTTATAGGGAGGAATTACATCACGATGTGGAGGTCATGTCCATGACAAATGTTGGTATAAGAGTCTCGATGCATTTGGTACCTAGAAGGTTCATTCGTTGTTGACGACACTAATGGTCATCCGGAACTCATAGAACCGTGGTTACAGTCGTAACCTTCGTTATGTCCATTTGTTGTCATTTTATTTTTTATATACAATGCGACGTTTACATAAATTATTACTTTATTACCAGGGACAATCATATGATCCTGTCATGGTTATTGCTGCCTCTGCGATTCCTCTGTTTGAATTCTCGTTTGAGCGTCGTCTCGACGCTCTATCGGATTTTTTCCGCCTCCGTTCCGGTGTTTGCTTTTCGCCCGACAATTATTTCCCACACCTGTGCGGTGTTTCCGCCGGCTATAAATGCTCAGGACTTCCGCATTTCCGCACTTCAATATTGTCAGTTGTTATGTTGACAACGAAGTCGGTAAAGGTTTAGGATTGTCGGTCACTGCATTCTTGGTTTGTCTCAATAGAGAACGCAGCAAGTCCGTTTAAAGTGAGTATCAAATATAGGGTTGAGTATCAAATATAGGTAGGAAAACAAAAAACCTCTGATTCTCCTTCTTTGTTTTGGCTGCCTTGTATCATTTGGTTTTTAACCTCGTTTTCTCTACTGAGTTTAAAGATATAGGTTCGCATATTTCTTTCTTTCCTTTTCCTGTTTTCGTTACCTCTTGTCTACGCCTGCTAGGTAGTGCGTGAGGTTTCTTTTTGGTTGGTTTATTATTCTCGCTGTTTATTCGAGATTCGCCTCCTTTTGAGGTTGGTTATTATTTTGGCTTGAGTCAGGGAGGTTTTGTTCCCGATCTTTTGTTCTACTACTTCCCCTGCGGTTAGTTTTCCGTTTCTGTGGCGAGTTTGTATTTAACTCGCTTTCTGATTCCCTATTAGTCGCATTTGGTTCTCCCAAACAAAAAACTCCAAACATTACAGATTATTATGATATCATTAAAACAAACAGGCCACTGTTCATGAATTATAGTCAAATGTGAAATAATATTCAATAGATATTCAATATTGAATAGGGCCGGTAAAAAAAAAAAACATTTTTTTTTACTTTGCAATATAGTAATTTAACATATTTAGTCTCAAAACCACAGCAATTTATCATTAGGCCTATTATCACCGCAAATCAGACAACGCTCCTCTCATGAAATCCGCTATTTCAAATCATCTGCGTATCTCAAGCTGGGCTAAAACTTATGACTTTCGATTTCAAATCAGCAGCTGCTCACTTCCATGAAATGAAGCATCGTCGCAAATGAAAGGAGCCTATATGGATTGCGCATTTTTTTTTGCCAGTTATAAAAAGGCCGTTTTTAACTGTCAGTAGGCATAGGCTACTTTAACTTAATAGGCTATAAGCTTGATATAATCAGCATTTTTTCCCTTGTTAAATCAATAGCCTAGGCCTACACTGTTCTGGTCTGACTTTCCCGAAAGCGTTGTTTGTTAACGTTAGGTCGGATCCCAATTGTCACGTGTCGTTGCTGGCTCTTTTCCGTATAGCATCTTCCGCAACTCTGCAATTTGCCTTGGAGTAAAGAAATGTTAAAATCGTTTTTCAAAATCAGGTTATTGCTCGTTATTCTGAAGAAAAATGTGTTCTAATAAACTAAAGATGCAAAATCAAGACAGCTTCTTTTGTTGAGAAAACATTAGGCGACGCACGCAGTCACGCACACTAAATGCGCAATTTTAATGTAATTCATCCGCATGTGCAAGGCGAAGCTGTTATATTTAATTTTTATATTATTCCTTTATTTTCAAATAGTTTTCAGTCCAAAATATAATACTATGCTACATCATTAAATGCACCTGCCTGTCGTTCATGCATTGAAAATAGATATGGCCGTTTTTTTTATCGTATGTCCGACAAACTGTAATCATTTCGGACATTCTGGTCGGCAGTTTAAAATCCTAGCGCGACCTCTGTCACACACACACACATTCATACCTCAAGGACAACTATTCTGAATCTCAAATTAACCTAACCATGGTTGCTGTTCCAATCTGAGTCAGATTTAGTATTATGTTACATTTGGCACCTAGGGTTTTGTATTTCAATTTTGTTGTACCTGTACAATGACAATAAAGATCATTCATTCATTCATTCATTCATCACTGTTCTTTGAAGACTGTGCCTCCATACATAGTAATATGAGTGAAGGACTGGATTTGTGGAGTTGTCTTTGCTGCAAGTCAGTCTTTTTTTTCCTTCTTTTCCCACTGCTTTCTCTTCTTCCCTTCCTCTACCTCTCTCCCCATTTGTCTGCCTCCCTCTGTCTTTCTTTATCCATTTCTGTCTTGAATTTAGATATCTATTGAATATTCATTCAAGTGGCTTCTAGTCCATACACAGAAATTCTCCTTTACAGCATTTTATTAAGTTATATAAAGGATGGTTTGTATGAGGACAACATATTAGCATAGTTTTCAATGACCTTATCGTCATTTTTATTGACACACTTTGTATATATGGGGTTAAATCTCTTTTGAGACATGATCTATGTCTCTTCCTTAATGTCTTCCTTTCTCCTCTGCCTCTCAAGCTCACTGGTCCTTCTCTGCACTTTGAGATTGATAGACCCTTAGAAGAGAAAACGATCCCCTTAGAAAGGCGAAGCTGAGAGCCTGACCCCCCAGGACGCCTGCCTTTGTCGCCATTATTCCTCAGTAAATCGAAGCTGCAATTTATACACAGAACAAGCTAAAAGTGAGGGTTCAGATTACAGTAAACTGAATCTACTGTGCTGCAGCTGCTAGATGGTGACATTTGTTAAAGCCGAACTGCTTGTGTACAACTGTGTAATTTTCTGATGCTTCTGTTGCCTGGTGGGTTATTATCTAAAGAGAATTACAGACACACACAAACACACACGCGCACGCACGCACGCACGCATGCACGCACACACACACACACACACACACACACACACACACACGCACACACACACAGCGTGAGCAGACTCGAACAGTTCACCAGTCTAGCGCTCTTTATGGTCATTCTCAGTCACTCAAGACCAGGAGATCAATCTGGCTCAAAGCAACAGTTAATAAGAAAATTTTTTGAAATCCTTAGTGGCTCAGCCAAACAGACACTTGTTCCTCCGAGCTGGATGTTTTCCTTGCAAAAATCACTTGGAAAAAATGTGCCTACTAAATAAGAAGCGAATGCCAAGGACACATCTGACGCTTGCATCCTGGTTTTTCAGTCACAGCCAGGCCCACGCACTCGAACCGACAACAGCCGAGTTTCCCTTCATTTAAAATCACTGTGAGCAGATGGCATGAAGGAGGCTGTGTCTCCTCTGTAAATCGTGGACTGGTCCCTGGCTGTTCCATAACAAGCCATATCTTTCTTCCTCTTGACATTTACTGGGAAAGCACAGACAATATTCATGATATCACATTCCTTTTCCTTACATGGTTAGTATAGCAAATATAGCATTGAGGTTAGGAACTGAACAAGTGACAGAAGGTTGCATGTTCAAATCTCAAGTCGCTTTACTGCTGACCCTTTGAGCTATACAATTCTATAAATACACATTTGTTTAAACTGCAAGTTGCGGTAATCAATGTGGATAAAGGTCCCTAGTGTGCAAATAACTTAAACTGTCCATTCTTCCTGTGTGTGTTGATAAACTGCATTATATTTAGATTGATTTTGCATACGAAGCATTGCCACATGGACAATAGAAAACATTGTACATGTTGTGAAAGACAGTTTATCATGGAGTTGAGGGGTAAGGTGACGGGCGATGATGCTGACAGGTTTGAGGTTGGCTGTAACCCTGATTTAGAAAGACGGAACAGTGGGAGGGGAGAGGAGCCAGGTAGCAGGAGCAAAGCGGGGGTGGAGTCCTCCTCCACGGGTGGCCAGACTTGCGGGAAATAACGGGGCTCTTCAGATATGGCAGCGCATGAATCAGCGAGGAGCACACATCTATCCCACCTGCAAACAAGCTCCATTAGTCCTCAAAGAGCTGGTTCCCTGCCATGGGACGTGGTTTGTGCACAGAGGAGGCCCGGGATCGGGGGCGAACCGGGGACGCCTCCACCCCATCCCGAATGTCTGGACTACAGGAATAGTTGTCATTTTTTTCTCCCCGGCCCGTGACAGCGGAGGCCTGCGGAGGGGCCGGAGTGAAATGGGCCACGTCCGGAGATGGTGAGATCACCGGAGTCTGGCGCCGCTTATCAGACCCCTCCATCTCAGACTGCCCGGGAGTTTCCTGAAGGAGCCGCCACGGTTTCCCACTGAGTCCAGCTGATAAACGAGTCTGCCGGAGCGGGAAAGGGAGGGGGGGTGGTGGTTCACGCTGGATCTTTCTACACTGGGGGCCAGAGAAGGGGCGTGTCCCAACTGTATTTCAGGAATAGACTGATTAATGAGCTGAGGGCCACAGTGAACTAACAAGGTTCAAACCATTTGTTTGCCATTATATAATTTTATTTTCCTAAAGTAGTTGAGGTTAAGAATTCCGTGGCAGGCTGTGCTCTGCTGTTGAATCAAAGCGGCTAAATTCAGGCCTAGTCCTGTATTCTCTATGGTAGGCCTACACTGTTGCCCGAAGATCACAAAAGTTAAGAGAATGCTGTGCACTTTAAGATTAGCTTCAAATCAGTTCTGATAATGTGTTGTAGAAATATTTCACCGTCTGATTAAATGCTTACCCATAGTACTTGGTACCCATGTTCTTGGCAAAAAAAATCTACGGCATAATATTTTTTGTAATAACCTTTTTTATGGATATTTTCATGTTTTCACCAGTGGTTGAACTGGACAAATACAGATGAAAATTACACAATACATAAAAGAAAAGAGAGCAGAAATGTCCTTACAATATGTTTTTTTAAAAATGTATCATTAAAATATGTTTGAAAGAAAGCATATAGCATCAGACCAAACATTCAATGTATTTACCCTGGCATGATGAGGGAAGCGGGTGTTATAACAGTTATGCCTCTTTGGTTCTACACATAATTAAACGTGTCTGTTATTTCCAGAGGTCAGAGGGTATAACGTAACTCTTTTAACAGTCCCCATTCGTGGACCAGTGTGTGTTTACCTGGGCTGGATTCTGTTGGTCCCAGAACACTTATAAACAATACCAAGCTCTCGCAACAGAGTTCACTTCACAGCGCTGATGATAGAGGACTGTTATTACAGAATGGTACGCTGCAGCAAATCATGAGTTAAAACAAGAAGCAGAAATCAAACCCTATGGTGTTATCCAGAAACAATACATTTATGCAGTTTAGCGGTGCGCGGATGATGTCCCTGATAATCTTGATGTTTGGGGTGGTGTGTGGGGTGGTGTTTGGGGTGGTGTTTGGGGTGGTGTTTGGGGTGGTGTTTGGGGTAGTGTTTGGGGTGGTGTTTGGGGTGGTGTGTGGGGTAGTGTTTGGGGTGGTGTTTGGGGTGGTGTTTGGGGTGGTGTGTGGGGTAGTGTTTGGGGTGGTGTTTGGGGTGGTGTGTGGGGTAGTGTTTGGGGTGGTGTGTGGGGTAGTGTTTGGGTGGTGTTTGGGGTAGTGTTTGGGGTGGTGTTTGGGGTGGTGTGTGGGGTAGTGTTTGGGGTGGTGTTTGGGGTGGTGTGTGGGGTGGTGTGTGGGGTAGTGTTTGGGGTGGTGTGTGGGGTAGTGTTTGGGGTGGTGTTTGGGGTGGTGTTTGGGGTGGTGTTTGGGGTAGTGTTTGGGGTGGTGTTTGGGGTGGTGTGTGGGGTGGTGTTTGGGGTGGTGTTTGGGGTGGTGTTTGGGGTGGTGTGTGGGGTGGTGTTTGGGTGGTGTGTGGGGAGGGGTGAGGATCTTCGTTCTGCAATCATAGATTTATCCCTGAAATATTCTCTGATTGTAGCACACGGTAAACAGCTACACATTACCATGGGGTGGGTCTGGACTGTGAGTTCAAGGGTGGAACTGACTGTCCTCGGGCTACTGAGGAGAATAAGAACTCAAAATAACCATTTTGCTCAATGTCTTATGCTGTCTGTATTCTCAGTACCAATGTACATAACGACAATATCTGCTCTGATTAAATCTTATTTCATGAATTAGTATGATTTAAATGAGTTGAGCTCCTTGCTGTGTAATACTAAAGAGTAAACAAGAATAATATATGCAGTTATGAGGAACTGGAAGGAAATAAAATTTTTGTGTGCTCCACCTTACCACTTTGTCCTCTCCTGTCAGACATCAAATATATAAAGGCCACAGCTTTATAGAGCTATGGCTGACAGTTACAAATTCTGTGCATTTTATTCAGTCAACCATCATGCACTAATACCCTTGATGAATTATGTGCATTCTATTTGGAATTATAATATTACGAAAAGACGTGCTCTACTCACCTAAGACTTATAACTGAGCTTATGGGTGCTGCAGCCCAGTGTGCATATAATAAGAAAAGAAAATGGCCAGCACTCTCGAATGTAAGTTTAATTTATTTAATGGCAGCAGTCACGGACGCATTTCGGCTACACAGCCTTCATCAGCATTGGTATGCTGATGAAGGCTGTGTAGCCGAAACGCGTTCGTGACTGCTGCCATTAAATAAATTAAACTTACATTGGAGTGTGCTGGCCATTTTCTTTTCTTATTCTATTTGGAATTAACAGCTGTGCATTTGTTCTGAATCGGACTGCATACTAATCTCATACAGCCACAAATGAGATTCTGCTGAACAATCCCTTTAAGGTTACGGAATCCTACGTGGTTTTGTAAAGTGATGTGGTAAAGCTTACACCTCCGCGTATATGAGTGTTAATTGCATCCATACCTGGATTATGGACTGGGCCAGTGCCCCAGGCCTCGGACTGCCAGGGGGCCTCCAAGCCTCAGGCCGCGCGGTGCGTGGCCAAACACTTCCGAAGGAAGTTGAACGCCAGGGCCCTAGAGTTCTCAACGGGCCTGAAAATTCAAACCCGAACCAAACCGACCCGACCCGAGTGAGTTGAAGCCCGAGCCCGGCTCGCCCGAGATCATCACGTACAATACTGAGCCTGAGATCATCACATACAATACTGAGCCTGAGACAGACCAAACTCGAAAAAAAAAAAAAACACAAGTCGGTTATTGCCAGAAAAACTGTGCAATTTACGAAGGCGGCGGCTCAAATCACATAGCACAACGGGGTGAGAGAGAGCAAGAGAGAGAGAGAGAGAGAGAGAGAGGGAGAGAAGGAGCGAGCAAGCAGGAATGCCACAAACTAGCTGTGTTTTTAGCCTACTGTTTTTAACAGATTTAGTAATTGAGAGCAGCAGAGTAAACCAATTTTGCCGAAAGCAAGCAATTAGATTTGTAATAATGTTTTAATGTTTGCCATGCTGTAATAGAATTTAGTAATGTTTTTTTTGTTAGAACGGGATTCAACTTTTTTATTGTTGTGTAGTTCGCATGTTCTTGCTTCATTATTATTGCCCTATTATCATTTATCACACAGCAGACTTCAACTTCAACTCTAACGCCTACAGTCGCCGTATAGTTACAGCAAACGGGAGATGTTGGATGAATAAAATAAATGGTTACATTTTAACAAGTAGAGAAAGTCTTGACAATTGATTGACTCCAAATTTAGCAATCAGCACCACATGTAAAAATGCTAATTAGTCTACTGTAAATACACACACAGAGACATCCTTTTCTTTTCTTTTTTTTCCCGTCGGGCTTGGGCTGAAACTGAGAACTCTACAGGGCCCCTCAGTGCACACAGCGCAAGCTGACCACTAGGCCCTTGGGTGCTTATAGCGTGAACTAACCACTACTGCCACCCAGACCCCTCAGTGCTTACAATGTGAGGGCCCCCAGACCCCTTGGTGTTTAAAACGTGAGCTGACCACTAGGGCCCCTGGGCCCCTCAGTGCTTACAGTGTGAGGGCCCGCAGACCCCTTGCCGTTTAAAGCGTGAGCTGACCAATAGGGCCCCTAGGCCCCTGGGGCTTAAAGCGTGATCTGACCACTAGGGCCCCTGGGCCCCTCGGCACCTACAGTGTGAGGGTCCGTGGGCCGCTTCACGCTTAAAGCATGAGCTGACCACTAGGGCCCCCGGGCATACATTGAGCGTAACACATGGGCCCCTTGGTACATACGATGCATGCTTAAAACGAGAGCTTCTCAGAGATTACAGTGCTTCTGTACAACTGAGCCACTGGTTGGTACACTACAATATGCTGTGACATGATACAATATTCACCAACAAGTCAGTTCATTCTGCATAACAGGACAGTTTGAAGGGCGTCATATTTCTGCAAGCCGTTCGTTATTTGACTTACCGTAACTAGCTATCCCTTTATTTTAGCTAGCTGCCCATTTTCCCTAGCTAGCTGCCCATATGATTCAGCTTGTTAACAGAAATGAGTTAGCTAGCTGCCATTTTTGCCAGCTTGATGCCCTTACAACCAAATTAGCTGCACTAAAAAGCCATGAACTACATTCAATGTTCATTACTAGGGTTAGCTGTGAAGGATGTGCTTTGTCTTATCTGTTCTGTTGTTACTTCGATGACCTCTCTGTATGCACTTATTGTATGTCGCTTTGGATAAAAGCGTCTGCTAAATGACTGTAATGTAATGTAAAACTCGCCAAACAATAGCAGATGAGATTCGGGATGCCAAATTATGACTCCACCCCAGACCTGTCACATGTGGACCAATTGACGTTCATATTCCAGCAGCCATACCACCATGCAATCTGCTCCTGCTGAATTGCTGAAGCTAAGCAGGTGTGGGCTTGGTTAGTACTTGGATGGGAGATCTCCTGGGAAAACTAAGTTGCTGCTGGAAGTGGTGTTGGTGGACCAGTAGGGGGCAATCTTCCCTCTGGTCAAATAAATCCCAATGCCCCAGTGCAGTGATGGGGACACTGCGCTGTAGGAGATGCCGTCTTTCGGATAAGACGTTAAACCGAGGTCCTGACTCACTGTGGTCATTAAATATCCCATGACACTTATCGCAAAGAGTAGGGGTTTCCCCGGTGTCCTGGCTAAATTCCCAACCTGGCTCTTTCAATCTGCCACCTAATCATCCCCCAGTTTAATTGGCTAATAATCATTCTCTCCCTCTCCACCTCAGCTGATGTGTGGTGAGCATTCTGGTGCAAAAATGGCTGCCGCTGCATCACCCAGGTGGGTGCTACACATTGGTGGTGGTAGAGGTGAGTTTCCCCCTCGTCACTGTAAGCGTTTTGAGTGTCATGAAAGGCGCTATATAAATGCAAGGTATTATTATTATTATTATATTCCGGTTTGTTAACAGCAGCAGGAATGTGGTGGAGCGATTCCTGGGCTCGAGCCCCGAATGTTTTGAGCCTAGCCCTGAATATTTTTGGTCTGTAAAAGGTTTGTGTTGCTCTGCCCAGGAGCTGATTTTAATGCACTGTAGCAGAGCGGAACTTTAGTTTTTAGTTAGCGGTACTTTCAATTGTTATTGGGGGCGCATTAAAGCGCTACACAAGCACTGTACTTAGGCCATAGTATAATCATGTAAAGTAAAAAACAAATGAAGAAGAAAAGGTAACGAAGAAATAGGCCAACAATTTAAATTGCATCTAAAAAGCGATTATGCAGAAAGAGGTTGTTTTTCCCCATATGGCAGATAGCATCAATGCATTAATATTAGCACGCTAGCACAGCTAAATGTAAATTCTAGTTATCTTTACTCATCCTCTTTCTGATGGACAGGTTGTTCACTATCTTTCTACACACATACCTCCCTGACACACTTGGAGGTTAGAACTATTAATATGATATTCCCTCACAAAATGGCGTGATGAGAGAGCTTAATGATAGAAATTATTAGAAATTAAGATTATTGGCTTGAACCATGATAAAAACAAGACTGTTGGAATTCCCTCCTACCCGGCTCGAAGGGGCCGCAACACAAATGATTTCAAACACAAATAGGCAACTTCAAAATGTTTTTATTAAAATATCTCCTCCGTTGTAGCGAGACTCATAAAGCAGGGTCAGTTTCCCCATCATTAGGCTACTGAGCGTAAAAATGGTTTCATAATAAAAGCGTGTTTGTGGTCTCCGTGTTTATACATAGGCTAGGCTACGGGTATCCCATGCACAAACAGAAT
Source organism: Synaphobranchus kaupii (assembly GCA_029718625.1). Taxonomy (NCBI): domain Eukaryota; kingdom Metazoa; phylum Chordata; class Actinopteri; order Anguilliformes; family Synaphobranchidae; genus Synaphobranchus; species Synaphobranchus kaupii. The sequence goes on from CM056383.1 coordinate 15,244,110, forward strand.
TACTCCACATATTACTCCACGTTAACTGTGATGTTCAGGTCCAAAAAAAGTTTCACATTTCAATTTACAAATGAAACAAAACATTTTTGTTATATTGAGCCGGTTTTGTATGGTTACTCACAAGCTCCACAATATTTCCAGTTGTGTTATACAGTACTGTTTCATTCTCACTGAACTTATATTAGCCTAAATATGATTTTTTATTGAATTACATATATATTTTTGAAATCACAATTTTTATTTGCAACTTTTATTGCAACAATTACCGCAACTTCATTGCAACAAACACACACAAAACATCGCATTTTGCATCGCAACTTATAAGAAAAGCTGCTGCGAAATCAAGCATTTTAGGCCGCAACAATCACAAAAAAACTGTGAGATCCTGGTGGGACTGATTATTAGGGAACGAGCAGCAAAGCTGCTGGTACCCTATTGTTTTTGTTTGGATTATTTTTTTTCCCCCACTTTGTCACTTTTATCACTTTATGTTACTGGAGCCTCCTGGCTGAAGTTTTTCACCTAGTTTTGTACACAGTATGATATATTTTTCATTAGGCAGAGTATGTTGTCTTAATGGTTAAGTTTCTTTAATGGTTTCCGGGTAGCACAGACGGCACAGCCAGTGGCAGTGCAGATCAGTTGCAGCCAGTAGAGCCAGGATTAGTTATGGAAAAAGGTAAAGTGTGTGTGAGAGAGTGAGAGAGAGAGAGAAGTTATTTTGATGAGATGACATTTTAAGTATGGCCTTATAATCACTATATCACTGTCACATATCTGTATCATGGAAAGGAATTAGAAATTAGCAATTAGGCAGACCAACAGTATGTTGTACCTTAAAAAAATGACTCACTGGGTCATCCTACTCAGAATTGTGATGTTAGAGATGGAAAAGTCGATCAACAAGAGAGGACATGAAAAAAATGAGACAAAAAAGACAGAAATAGAGGAAACGCCAGAATGGACTAGGAGGAAAGACCAGAATGCCCCCGGACCCCCTTACAAAGTCTGAGGTAAGCCCCAGATGTATTGGGCTAAGCCCCTGATGTTTTCAGGTCCTAGAAATGCCCCTGCTGTAGAGGTCAGTCATATGACAATACAAACAACATGTCAGGAAAATACAATGGGCAGGGTAAACATCATGTCGGAAGACAGATCTCAGACTGACATTAAAATCGCTGTCCGGTACTCGGTGGAGTGCTCGGGCAGAGTCAACCAAGGCACTGTGGAGAAATTACACCCACATTAGAGAGGCCTTTGGTGGTATGTGCAATGATGATAATGAGAAAAGAGATACTTGAATTGAGGCCGCTGGACTATGTGCTAAATTGGACACCATAGAGATGGTGTTCATGGCACATTTCTGCCATGCTACAAGCATACACCTACAGAAAAGTGATATTGACATCTCTGTAGCAGCACAGCTTTTGTCTTCGTTGAGGGATTTTGTGGCAGGACAGCGACACCAGTTTGAGGCTTTTGAAAGGCCTTAAATGTGACAGGTGTCGCTCAGTCATATAAGCACGATCTTCAGCTAAAAAGGAAACGCAAAACATTTGCAGATGAGAGCTCAGAGCCAGGTGTGACACTTGAGGGGAGGGAGAAGTTCAAAATATAACTTTTTATGTGGTCATTGATAAGCTAGTGGCATGCTTGGATGCTTACAAGCGTTTGACCAGTCTCTTTGGAGTTCTGTTTATGTCAGATCAGGTGTCTAACAGTGATGTCATAGTGGAAAAGGTAAATGCACTCTCCGCTGCATATCCATCAGACCTGGACATGAACTTTGCCAACGAACTCATCCAATTCAAGTCTTTCATGTCTGACTCTGAGGGTGAGAAGTGCCCAACTAAATTGCATGAGAGGTTGCAGGCACTTAATCTGCAGTCAGTGTTCCCCAATGTTTGTGGCACTTTGGATTTTTCTAACTTTGCCAGTGACAAACTGCTAGGGTGAGCGGACATTTTCCCTTTTAGGCAGAATAAAAAATGAGCTGCGGAGTAGCATGTGCCAAACACGCTCATTGTCACTTATGTCAATAGAGTCAGGCCTTGTCAGACAGCTAGATTTTGATTATCTAGTGGATGATTTTGCGAGGATGAAGGCAAGAAAGACACCAATATAGGAGGGGGGGGGGGGGGGGGGGCTCCAAAAGACATGTGCCCAGGGGCCTCATGGGACCATGATCTGGTCCTGATTGCATCAGAGTGGGCATTGACATTATAAGCCACTCCCTCTGATATTCCACCCCGTTGTGAGATGGATCTTTGTCTCTTGGATCTTTGGGGCCGTTATGCGCTCTGCTCCAGAGCTGTTAACTGACTGACTTTTTACTGAACCGTTCCTGTTCACTTGGAAATCTGGAGTACAGATTTCACTGTTTTTGGGGGGATACATAATAATAAAAGATAATTTTAAAATGCCCTCAAAATACTCCTGGAGGTTTGGAAGAAAACATAAACTGCCTAGAACTTGGGAAAAAGTATAAATAAACATGGACACCATGGCCCTGCTTGCTCTCAGAGCTCTTTGTGCGAGAGATTTTCACCCCTTGGAAAGAGTAAGACTGCTAATCTCGGATAATTGAGTTTGTGAAGAAAAAATACAGATCTTCATTTAATTGTAAGTGAAATATTTATAGGCAAGCCTAAATGCTCTACTAATTTTCTAAACTGTATGTACATAATAGGCCTATAATTTTTTCTATGTACTCATAACTGGCTGAAAAATGTGATTTTATATTAATATTATTTTAATTCATTTGCAATGTATAATTCATTCACCTCATTAACTGGTAAAAGGGGTGTACATACGCATTCAATGTTAGTGCAATTCAGGTTATGCATTCAATGTCATGGTTATTGGCAGCCTCTGATGTTTCTGCGGTCGTTACTCTATTTGGCGTCGTCAGGACGCTCTATCGGATTTTTTCCATCTCCATTCCGGTTTTTGGATCTCACTCGGCTATCATTCCTTACACCTGTTTTGGGTTTCCTGCCGGTTATAAATAGCCCAGGACTTCTGCATTCCGGCACTTCAATATTGTCTATGCTATGTTGACAACGAAGTCGGTAAGGTATAGGAAATTCGGTCACTGCATTTCTGGTTCGTATGAATAAGAAACGCAGCAAGTCCGGATAGAGAATTAAGGATTAGATATGTTTTCTCTTTTATTTCCAATCTTTCTCTTTATCCTTTATTCTTGTTACCTGTTATCTTTTGTGTTCAGCTCTTTCGCCACTAGAGCTCTGGATAACAAGTTTTCGTTTCTGTTCTTTTCCTTCACTCGTTTTGTCAAGTTTTGCTTTGTTTCACTACCTCTTGTTACACCTAATTATTTAGTGCGTGAGGTTCTTTTGTTAGTTATTCTCGCTGTTCATCGAGATCGCCTCAGTTTTTGAGGTTGCTTTGTTTTGCCTTCTGCTAGGGAAGTTTTGCCCCCGATCCTATGTTATCTTCGTCCTGGTGCGGCTATTTCCGCTTTTGTGGCGTATCTTCCTAGATGCACTTTTAGAAATCCTTATCGGTTGCATTTGGTTCTCCAAACCTTACACCCCCCCTCACATTCAAGTTTAATAAAATTTTGAAAAATGTAAAAATTTCAGCATTCAAAGGTAAGTTTCAGTAAGTGCTTTGATGTATCAGGATGACCACCTGTAGGCGCATTTGAGACTTATGCTGAGACCGGGAAAAAAAATGTTGATGCAGGAAATTAGAAATCTAACCGCCATTCGTGACTGTTGCACTCGAGAGGGGGACTGCCACACGCTGCTGGAGCCTTAATATAACGAAAGGCAAGGAAAATCTCCCTGCTGTGAAACTTGTTTCTCCCCTTTTCATCAAGCACATCTAACTGTGAAACTTGAAAACCGCATCTTAAATTTGACATTTCAGTTCGCGTTTTTAGACTGTTCCCATGTTGTTCCCTGCACATGGTGTATTAGTTGAATGAGGGGCCAGCCGCCCATTTCAGCACCTTAGAGGAACGTGCATGTGTATCATCCTAACCCATGCCTCTCTACCACTTTGAACCTGCTGGTAAATTAGTCTCTCCAACCAGTGCATGCATCTGTTCCTCATTCCACTCCTGCGTATGAACCCCACCACCCCACCATCCCCAACCCCAGGAAAGCAGGTTAATACATGTAAAGGAAATAATACCTTTTTTGTGTCATTTTTGTTCAAAACTGCATCTTGTTTCTCCTTTTTTCACCCGCTGTTCCAAGGTGTTTTATATCCTGAAATATTTATCCATTGTAATCTCTGCCTGGATGTGTAGTTCTGCTGCTGGACTTGCCTCTTCTGGTGCCTTGCCTTAAATTGCCTCTAACATTGTGTTGACAGGCATGCAGCCCAGACCGCCGCATCAAGTTACATTTGCGTTCCGAATCGTGATCTAACCACGGAATAATCCGACAGCGTTGTCATGTAATACAAAATGGGGGGGGGGTAGGTTTGATCATCAAATTAAAGCAAATTTGATATTATTCTGAAATTACCCTTGTGAAGGGAAACCCTGCATCATCAGGGTAGGGCATATGTTTTGGAGTGATTGTCCTGTCAGTGCAAAACAACAAGGAAACAAAAACAGAAATCCATTTAATTTGTGCAGACTTTCCCTCAAGATCTTACAGAACTTTACCCTTTAGGGGTCATGTGTGAATGACAGCCTGACTCCCCATGTGAAAAATAGTATACTTGCAGGGCATACTTGAAGTAAAATTATATAAACTTTAATTAGACTTCAATTATGCTGAAATACACCATAATATACAATTTTTCACATGAGTCAGCATTCCAGAAAAGTTGCTCTGGCATTTCACAAATATTTTGTTAACTATAACTCCTATGGGGGAGACAGTCCACTGCATTGTCTTGTGACAATGCAATGCCTGATGTAAATAAAAACAGAAAGAATAAACTTCAGCCAACCACAGTATATCCCATGTTTTTTTCTATACTGTGCAATACAAAATACCATGACAAAGATGTGAGATATCGAGACACAGATGTGAACCATTGAGAAACAGGTTTGAAATATCTTGAAATATCATTGCTCACGGTTACAAGAACAGCTTCTCGACCTGGAAATCAAACATAACGTTGGAGTTGGAAGCCCCATTCCCTAACCATTATGTTACTTTGTCATGTTCATCTCCATACATTTCATCTAATAACAGTTTCAACTGAACATTAAACCAGGTGGTAAATATGACATGCTAATGTGTTATTAGAGCAGATAGGTTAACAAAATGCTAAATTACAGATTTAATCTGTTCAAGATGCTTCTTGATTGTCTGAGGAATGAAGAGAGGCGGGTAGCACAGAAGCCTTCTCAGAGGAAGCTGTTCTTATTCAACCTTAAACAAATTAGCGTGATACAATCTTTTGTTCCAAGGAACTCTAATTTACATTTGATTAAATCATGCTTTCAGTTTCTGCTCAAACCCCATTTTTCAAGGCAGATTTTCCAGAAGAAGATTGCCTTGAAATGAATTATCATCAATTATCCAAATACTCCGCAAAGTACAATTAAATGCAATCTGTTTTTGGACATTCAGTTCCCACTCAATTCACAGCGGAGGTCTTCACAGGTCTGAAATGTCATAAGGACATTTTGACAACTCCTGTAGGCTATAATCGTTAAAAGGCCATTTGCAAATATGCTAGCTGTTCTGGGAAATTTGGCAATAATGTAGGCCTAACCTGTGTTATGCAGATATTTCACAAAACTTAGTTCAGCATTAAGGGACCTAGCATATTTTCTCAGGGGAAGTCTGCGTGTGTCAATACACTACCAAAATATGCTGATCTTTATGTGACTTATATAGGTATTATATTAAAACTACGCATAAGTGAGCGGTATTTAGTTTTTTATATTTATTGACTGAGCAACCAATGATCATAGCTGAACATGCCCCTTTCATGCCGACATGAAATGTATAGGTCTACGCCTTGAAATAAATAGGCCTACGCCTTGAAATAAATACGAGTGGAAATAAATACCCATTGAAATAAATAAAAGAGATGTTAAATAATTAATATTTATTTTGACACACACCAATAACAGCTTGTTTAGCCTGATCTTCCGAGAAAGAAAAAATCCAAGCGTGATTTTGAGGTTATATGATTACAAAATAGGCATGTCATAACCATAACCATAGCTTTTTTCTGTTACCCAGTGAACATTTTTGTGTTGAAAAGTCGGCAAAACGCTGTGTAGCATTCAGGTGAATGCTAATTAGGGTTAGCGTACGTTTATGTCAAAACGCCTCTCAACCTAGATTTCCCCACCTCGACGTCTCGATTCCAGCTAATTTAGGTTGGTTTCATGAGTTTGTTTTAGGCTACAGAAATCCTGCTCCAATGCAAGTGCTAAGTCGTACGTATGACTTAACGTACTACGGCGGAGGGCCTGAAAGGCAAGGTAAAAAAAATAATTTAATAAAAATAAAGTTTATCTCGTACATACGAGATAAGTCCTAAATACAAGATAATATCTGAGATAAACTTAGGTTTTGGCCGGAAAAAAAATATTTTCATGTTGCCTTTCAGGGCTTCCGTAATTTTCTATTCGTCATAGCAAAATGAGTGATTCTGATAGACCCATCTGTAATGGGGGCGTGACGTGTGAGGGTCGAAGGGCCACATGCAGCGAAGGGATTCTTAAAAGCTCAAAGAGCCACTGAGACGGAGAGACCCCATAATTAACAGAAGTAAAATGAATAGCCTAGTTCCCACTCTTGACTGGAAACTGGAAAAAAGGCGAACATAAAAGAACCCGGATAATCGGGCGAACGGTACATAAGGAAGTACGTACGAGAAGGCGAAAAGAACAGAGATCTAAAAGGCCAAATAATGCAAAACAATATAGAAGCACCGGACGAAGGAAACGGTGGCTTAAATAGCTCTGAAGCACCCACGCACAGGTGTGGATGCTGAAAGGAGAGCCCCGCAAAAAGGACGGGGCGGAGCACAAATCCACAGAAAGGGCAGCGCCCTCACGTGGCTACCGAGGGAAACGACCGCAAGGGAAGAAAACGTCAAAAACCATGACAGGACCCCCCTTCTAAGGGACGACCCAGGCGATCCCTCAGGTAAATCCCTGCGGAAGTTCCTAAAGAGAGCCGTAACCGAGTTAAATCAATATATACAATTTTTTTTATTGTTTATAAAGGATTCCATAGTGACAGGTAGAAGGGAAGGGGGGCGGGACTAACCGGTGCCTGGCTACAAGCACCCTGGAGGAAGATAGACAGCACCCTGGTTCCTGGCTGCCTACCCAACACTTAACTTATGCCTATCTGTCTTCCTGAGGCAGGCCGGGCAAGAGGCGACTTTAAACGCTAAACTCAAGGACTGTTGGCCTACAAGACTGAGACCAAAGACCTCGAAATGCGTACCCCCGACAGGGACAAAATCCCCACCCAGAATTACCTCAAAAATAAAAAAGGCAAAATAATAAAGTAGTGGACCGAAGGGAAACCAAACAAGTGATCAACTAGCCCACTCGGCGCCTACCTACCAGGGGAGCTGCAAACAAAAAACACCAAGGAAACTCACTAAAACCCAAGACACAAACCTGAAACAGCCACCATAACCAATCTCAGTGCAAACCCTTGGAAAAGTGCTGGCCCCACTAATGGCTTCTGTATTCTGTAATGGGGGTGTGACGTGTGACGTGTGAGGTTCGAAGGGCCACGCACAGCGAAGGGATTCTTAAAAGCTCAAAGAGCCACTGAGATGGGGAGATCCCATAATTAAGGCAAGTAAAATCAATAACATAAATAGCCTAGTTCCCACTCTCGACTGGAGTAAAATAAACTGGGAACTGGAAAAAAGGCGAACATAAAAGAACCCGGATAATCGGGCGAACGGTACATAAGGAAGTACGTACAAGAAGGCGAAAGGAACAGAGATCTAATGTTCCATGACTACTTTCATCGGCTCGCAGTCACACGCAAACATGTCAACGAAATCGCCCGGTCTCCCTGTACGGAGAAACGTACCAGAGGGCAAACAGAACTGCTGTTCTGAACAAAATCGCCCGGTCTCCCTGTAAGGAGAAACGTACCAGAAGGCGAACCGAACTACTGTTCTGGACATTTGCCGGCTCAGTGACTAACGCAAGCCTTATATAAATAAATGTCCTGCCTCTCAGTAAGGAATATAACTCCTTAAATATGACCCCAAACAAACCAAGACTCCTCTCGCTTTCAAGGAAGAAAGCAGACAGAGAGAGGATCGAGAGACAGAAAAGGCAACAGGTCTAGGCAAAGAAAGAAAAGGAAAGACCAGGAAGCGGCGACAGAAAAGAGCAAAAGAAGGAGAGTCCTAATAGCTACATGCACAGAGGCAAGTCCCGCGTTACTCCAATAAAACCCATTGGAGCAAAATGGTCTCCTACAGAGCCTAGACCTATACCCTACCGGCTCTGCAAACAAAGGCCAAATAATGCAAAACAATACAGAAGCCCCGGACGAAGGAAACGGTGGCTTAAATAGCTCTGAAGCACCCACGCACAGATGTGGACGCTGAAAGGAGAGCTCCGCGAAAAGCACAGGGCGGAGCACAAATCCACAGAAAGGGCAGCGCCCTCGCGTGGCTACAAAGGGAAATGACCGCAAGGGAAGAAAACGTCAAAAACCATGACACCACCAGATACTCAGTTCCATATCCTCAACATTGGGAGTTCTGTCTCCTTATCGTTTGAAGACAAAACATTTAAATTTCATCTGTTTTCTTAAAACGCACTGAGGAGCCGCAACCAAGAAAAATACACTGTGGATATCCCAAACTGTAACACAGAAAAGGACAAACCTGATGTAGTTAATTAGCATAGAGGAGAGAGTATCTGATGAATGTAAAGAATCAGTGGTAAAATCCGGGAAGCTCTGTGTGGAGCACGGGCATCTGATGTTATGAGCGGAGCTAATATAGCATTGTCAGAGAATCAAAGCAAAATCATGAGCATGCTGTACATTGGGTGGAGAGCTCAGTTCTGCTCCATCAGTTTCACATCTCATTCCTTACACTCACTAAGATTTGAGCATTAGCACAATCAAATTATGCAACCGATCAGTCTCTGCACAAATCAATAATTAAGTTGTTACAGATTAATTATAATTAAGGCAGAGAGGCATGCTAAGTCCAATGTTCTTTTATCTTCCATTGCTAATGATGAAAAATGACACCCGATCTAAAGGTGAGGCTCAATCTCCTGTCCACAAATGCAAGCAAGCCATCACTGGCTTCTGTGTCCACGTTGTCCTTGAATTTTAGCTTTGAACCTTGAAACTGATTTATTCAGCGTCCCAACAGTTGTCTTTCCTGGAAGCCGCAAACATCAATCAAAAGGCATAGCACATGTGCAAGGCTTGTCAGATTCTCTCAAAGTAATGCTTGTGCTATGCAGTGGATGGACTTGAAATGAACTGCAGGTCACCATGTGTGTCAAGTCAAAGGATATTTGAATAGCAAATCCAAGTTATATCATTTGGCTTTCTGTGGGGCTCAACAATAGAGTATGAATTTGTCTGCTTGGCCTTATTTGAGAGAAACTTGGCCTTAACTAAAATAATAAAATCCCACATATTTGTTAAGCTGGAGTGGTCACCATGCAGGCACTGTTATACATAAGTAGCCATTGCATAACACTTCACTGAAACCAAGAATGATGATGTAGCATTGAGAGATATTCAGTAAGACATTACAAGTAAAAAACAAACATGTAGCCACCTTTACTTTCAGGGAATAGGAAAGTCAATCAACAAGTGAATTATTCTTCCATTCCCAGAATAAAATAACTGACTCGAAAATTCCAGAAGTAAAATAGGAGAAGCTGAAAAGTCCTGGAAATAGGAATGTGTGTGTGTGGGAGAGAAAGGGAGAGAGAGAGGGGGGGGGGGGCATAAATCACCCACTAGACTTTGACAAGATTTCCATGACACCTGCTCAAATAACTGTCAGTCTATATTTACATGCCTGAATGTGAATACCTTGTGCATAGTGTTTCTTGGTGAGAGGGTCATACTGACAGAGTAGAATACTTCTGCAGTTGCAGAAAAAATCCCCTGTGGCACTGATCTGGAGGAAGGCCACTCAAAGCAAAACCTTGAGGGATTGTAGGGACTATTCAGCTTTTTGTGCTATCACTTTAAAATATAGATGTCATTTATATGCTCTAGACAGCAAGCCCTGAACACACCCTAAAAATGTAAAATCATTGGTTATCTATGGATTAATGACTGCAACACTTGATGTCTGTCCATAACTATGATTTTACATGAGGTACCTTTTGTAGGTGCAATGCGCAAAAACTTCAGTCCAAAACTTTTACTATGAGTGCTATGATTGTCAGCTCATGGAATGCATGTTACTGTCCCGTTCATTTAACTGGCTTAAATAAATAGGGGAAAAGCTGTACAGAACCCAGCAGTCAGACTACCCCCCTCTGGTGAGACCCAAGCAGTGCACAAAGCAGTACTCATTTACGAAACTTTAAATGATGATTTAATTTACAGGGTCTGCGTACTGTCTTTGGCCTTTTCCCCAGCCAGGATGAGAGAAAAACCTTGGCAGCAGACAGACACGTATGGAGGCAGGTAATCTTACCATGTAGGTGAGTGGGTTTCTATAGTTTGCGTATACGTCTACATATCAGCGCTTGTCATGTTTTGTAACTTTATAGTAGATACCATGTAGGAGTACATATGTAGTCTACATATCAACGCAAGAAAAACATTCACAGAACAATGCCCTCAGATGAGAGAAGACAGGTGTGTCTGACATGTCCGTGTCAATCCTGCATCCATAAATTTCACCTTCGTGTCACCCAAATATCCGAACCATGGGTAGAGCAAGACTGAACAAGCCCTTTGGACCAAAATCAAACCATTGCAAACACATTCCGTCACTCATTGCCGACATTGAATTCCACGGATTGAGATTTTCATCTCATTAAGATCTCAATCCCAACACTATAAAAAATCCCATCAAATGATAAACCCGGTGTCAGGTGGGCTGTTTTTTTACTGAAAGGGAAAATGTATCTCCTGAAGGAATGAGGCTTTTATAGCCCCACGGTAGCTGAGTGATCGATGAGCTGAGATTAAAGGGGCACCGATGCTCTCTTTACTCAAGTAAAAGTGGGGGAGAGAGCTTTGCCAGCTTTCCGCATGTCAGAGCCTCCACACGGGAGATACGCTATCTGGGTTCAGGCAAGGACATGAGGAAGTGCTGTCATCTGGGATGGGTTCTTCATCCCTCTACGAGTACTTCTTACCCCAACTGCTCTGCAGGGTCAGCTTACCCCCATCCTAACTGTAACCCCAAACAAAGGCTCTATATCAGCATTATTAAGTCATGCACTTCATAAGCAAAATTCCTTCCCTGCCATTTTCCCTGAACGGAAAGCTCCTTCATTACTGCAGTTCCTCAGTTCCAGCCGTTTAAATGGCTGTCACAACTCCTTAGTCAGAAGAGGGAAGAACACTACAGAGACAAAAATCTGATGCTTGGTCAGAGGTCAGATGGCAGGGAGACAGTGCCTAGGAACACAGTGCCTAATGGACATATTTTCAAGGATGACAACACAGTTTTGGGCACTTAATATGCAGCAGACATATTGTTTCTACTTATAAATTACATAATTGTCTCCAAAGCTAAATGAGACGTAGACTGGTTGGCTATGGTCCATACAGAACTGCATGCCGTTGATTATTTTTTGTAAGCTATTAGACGCCTGTGATCTCAGTCACTACTGAAATGTTGGAAGACCTGCGCAATATAGAAAATGCACAGTAAATAAATGGAACCCCCCCCCCCCCACCCGACTACTGAGGTTTCTGTATCTGTCAAATAAGCTGATGTCTTCAGAAGCTGCAGATGTATCATTTTCATATATCATAGTATGTACATAGTGTACATTGAACTGAAAATAGTTATTATTACATTCCATATACTTAACTATTCAGTAGCCAGTTGTGTGTGTGTGCGTGCATGCGTGCATGCACATGTCAATTCAAATAAAATTTTTATTTGTATAGCGCTTTTTACAGACAACTGTCACAAAGGCACTTTACAACTTTACAGAGAAACAGAAGGCAAATTGGGCAGAAACCAGGCCTGAACCCCAAAAAAGTAAGCAAGTGGGGTAAAAACCCCCCAGAGGGAAGACATCTCAGGAGAAACCCGGCTACAGAGGGGGAGCCCATTCTCCGCTGGCTGGCTTGGTGTAAAGATAGAATGGATGGCAGTGCTGTAGTCAAGTCACTAAACCACAAGTCCAAGTCCAGTCCCAAGTCACTACTACTCAAGTCCAAGTCAAAGTCACTTAACCTCAAGTCCAAGTCGAGTCACAAGTCACTGGTACTCAAGTCCGAGTCCGAGTCCAAGTCACCGTTACACAAGTTTGTGTCCAGAAGTCTGGAATGAAAAAAACAATCACATTTTCCAGCTCTCACTACTAAAGATGAAAAAGTATGATTAAAATAATTTTGAGATTAAAAAAGGAGAGAAAAGGAAGAGGCATCTCTTAAAATTTATATGTAATATTTTATGTTACACTATATTAACGTTAGCTAGCTAGGCCAACACTTTTCTACAGGATCAAAACGACATGGATATAACGTTAAATAATGCGCAGCATCTCTCAACGAACAACCAAAATCCATAATGCACGCGCCGCGGGATTAAAAAGTAAAACTCTTCAAGCATACAATGTATTTATCCAGTAAAGCGTTACCTAACGGGGTTCAAAAAGCTCTGAGGGGGTCATTCATTATCAGCCCTAACGTTAATGTACCTAAGTTAACGTTAACGTTATTTTCCCTCAGCACCCATTGAACTTAAAATTTTATTTTTATTTTATTATACCTTTTAGGATGCTTCCTTGACAGGTGTGTCATGGTTTATGTCCCTTTTTCCCTTGCGGTCGTGTTCCTCGGTCGCCACACGTGGCCGCTGCTCTGTTAGTGGAGTTTTGGCTCCGTCTCGTCTTTTCGCGGAGAAGTCTCGTCAGCGTTCACAGGTGTGCGTGTTTGCCGGTGAGCTATATAAGCCCATGTTCCCTTTGTTCTGGGCTTCGATATTGATTGATTGTTGATTTGTATTGTGGTGTATTGTCTGGCATTATTTGTGCTGTTTTGTGAGTGGTATTATGTTGCCCTTTGATTGCTTAGCCAGTATGATTTGGTCTAGGTGTTTTTAAGGAGACCGTTTTGCTCCGTTGTGCTTTATTGGAGTTATGCGGGACTCGCCTATGGAAGTAGCTATTTGGACTCGTCCCCCCTGGCATACCTGCCTATGTGGATGTAGTTATTAGGATCCTTCCCCCCTGGCTCTTTTCTGTCCTCGCTTCCTGTTTTTTCCTTTTTAGTCCGTTGCCTAGATTTTTTGCCTTTCTATGTCTCTTTCTCCTCTCTCTGTCTGCTTTCTTCCGTGAAGGCGGGAGGAGTCTTTGTTTGTTTGTGTGTATCTGTATAGTAGTTTCTTACTAAGAGACAGGGCATTTTTATCATACTGACTTTAGGGCTTTATTTATTCTTGGAGGCAGTTATTTTTGATTAAGTTTGCATTGGTCTTTTGGCCGGTGGATGTCCGGTGCAGCTGTCCTGTTCGTCTTTTTTTACCTGCGGGACGATTGTGTTCGGAACTGTAGTTCTGTTCATTCTCCGGGAATGTCTCTCCTTATATGGAGCTTGGGCGATGTTGTGGACATGTTTGTGTGTGACTGCGCGTTTCTGAAAGTAGCCTTGGAACGTTAGCTCTCTGTTCCTTTTCGCCTCGTTACATTCCTCTTTACAGAGAGGCCAGGCGTTTATTCTCTATCAAATTTGCGTTAGTCTTTTACCCGGTAAATGTCCGGAGCAGCTGTCCTGTTTCGTCCTTTTTACCTGCGGGATGATTTTGTTCGGAACTGTAGTTCTGTTCGTCCCCTCGGGTATGTCTCTCCTCATATGGAGCTTGGGTGATTTTGTTGACATATTTGCGTTTGACTGCGAGTCTCTGAGGGTAGCCTTGGAACGTTAGATCTTCGTTCCTTTTGCCTCCTCGTATACTAATTTGCATTAGTTTGCATTGTTTGTTGGCTGTGTGTTTTACTTGTGCCACTACGCTACTCGCCCATTCTTATGGGTCTCGTTACCGAGACAGGGCTCGTATTATTTCTGGCTACTGAGAAACCTGTCTTTGTGCTTCTACTTATTGGCTTGTGACAGTGAGCTGGTTAGTATCGTTGGTAGGCTTGTTCATGGTCTTGTCTCCCTCCCTTAACTGCGGGGTTTCCCGCCTTAGTGGCCTTAGGGCTTAATGAATCCCCTTGCTGCGTTTGTCTCTTCCTACCTCACACGTCACGCCGCCATTACAAGGTGCCGAGTGAAGTTGGATGTTGTCCCCACGACCTCTTCTATTTTTTTGTTGCATATAGTGCAAGTTGCTGATTGTTTGCCGTCTTTTATGCCATAATTTGTGAAAGAAAATTTGATCACCCTTGGCACTGCCGCAGACATATTTTCCACAACCGAACCGTTACAAGCGTCATGTGAAGTGTCGTGACTAAGCCACATAGCAGTTTGATAGGAGAAAAATATTAATAACATTACCAATATTATCGTTAAAAAATTACATTTTATTTTTTAAATCACATATTTATTGAAGCAATTTAGTAAGTTAAGAAACAATAATTATAGTGCAAGTCCGAGTCCGAGTCCAAGTTACTAAAACAGCAAGTTATGTCCAAGTCCAAGTCCATTAAAATCGTGACTCGAGTGCGAGTCCTGGACTCGAGTACTACAGCACTGATGGATGGTAACAGAAATATGAGGCATCTTTCACAGCAAATAATCAAATGGGTTGAGCAGGTTACAGTCTAAGATATTAAACTAGCTGATAAAGTAGGAAGTCCAAATTAAGAGTTGTATATTTCAGAGGGGTGGGGTGATGCATCTGGGCTCCAGCTTGTGCATTGGCATGGGCTCCAGGTTGCGTCAAGGCATAAGCTTCGCTGGAGGTTAGGTACTATAGAATTAGGAGAGTAACAATTACAAAATGTGGAGGCCATATGGAAGTGTAATATGGAAAGACTCAGGGCACCATGCTATGGCAGTATATCTACAAGATGTGAAGAAAGGGGTGCACATAACCATGAGAGTGATCCAGAAACAGCTGTCTAAGATCCAACCAGGGCAGATTCCTTCATTTCTGTTAAATATTTTTTTAAATAGAAAGGTTGATGTTCTGTAGGTAAAACGCAAACAGAAATGACTATAAACTAAACTATTTAGTGAAACAAGGCACTTAAGATGAATGTATACGTTGTACAGGTTTTTATAAAATATAAAGGTCACACTTTAAACAAAGTCTCCATATAAAGGCTTTATATAGCATATATAAAGCCTTCATAAACATGACATAAGGCTTCATAAATCATACATAAGCAAATTACATGCTTTAAAAAGGGCTTGGCATAACATATTGCATAAGAAGGCGTTATGTCACGTTTATGAAGGCTTTATATATGCTATATAGAGCATTTATATGGAGACTTTGTTTAAAGTGTGACCAATATAAATTTAGCTTTTTACGTAAATATGCTGTTGATAGTATTTATTATGCATTTTGGGCTGTAGGTATTGTTATCCTATGCCTTGGCTCAGACACCATTTTAGGTTTTACTATGTTGGCAAAAAAACAATTTTTCTTGTAATACAGATGGACAAATTGCCTCTTATCAACACAACAGTGATGGCTCTGAATACTCTAGAAATGCTAGTTTGACTGTGATAATGCTTATTATCTGTGATAATGCTATATCATATTCACTTGCAACAGCTATCATACCATCAGTCACCACAATTTAAACAGGCTCTGCTGAGGACCATTCACTGAAAGTCTATTGTTTTATCTTTTCCCACTGGGTTTTGTGCTTTCCTCAAAAAATATAATGATCCACCGCATTGACATTCACTCCATCCTTTGCTACCAAAATGTGGTCACTTTGAGTAATTTATATACCTCTGGCTACATATGTTTCATTACATCACATTACATTAATTTATCAGACGCGCTTATCCAGAGCAACTTACAATGAAAGAGAACATTAGTGCATCCATCTGCATTGTGTGAGAACCGCTGCCAGACCTGGCTATTAACATTCCCAGACCATCAATAAAGCACTAAATGTAAGTTACCTTATGCTAGCCTAGTACCATAATACAAATCACAGATTCGTACAGTTAACATCTTTGGAAAACTATAACACCTAACCATATGTCTGAAATACTTTGAATTATAATAAATATGGCCCAGCATCAAGGCCTTGTTTCGGGCACACTTTAAAGAGTACCAAGGGCCCCTTTTAATATTAGCCAGTTTTACTGATTGAAAATAAATACTTTAAGAATTTAAAAAGCTTTTCAAAAAAATATTAGCAACAGCATATGTTTACAAGCAACCAGTGACTTGGTTTGCAAGTTCCTTTTCTTACAATAGTGTCTTGGGGGCATTCTTGATCTAAAGCAAGGAAATACACTCTTCAAAAACTTCACTTTAATCTTATTTTTGGTTGGAACTATGTCCTATGGAGCATGCAACCAGAGATCATAGTACTCAAGGAAAGACGTACTGACACAATATAAAAACTGATATTAATGTTTATAGTTGGGAATAAATGCTATACGATGAATGTGTTCATATGTACAACCTCTGCCAACTTCTTTGTACAAGCTGCTGAGGAGTTATTTGAAGTAATTTTCTTGCTACAGCCCACAAACCCCTGAATACCCCAATATCAGCCATTGTAACTACAGCAGGTTGTGAGAAATATTTGTAAATATCAAAAATATTCTCCATTGCACATAAAAAAAACTGTGCCAATGGAAAACATAAACTGAACTTAAAATTATATTTTGAAAAGTTCCATGAAGGGAACTATCTCTTTAAGATTTAATTTTTGATTTGTAATGACACGTGGTGAGGTGTCATATGTTTGTTCTCGTCGGGGTATTAACAGGCAGAGTAGACTAAAATAGCACCACTGAAACAGGGAACAGGCCCCAGGTATGATGACAGCAGGAATGTTAGTGTCAGAAGTAGCCAGGCAGTTTTTGGTACGCACCAAGTGACAGTTAGACATGTATAAATGCACATTGTGCAAAGGGGGTCAGACAGGGACATTGTGGATCAGTGTGAATGAGGAATTGTTGCTTCTTAATACCTCTGTGTGTGCATAATATTCCATTGGAAATTCAAAAAATGATTTTGAATGCCCAGTAAAAATATTCATAGCTACTGTACTGCCAGTCCTGGAAAAACATAATTCTCAGCTATAAATTATTAGACTCATGGATGGATTCTTAGTGCTCCTCAGTGTATTCAATGAGAAGATGAAAAATAATGAAACATTTTCAGGAAAAAGTATGTTATTGGATTTTATTGGAACTGCACAAAATGTTCAACTGGATGTACAAAGCACTCACCAATTCAATGGCCCTCACAAGGCTCATTATAAAGCTCTCCACATCCAAGTTACCAAATGTCCTGTACCAGTAGAACAAACAACCCAAAGTGTTTTTCTAAACCAGTGCTTTAGCGATAACAGTGAGAAATCCTGAGCAATCTCAGCTTAATAAACTCACATAACTTTAATTGAAAGCCTTTCTCTAGCGAAGCCTGCGGTAAATCTGAAAATGCTCCACGGTGTTTCGGTGTATTTAAAAACAGGCTCCAGAGCTGCCGCCTCAGTCCATCCTCTGACACTCCCAGCAGGATCATCCAAACTCTAATATTAGACACCGGGCTAATTTAAAAGCGGTTAGTCGTGACTCCAGCCTACCGCAGACTCGCTCGCTCACTTTGAGTTCGCTCTGGGTGGTCAGCGATCGTGCGGCTCTGCACCGGGCTACAAAAATGTTTCAGCTTCAGTTTACCACGGACTCCCTCATTTCAGTTGGTTCTGGGTGGTCAGTGATCGTGCGGTTCTGCACCGGGCTGCAAAACTGCAACTTAAGCAGACCAATGAGACAGACCTAAAAAAAATTTAAAAAGCATTCAAGTGAACACACGTACCTCTCCTAGACCACATAGTGCTTTATTGGACTGTATCACTTTAACAAATCAGGGTGGTTCTGTGACAAAAAATAAAAGTTACAGAGATTGATAAATGTGTGTTGTATTAGCCTAGTCCTATTTCTTGTGTCCTTTATATTGTACATTAAAGTAGGCCTAAGCTGTTGAAAAACACACACAGTTTTCCCTGGAAGTTAATTTTTAAATGTTTTTTTTTTTCTAGGCAGCTTCAAAATCAGTTTCTAGCTTGCAATGGATAGCCTATTAATCTAGAACTTCAACAACAACCATGAAGTTCAACTATTGATCATTTTTAAAATGTATATTGACATGTAAATTTTACATCTTGTCACGTCCCGTGCCTTTGTCTTGATTTCCTGGTTTTCCGTTTCTATGTGTATTCCGTTCCGTGTTTCCCCATTCTCCCTCCATTTTGTGTCTCCACTTCCCCGCACCTGAATTGTGTTTCCTCATGTGTTCTCGTCTTACCTGTTCCTCGTTGTCTCATCAGTAATCTGGCATATAGTCACCCCTGTTTCTTTGTTCTGGGCCAGATCGTCTTGTGCTTGTCATATTACCTTCCAGCGTTTTTGTTGTTTTCTTCCTGTTCCCGGCCTGCTCCTCGACCCTGTGTTCAGTCCTGTGTACCCATCCAGTGCGTCTTCTCCTGCCTGTCCAGCCTGCTCCTGTCCAGCCCGTTCCCGTCCAGCCCAGCTCCTGTTCTCCTGCCTGCCTTGCCCGTTCCCGTCCAGCCCTGCTCCTGTTCAGCCCTGTGTTATCTTGCCCAGCCCTGCTCCAACCTGCCCGTTCCTGACCTCCTGCCTGCTACCCTGTGTGGGCATACTGTAATGGGGCGTGACGTGTGAGGTAGGAGGAGCCAAACGTAGCAAGGGGATTCTTTAAGCCCTAGGGCCACTAAGGGAAACCCCGCAGTTAAGGGAGGAGACAAGACAAGGAACACACACACACCACAGCTACAGACCGGCTCACGCATGAGTAGAAGCACAAACACCTGGTTTCACAACAAGAAACCCAAACAAGGAGAAAGGGAACAAAGAACTGCTACCCCATACTTCTACGAGCTAAGTAACTAAGAAACGAGCCGGAAATAACAAACGCCCTGTCTCAGCAACGAGACGCATAAGAACAGACGAGTAGCGTAATGGCACAAATACAAACCAACGTACCGAAGCTACGAACCGGCACACTATAACACGCAAATGAGTAGAAGCACAAACGCCTGATTTCACAGCAAGAAATCCAAACAAGGCGAAGGGGAACAAAGAACTGCTACCCCGTACTTCCACGTGCTAAGTAATTAAATGGCCAGCAATAATAAACGCCCTGCCTCAGTATTGAGGCATAAGAATAGGCGAGTAGCATAAAAGGTACACATAAAACACACAACCAACAAATACTGAAAACTAATACATATTAGTATACGGGAGGCGAAAAGGAACGGAGATATAACGTTCCAAGGTTATTCTCAGAGACTCGCAGTCAAACGCAAACCTGTCAACAAAAACGCCCAAGCTCCATATAAGGAGAGACATACCTGGAGAACGAACAGAACTACAGTTCTGAACAAAATCATCCCGCAAGTAAAAAGGACGAAACAGAACAGCTGCACCGGAATTACCGGCTAAAGGACCAACACGAGTTGTATAGAGAATAAAAACCCTGCCTCTTGGTAAAGAGGAATGTAAGGAGGAGGCGAAGGAACAGAGATAACGTTCCGTGGCTACTTCCATAAGCTAGCAGTCACAGGCAGAACATAAAGGGGTAAACGCCCGATCTCCCAGGAGGACGAAACATTTTACAGGCGAGCCGACGGAGCACCGTCGTCCCATAACTTTACTAGCAGAATGACTAATGCAAGCTTAAATAGAAAACACACGCCCTATCCTCTCAGTAAGGGGAGATGTAACGAGGCAAAGGAACCGAGAATTAATGTTCCAAGGCTACATTGAGACTCACAGTCAAACGCAAACATGTCCACAACATCGCCCGGTCTCCCTACGGGAAGACATGTACCGAAGGGCGAACAGAACTACAGTTCCGAACAAAATCGCCCAAAACTCCATATACGGAGAAAGGCACAGAAGGACGAAAGGACAGCTGCACCGGAATTATTGGCTATCAGACTAGCGCAAGCTCAAACACAAATACACGTCCTGCCTCTAAGAATAAATAGAGCCCTAAAGTCAGTATGATAAAACGCCCTGTCTCTTAGTAAACAAACTCCTCTTGCTTTCACTAAAGACAGCAGACAGCAAGAGGAGAAAGAGACAGAAAAGGGCAATCGATCTAGGCAAACGACAAACAAAGGACAGACCAGAAAACGGAGACTGAAATGAGCACAAAAAAGGAATACAACCTGATGGCTCAAAGCACAAGGCAAGTCCCGCAAAAACTCCAATAAAACCCAGCGGAGCAAAACGGTCTCCTTAGCCTAGACCTAATCATACTAGCTTAAAACTTTAAAAGGGCTAAATAAACCACACACAAAACAGCACAACTAATGCCAAACAACACACCACAGCACAAACAACAAACAATCAAACAACAATCAATATCGATGCCCCGAACGAAGGAAACGGGAGGCTTAAATAGCTCTCAGCAGGGCGGAGCAAGCATCCACCAAAAGGGCAGCGCCCCCGCGTGGCCACTAAGGAATAACAACCGCATAGGGAAACAGGGTTAAAAACCATGACACATACCCATCCAGTGCGTCTTCTCCTGCCTGTCCAGCCTGCTCCTGTCCAGCCCGTTTCCGTCCAGCCCAGCTCCTGCTCTCCTGCCTGCCTTGCCCGTTCCCGTCCAGCCCTGCTCCTGTTCAGCCCTGTGTTATCTTGCCCAGCCCTGCTCCAACCTGCCCATTCCTGACCTCCTGCCTGCTACCCTGTGTGGGCTAGGGATGGGAATCGTTAGATTTTATTGATACCGATGCCATTATCGATTCCGCTTATCGATCCAATTCTTTATCGATTCCTTAAATATTATTTGCTCCCAGGATATTAAAAGACCAACTATTACTATTACTATCGGGTGGTCATCTAAAATGGATTCAATGACACAATATTTATAAAGTATAGTCATATCATGGAAAATATTTATCTGCTATATTTATGCCTGCACAAGTGCCAGAGAATCCAATAAAAGTCAGAACTGTATAATTCCTAAATGGCATTATAAATGTCATTTGGCTTGATTAATACTAGTGCTTAAAAATATCAGACATCAAAGAAAGTAAGAGACACCGGAAAATAATGAAAAAGGACGCGAGAAGGATAAATGATCAGTTTAACGTTATGTCAAAAAAAGATGGCTAAAATATTGTTATTTAACCGCTGCTCTGTGATTGGGATATTTAGTAGTTTCATTCTCTAACGAAGATCGCAAACTTTTTAGCTCCTAGGCGTGTTTCATAAGGCTGCACCGTAACGTTTGTGTTGGTTTCTGTATTATCAGAACAGTTTCAACTGTCACCATTCTCCCCTATCTCATTTAGCCTATGCATTTACATGGAAGAAAGATGAGATCTTTAACGTTACCTGAGGCAAGCTGGCTTCTCTTATTAGCTGAAGATGACGAAGATTGAAGATTATCATTTAGCTAATTTAGGTTAGTTATTCGCTTTCCAAATCTAGGCTACTCATCTGTGCGTCGGCAAGCAGGCAATCGTTGATTAGTCTACCGCCAATCAAAACACTGTAGTTTTACACTTGTAATTGGTTATATGCTCCTGAGGGAAGTCCACACACTCCACAAATCTGTTGAATAGTTGATCATTTCCAAAGATGGATCACAAAATGGAGCTTATGCGAACTGCCAGGAGGGACTTTATGCCTGCCATCATGCGCTGACTGAATGAAAAACGACGGCGCGCATGACTGTAAAGGGGGCGTGACGTGTGAGGTTCGAGGGACCAAACGCAGCAAGGGGATTCATTAAGCTTAATTAAAAGCCACTGAGATGGTGAGACCCCGTATATAAGGAAATATAAAGATTAACGCGAATAACCTAGTTCCTGCTATCACTGGAGGGAAATACGGGAACTAGGAAAAAAGGGGCGTAACCAAAAACAACCCGTATAACCGGGCAAATGTCACAACAGAGCAACACATCTCAAGCTCGGAAAACACAAGCTAAAAAAAACACTGAATACTCAAAACGTATACAAAACAGTGAAGAAACGAGATACTAATGTGAAATGGTAACGAGAAGGCAAAAGGAACAGAGATCTAACGTTCCAAGGCTACTTTAATAGACTCGCAATCGCACGCACACGTCAACAAAATCGCCCAGTCTCCCTATAGGAAGACATGTACCGAATGATGAATAGAACAGCAGTTCCGGACATTTACCAGCTCAATGACTAACGCCAGCCGAGTAGAAAATAAACGCCCTGCCTCTCAAAAAAGGGGAAGGTAAACGAGGAGGCGAAAGGAACAGAGATCTAACGTTCCATGGCTACTTTCATAAACTCGCAGTCACACGCACATATGTCAACAAAAACACCCAAACTCCCTAGAGGAGAAGGGCACCGAAAGGACGAACAGAACTACAGTTCCGAACAAAATCGCCCAGACTCCATATACGGAGACAGGTATCGAAGGACGAACAGAACAACTGTTCTGGACATATTCCAGCTCAATGACTAACGCAAGCTTAGTAGAAAATACACACCCTGCCTCTCAATATAATAAAAAGCCCTGACTCACAATAAAGGGGAAACGTAGTCCACGAGAAGGAGACAAAACAGGGAACAAACGTACCGAAGCTACTAACCGGTTCACTGAAACACGCAAATGAGTAGAAGCACAAACGCCTGGTTACACAGTAAGAAAACCAACAAGGCGAATGGAACAAAGAACTGCTGCCCTATACTTCTACGAGCTAAGTAATTAAGTAAAAGCGTGAACGCCCAATCTCCCAGGAGAGAGAAACATTTTACAGGCGAATAGAGCAGAGAACTGCGGTCCCATACTTCTACGAGCTAAGTGACTAAAGAAGAGCCAGCAATAATAAACGCCCTGCCTCAGTAATGAGACGTTAGAATAGGCGAGTAGCACAAATGGTAAAAATAATGAATAAACGCCCTGACTCACAGTATAGATAAAGCCCTGCCACTCAGTATGATTAAGCCCTACATCTCAATAAGGGGAAAGGTAACGAGAAGGCGGAAGGTACAGAGATCTAATGTTCCAAGGCTACTTTCATAGGCTCGCAGTCACATGCAAAAAACATAAAGGGATAAACACCCGATCTCCCAGGAGAGAGAAACATTTTACAGGCGAGTAGAACAGTTAACCGCCATCCCATACCTTTACTAGTAAAAAGACTAACGCAAGCCTAGTTGAAAGTAAACGCCCTGCCTCTCAATATAGATAGGACTATATAAATATCCCCACAAACAAACCAAGACTCCTCTCGCTTTCACGAAAGAAAGCAGACAGAGAGAGGAGGGAGAGACAGAAAAGGCAACAGGTCTTAGGCAACGAGAAAAAGGAAGGACCAGAAAGCGGAGACTGAAACGAGCATGAAAAAAAGGAATTCAACCTTAAAGCTCAATGCACAAAGGCAAGTCCCGCAAAACTCCAATAAAACAAAAGGGAGCCAAAATGGTCTCCTAAAATACCTAGACCTAACAATACTGGCTAAGGCAAACAGAGGGCAAAATAATACCACACACCAAACAGCGAAAAATGCAAAATAATATCGAAGCCCAGAATGGAGGAAAACGTGGGCTTAAATAACTCCCAGGTAACCACGCACAGGTGAGGATGCTGAGGATGCATCTAAACTAAAAGGGCAGCGCCCTCGCGTGGCTACCGAGGAAAAAGACTGCATGGGAAAAAGGCATCAAAACCCTGACAATGACGTGATGTTGTTTTGCTATGCGTAGTTGTCGGGAATGGTTGGCTGTTTTTACTTTTGTTCCACCACCCCTTAACTTCCTCTCTCTCGTGGTCTCAGTAACTCCCTGCATGCACCGTGCTAAGTACTAACAAGCTAGCATCATCATATATGCAATAGCTAAATCGTGATTCTCCCCCAAAGGACATTTAGCATTTTTCCGGTGTCTCTTACTTTATTTGATGTCTGATATTTTCCTAATGGGATTAGGGAGGAAGGAAAATCTAACTACACAAGAGGCCTTCCCATGTTCCCTGTTTCTGCCAAAGAAGAGAAGAAGGGTGGATTTAGCCCCTTGCTAATTTTTTCAGCTGTCACCTAGGAGCTCAGGCTGGCCAAACAGAGCAGAACTGTTTCGATCTCCTCTGTTAGGCAACTGTCCAGTTCCAAAATCCTGCTGTAACCCAGCCACAGTGCACACATCATTCAGTCCCTCCTGGAGCCAGCAGTCAAAAAAATGACCCTGATTAGTCAGACTCTGAGAAATTGTTCTTAAAACATTCATAAGCAGTGACATAGAGATAGGCCAGAATGTGTTTTTCTGGGGAAATCATAAAAGTTTTCAATTATAGATCACCGCGTACAGCTTTGAGACAATACAACAAAACATTTTTTAACCGATTTTAGTCAATATTCACTGTCAAAGTTGGTTGTGACACTGATGAATTGGCATTCTCTCTGACCCTTGTCTTAATTTTTTACATATTCAGAAGACCCAAACCTCAGGACCTCTGGCTCCTCCGCCTCCCTGAGCCTGCACTTCCTGGCCGCTCAGTGATGGAATGAGCTTCCCACAGCAGTCAAAACAGCTGAGATGTTGGTCATCTTCCGACTCAGACTGAAGAACCACCTCTTTGCACTTTGGCTCTTCCACCTTGACCCTCCTCTCTAGCACATTTACTAATCATTTTGTCACCTGGTTAGGTGTAACTTCTTTTCTGTTTTCAGAGCCTGTGGTTCATTGCTCATTCATTTTGTATACAGTTTAGTGCTCATTAGGGTTGTTTTCTTCTTGAATGTGTAACTTGACAAGTTATCAATCAAGTTAGCTCTTCTTGAGGTCTCTCTTTGGACTACTCTTCCCCATCTAGGAAAGTAGTACACTTCGATCCCTGATCTTTGTGCTTGTGTTTGCAATGTAAGTCACTCTGGAAAAGATTGTCTGCTAAATGCCAGTAAAGTATGCACTTTAGTAAGTCCCTCATGGATAGGGGCCACAGTCAGCCATTTTATAAATATGAATCTTTTATGAATATGATACCAGATTACTGTCTGAATCTCAACTCTGGAATAAAACCTTAACAGGATGAGCCACCCAGCAGCCCCAAAGTGTAGAAACCTTGAATACAGAGATATTGAGATATACGTACTGTATTTTTTCCTCTCATAAACAAATATGCTGTGTTTGCAAGCCAAACTTTTTATTGTGCCACAAATATTACTGTGGATGAGCTGCACATTTGCAGAGGAATATTTAATACATCTAATGCAAAATAATTTTATGTTTTAATGGAGGTTGTGCCCTTGCAATGATTGTCTCCTTACTCAGCTAACCTTGAACAGACGGTGTGATACTATAAGGAAGGTGTGAAATTCCTTTTTTTCACCTTTAAAAAAGGCACAGCAGTTTACAGTAAAAAAAGAGCACAAACACCAAAATGAATGAAGACACATGCAGCATGGTTATGCATCACACAGGTCATATGTCTGAGGGCTCGGGGTACGAGGCCCAGGTGCGACCGTGAGGGGATCTGAAAGTTTACCCACCGGAGTGTGGGAAACCACTGGAAAGGATGGGAAACTGTCCGCGAACGGAGCAGAGAAAACAAAGTGACAGGGAGAAAACAACCTCCTGGCGTAAGCTAAACAAATAGCAACCCACAAAAGAGGGCGAAAGGCTCGTAGACTCAAGCTGAGAAAAAATAAACAAACAGGAATAAACTCCCGGCATATAGCCAAACAAATAGTGACCCACAAAAGAGGGCGAAAGCTTGTAGACTCAAGCAGAAAAGGAAAAAAGAACAGAAATGCCTCCTAGCTCAACAAACTAAGGCTGAGCAGGAAAGAAAGAGGTGAGAAAGAGAACAGGTAACAAAGGTTTACTACCTCCGAGAGGCAGGAAGGAAAAACCAAGGCGAGGAAAGGAAAGTGCAAAAGAGAAAACAAAATCCTAAGAGGAATCTCTAAAGCAACTAAAGGCAAGTCCCGCGTTACTTTATAGCTGAGCTTTAAAGCAAAGTGGTTGCCTTAATCCTATACCTGATACCGGGCTTAGCATAGCAAAGATTGACACAGAAGCACCGGAACAGGAAGGCGAAGAGCTTAAATAACCCGGAAACACACCTGGACAGGTGAAAGCAATAAAGACGAGCGAAAGGAAAAATAAGGCAAGCGCGCCTACCAGCGGCCGCAACGGGAGCCTCCACAGGGAGGAGAGGGAAACCCGCAAAAACCGTGACAATATGACCCAAACAAGTCACCTGCTGAGAGTTTTTTGTGATGTGGTAGTGGAGAACTTGCAAACCTTACATTATCTACAACTCTGCAACTAAAATGTCAGATAAACTCTTGCAAAAGGTGCAAATCCCAAGGAAAGATTTTTATTTACATGTTTTTTATAGCTGACAGCTGTGAGGGAGGGGACGGGGTTGGAGAGCCAGACGCGACCATAAGGGGATCCATAAGTACCCACGATGAGGAACCACTAGTTTGGGGAAATGGAAAGAGGAATCCTGAAGGAGCAGGAGAAAACAAAAAGGGGAAATAAGCCCCAGCGAATCCGCTAACCAAAAAGCAATCCGGCAAACGGGCGATAAAGCTCGAGCAGTAAATAAAAGGAAAAGAAACCTGCGTTACTCTTTAGCAAATTCAGACTGAAAGAGCAAAGTGGTCATCTAGTTCCTATACCGATACCTGGCTTAAAGTGAAACAAACGTTTACACAGAAGCCCCGAGAAGTGTAAACACCAAACTTAGATAGAGGCACCTAGCTGACGCCAATAAGCCTAATTGGCTTAGCCGAAAAAAGGAAAAGAGAAAGGCGCGAGTCCCCTCTGGCGACAAACAACCGCCATAACTGCCAGAGACAGACTAAGCAGGCTAAAACCATGACAACAGCCTGGCAAAAAAATAAAAAACATTAGTGCAAAGGCCTGGAGCCTGTTGAAAAGAAAAAAGAACAAAAGAGATTGGATTTTTTTTGGTTTAAATGAAATATATTTAAGTTGCAGAGTGCATCATTCTCTCTTTGTTTTGCTATAGATAGAGTTTTCTATCTCTTGTTTGTTTTTTTTACATTTGTAAAGTCAACCTTTTCTTTGGCAGGATGACTGGCTGCTGAGAAGATTTCCAGGAGCGACGGGACAGACAGCACACATCGTATCTTAGGTAATGCTGAGAACCAGCTCCTGAGAAAGGTCAAGTAGACTGAAACATCAATGATTCTCACAATAAAAGTTTAGAAACAAGTTTAGTGAGTGTGGGAGTATATATGTTTTTTCTTTGTCTTTTTTATACTTTTCTCTCAGCATGGCACTTAAAATGGAGGCTGGCGGCGGGCAGGAACAGTGGTGCAGGGCGGGGGGTCGATAGGAGGCTGTGGGCATGATGGAGGCATTTTTCCAGGGGGTGGCCGTGGCTTGGTGGCTGAGCCACCTTAATGGAATGATCCAGATGGGCTGGCTTGAGGCGGTCTACGGAGATGCGATCCGGCCTACCCCCGATGTCGACGACAAACGTTTTGTCACTGGTCTCCAAGACACAGTACGGTCCATCATAGGGTGGCTGTAGGGGGCCCTGATAGGCGTTGTGACGGATGAAGACATACTGCTCGCAGATCTGGCGGGGCGTGCCTCTGGTGTAGCCCATGGTGCGAGGTTGGGACCAGCAGGAAGGCCCTAGCATTGTCCAGGAGAGAACTCCGTTGTGTTGGGAAAAAAATTGCCTGGGACTCGGAGGGGTTGCCCATTCACCAGCTCAGCCGAGGAAGAATGGAGGTCCTCCTTGGTGCAGTTCTGAGTCCCAGCATCACCCATGGTAGCCTGTCAACCCTGGCCTTAAGGGCGGCCTTCATTGAGCGTTGAAAATGCTCACAAAGGCTGTTAGCCTGCGGATGGTAAGCTGCAGTGCGGTGGACTGAGACAGCCAAATTTTGGGCAATGGAAGTCCAGAGCTTAGATGTGAATTGTGACCCATGATCGGCGATCAGGTCGGAGGGGACGCTGAACCGGGCGACCTAGGCACTGATGAGGGCCACATCAGCCGTAGTAGTCGACGACAGTGGAACAGCCTCTGGCTGGTCCTGTCAACCATTGTCAGGAGGTGGGTGAATCCCTGGGAGGGAGGCAATGAGCCCACGAGGTCGACATTGACGTGATCAAACCGCCTTTCGGGGACCGTGAATGGCTCCATTGGGGCCTTGACATACCGATGGATCTTCGCGCATTGGCATTCCACACAGTCCCTGGTCCAATCACGAACGTCTAACTTCATTCCACTCCAAACAACCTTTGCTGTGACTAAATGTTGCAAGGGCTTCCTGCCCGGGTGAGAGAGACTATGGATGACATCGAAGACCTGCCACTTCCAACTCCTAGGTACCACCCGGCGTGGTCGTGCTATAGACGTGGCTGCGAACAATTTTTTTTCGGCGGCAGACGTGGCTGCGAACAATTTTTTTCCAGCAGAGAAAGATTTATCAGCCTCCTTAGCCAGGGCTAATCGAACCTGCTCTGGGAGTTGTTGTAGGAAAAGTTCCTTAAAGAGAAAACAGCTTGTGGGATCACCTAGCAGAGCTAACATGTGATCCATCAGCTCTGATGGCTTATAGTCACCGAGACCAGGAAGAGCAAAAAGCTGACTGGCACGCTCTGATTCTGATAGGCCTAAAGTCTCTTTGAGGTGGGTTTTCAGAGTGGCATATTTGTTTTGCTCTGCGGGATGTTCAAGTAGGCCTACCACCCTCACTGCAGTGGAATTGCTGAGAGATGCGACCACATAATCTATTCACATAAGAATAACTTCACTGTCGCTGTACACACGCCATGCATCCTCTCGGGTGCATGGGAAATACAGGCAACTCACTTACTACGAACAGTAGGGAGAAACATAACGTTAACATAAACATTGGCAAGATCGCCGTGAATTAGAACACTGAAACAATATTGGTTTGTAAATGTAAATTGTAAATGTCTATCATTTTAAATTTGCTATATTTGCAATGCCCTGGAACCCTTTCTACTTTTATATGTGAAATTGAATGTATATCGGTGGTAGAGGTGTCCTGGTATGCACTTATGCAGAGCTTGGCTCGGAATGGGTGTCTACTGGGGAGGGGGGGGGGGGGGGGGTTAGGGTTAGGTTAGCGCCTTTCGGTATACAACAATGGCAGACACTCACAAATCTGACAGTTCAGAGGAAGAGGAATTTGAGTATTTTGAGCAGGGACAAATGGGCAAAGATATGTTTATTGAGCCGTTTCGCTTTGAACCTGATGCCGCACCACGCCAGGACGCAGAACATCCTCCAACAGACAATGGACAATTGAATCGCATTGGAAGATCAGACTGGTCTAACGTTAGCTAGTTGTGTTAGCTAACTATTTCTGTCAGAAAAGTTGAAAACTGCATTGGCAGAGTTAGACACTAAAGATTTTTCCCCCACTGGCCACCTAGTATTGCATAGCCTAGAGATAATGTTAGCTAGCTAAATATGACTGAGATGCAAAACATTAGCAAGCTAAAGTTAAGTTAATGCAGTAAGTTAAGCTACTAGCCCAGCTACTGAGATCATGTATAAGCAAAGTTAACGTTAGCTAATGTTATTTAAATTAATCGATAATTAACGTTAAGGAAACCAAACCTTTTTTGTCACTCGAATAGCACGCAGTCTTCTGACTTTTTGTGGATTTCAAGGATCCGAGGGAACAATCAGAAATTCTGGACGAATATGAGCGAGAAAGACAATTGGCATATTACACCATGAAGATTCTGATCATCCGATCATCTGATCATTGTACTGTGTCTATGCACCTAATTTGCTGGTTCATCCGGGCAAAGTTTTTAATGTAAGTCACCAACCTGTTTCGGCAGTATGCCTTCATCAGGGGTGCAGTGTAGTTTTTTTTTTTTAAATATCCGATTTAATGAGCCACTATTCAGCATCCTTTTTTGGGGGGTGCGTTCTTCCAACTTCTTCTATTGTTCGTAGCCTAAACACTTTTCCATTCCTCTCAGAATTTTCTCTTTCTGTCTTTATCTTTCTTTCTCGCTCGTAGTCATGTAACGTTAGATTTCTGTTCGTCAATTTCTCTTTGCGTGTTGCATTGGGAAGCTGCTGAAGAATGTTGACAGTACCACGTATGACGTCAGTGTTTTGACAAAAAATGTTCTTTTATGAAATACAAAAAATGTTGGAGTGGGGCGAAAGCAGTACTGGTAGTTGCCCTGATTGGTAGCTACATAGCTAGCCCTGATTGGTTGGTTTTTGGAAGACTGGCTTGACATTTTTTGACAGTCTAGTACGGAGCCTAGGAGTCAGGACACTCACAGAAACCAGATTTTTTCTCAGAACACTTGGTTTATTGATAGCTGCTGGAATGTAATCAGCAAATTTAGTAATTTTGCCAAAATTATATGAAAAAAATCTAAGATTTCAAAGATATTACAATTTTCATTGAACCAAGGAAATTTACACCGGGCATGGGTTACTTTTTCTGAAAAGCTTAGATACAAACCCCAATTCCAAAAAGGTTGGGACAGTATGTAAAATTACATTACAGGCATTTAGCAGACACTCTTATCCAGAGCGACTTACACAACTTCTTATTACATCTTGCACATAAAAGCAGAAAGCAGTGATTTGTAAATTATCTTTTACAATTGAAAACAATATAATGAAAAGATATTTCATGTTTTACCTTATCAACTTTATTGATTTTGTTATGGTTCACCAGTACCGCTCTCGCCTGGCCAGATCCCTTAATTCAGGCTACGATACAGTAGCAGGCTTCTCTATCACGTTTCGAGCACTGGCATGAGAGACAGGGTGGTCTGAGGGTCCCTTGATGATGCTATTCATTAATGCATTGTCGGATCCCATTAAAGATGCCTTGGCAGTGCTCGAACCGCCTTATACGTTTGATGCCCTGGTTACCACACCTATCCGCATCGATAACTGTGTCAGGGAGCGAGAGAGAGAGAGAATTGAGAGGAGAGATTGCTCGACTCGCTATCCCTCCTCCCTTCCGGTAATGCCTCCAGCCCCCTCTTTCGCCCACTCCTCTCGCATCCTTTCGCATCCTCGTTACATTCCCCTTTACTGAGAGGCTAGGGTGTGTATTTTCTACTAAGCTTGCGTTAGTCATTTTGCTAGTAAAGGTATGGGATGGCGGTTTACCGTCGGCTCGCCTGTAAAATGTTTCTCTCTCCTGGGAGATCGGGCGTTTACCCCCTTTATGTTTTCTGCGTGTGACTGCAAGCTTATGGAAGTAGCCATGGAACGTTGGATCTCTGTTCCTGTCGCCTTCTTGCTACATTCCTTTTCAGCCTGGTCTCACTCTCAAGTCGTCACATAGCGACGCTTGGGCAGCTCCTACGGCGTCATCCTTTAGACGCAGAAGGAGGCCTTTTGCGTCATTATTTGATGCACTCGTCGCAAATTTACGAATCCTACTATGACGAAGGCTTTGCTCATGATAACCTCAGTCTTCGCCGTGTGCACGTAGGTTTTTCTGAGTTCGTGATTCCTGTACCCCGCCCCCAACCCCTAAACATAACCTCACAGGAGTTCATGTAACTCGGGCTCATGCCCGAACTGTTAAGATAGTGGGCGAGCCCGACCACAAGAGTTCACCTAACTCTCTACCAGATGAAGAAAAAAAAAGCATAAAAAAGCATAATATTGAAGTGCCACAACCAAAGACAAATTATGTGGCCACAACCGTCAATATACGACGCAAAAGGCTGCGTCAATATACGACGCTAAAGGCTACCTTTGGCGTCACATAGCGACGCTTCTGCCCAAGCGTCTGCGTGAGACCATGTTGTCCTTTTTACTGAGAGGCAGGGCGTTTATTTTCTACTAACTTGTGTTAGTCATTTAGCCGGTAAATGTCCGGTGCAGCTGTCTTGTTCGTCCTTCAGTACCATTTCCGTACATGGAGCTTTGGCAATTTTGTTCGGAACTGTAGTTCTGTTCGTCCTTCGGTACATGTCTTCCTATAGGGAGGCTGGACGATGTTGTGGACATGTTTCTGTGTGACTGCGAGTCTGAGAGTAGCCTTGGAACGTTAGATCTCTGTTCCTTTTGCCTCCTCGTTACCATTTCACATTAGTATCTTGTTTCTTCACTGTTTTGTATACGTTTTGAGTATTCAGTGTTTTTTTAGCTTGTGTTTTCCGAGCTTATAGCCATTTAGCCAACCATGATTTTTGATTATTGTTTTTGGTTACGCCCCTTTTTCCTAGTTCCTGTATTTCCCTCCAGTGAGTAGGAACTAGGTCATTTGCGTTAACCCTTTATATTCCCTTATATACGGTGTCTCTCCGTCTCAGTGGCTTTTAATTAAGCTTAATGAATCTCCTAGCTGCGTTTGGTCCCTCCTACCTCACAGGTCACGCCCCCATTACACAGACAGGTTTTGGAGGCCCTCCTCAAAGCATGGTTATTTATTAAGGCGGAGAAATGTTCATTCCATTCTGACTCTGTTTCCTTCTTGGGTTTCATCGTAATGGAGGGAAAGGTCCAAATGGATCCAGAGAAGGTTTCGGCAGTTATGAACTGGCCTACTCCACTATCGGTTAAACAAGTACAGTGCTTCCTGGGTTTTGCGAATTTTTATCGGCAGTTTATCCGCAATTTTAGTGAAGTTGCCGCCCACAGCATCACAGCCCTGACTAAGAAAACATCACTTTCACGGTTTCAATAGAACCCAAAGGCTGAGGCGGCTTTCGCGGAGCTAAAGAGTAGGTTTAGTTCCGAACCTATACTTATTACTCCCAATCCCTCCCTTCCCTTTGTAGTAGAGGTGGATGCCTCTGAGTTGGGGGTGGGAGCCATTTTGTCCCAGCATTCTTCGCTGGACCAGAAGATGCATCCGTGTGCCTATTATTCTCGTGGCTTGACACCTGCCGAGAGAAATTATGACGTAGGGGACCGGGAGCTGTTGGCAGGGAAATTGGCATTGGAGGAGTGGCGCCATTGACTGGAGGGGGCCGAGCATCCCTTCACTGTATGGATGGACCATACGAATTTAGAGTATGCTCAGCAATCCAAGAAGCGTCATTCTTGGCATGCTCGTTAAGCATTGTTTTTCGCCCGGTTAAATTTTTTACTTACATATCGACCCGGGTCGAAGAATTTTAAGCCGGATGCACTTTCACGCATCTATGACCGTGCGGACAGGGACCCGGTTCCAGAACCCATCGTGCCCGCTGCGCAGATTTTGGCCCCTGTTATGTGGGACATCGAGGTGGCCATTCAGAAGGCATTGCGCTTGGATCCGGGTCCAGCTGGGGGTCCTCCTCACTGTCTCTTTGTTCCTCCAAGGATAAGGTCCCGGGTCCTCCAATGGGGCCATTCCTCCCAGCTGGCGGCTCATCCGGGCGTCGATCGAACTAGGGAGTTCTTGGCTAGGCACTTTTGGTGGCCCAGCATGGAGAAGGATGCGCGGGAATTTGTTTCTGCCTTAACAAGGGCTCACGGTTCCCACCCTCGGGCCTTCTGCATCCCTTACCCATCCCTAACCAGCCTTGGAGCCACGTGGCAATCACTTTTATCACCGGTTTGCCTACGTCCCAGGGCAACATGGTGATTCTTTTAGTCGTGGTCAGGTTCTTGAAGGCGACGCACTTCATCACGTTAACGAAACTGCCATCAGCACCAGAGACAGCTGGTGGTAGATCACGTTTTTAGGGTGCATGGTCTCCCTCAGGACATTGTGTTGGATCGCAGCCCCCAATTCGCCGCTCGGTTCTGGCGGTCGTTTTGCGCTCAGTTAGGGGTGTCCGTCAGTCTGTCCTCTGAGTTTCACCCGGAGACTAACAGACTGAGCGCACTAACCAAATTTTAGAGAGCACTCTTCGGTGCCTGGCAGCCTCCAATCCCACGTCTTGGAAGTCGTCACCTCGCCTGGGTGGAATATGCGCATAACACGCTGCACAATGCTTCCCCGAGCCTTTCCCTTTTCGAGGCTCAGTTGGGGTATCAACCTCCTCTGTTTTCTGAGTTGGAGAGGAATGTGGAGGTACCGTCCACAGGATCTTTTGTTCAGAGGAGGCGTGTTTATCCGTTTGGAGGCGTGTTCGTGCGTCGCTTCTGCACGCCTCTGCGAGACAAGCCGACAGGCGCCGCTGCCTGGCTCCTTCCTACCAGGTTGGGCAACGGGTTTAGCTCTCTATGGGGGATCTTCCATTGTGGGTGGAGTCTCGTAAACTTGCCCCGTGCTTTGTAGGTCCCTTTAAGATCACTCGTAGAATTAACCCGGTCACGGTGCGGTTACAGCTTCCGCATTCCATGCGGATTCGCCCTACTTTTAACATCTCCCGGCTGAAGCCTGTGCTCGTGAGTGCATTAGCTCCTGCGGACAAGCTGCCGCCTCCTCCCCGGTTTGTGGGGGGAGGTCCGGTTTATACAGTTTGGCGCATTTTGGCGTGTGGGCAGAGGGGTCTAAGCTTTTGCTGAAAAAGTAACATGGGACTTGCCTTTAAGTGCGCGTTAGATTATCCTTATTAAGAGTTTGATTTCTTGTTTGCCCTTTCTGTTCCTTGCTTAGGTTTCTTTCCTGTCCTCTCTGAGGCAGTAACCTTTGTTACCTTTTCTCTTTCTCGTCTCTTTATTATTGCTCATTCTTTTATTGAGCTAGAGGTTTTTTTTTTTTTTGCTTTACTACTCGAGTTTGCAAGTTTATTTCGCCCTCTTTTGGGGTTGTCTTTTGTTTGGCAGGAGGTTTTTCTCTCCTTTTGTTTATTTTCTTTGCTCTGCTTTCGGACTTCCTATCCTTTCTATTGGTTATCTAGGTTCTGTGGGTAACTTTCTGATCCCCTCACGGTCACGTCTGGTCCCAACCCTCCTTACAGATTTTTGTAAATATACGCTAATTCCAAATTTGATGTCTGCAACACGTTCCAAAAAAGTTCAGAAAACCTGTTTGGAACATTCCACAGTTGAACAGGTGATGCTATCATGACTGGGTATACAAGGATATCAAAAGACTCTTGATATCTTATTTTCAGGTACTCTTAGAAGCGATAATATAACCTCTCTGCATTTGAATGGATCTCTATGGGAATTGGGGGGTGGGACTAGATTAAGCTGTAAATTACACGGGAATAGTATGGAACCCATGGTTGGCTAAATGGCTATAAGTCATCAAGGGTCTGAGGTATCAAACAAGCCTCAAATCATCACTCTGCTGGCAGATATGCAGTAGATATGGATGGATCACTTTAAGGGTTGTTTCCCATGACATTTCCTATTGAACTCTATGGAAAAATAAGTCAGGAGAAACAACCCTTAAAGCGATCCATCCATATCTACTGTATATCTGGCAGCAGAGTGATGGTTTGAGGCTTGTTTGATACCTCCAACCCTTGATGATTTACAGCCATTTAGCCAACCATGGGTTCCATACTATTCACATGTAATTTACAGCTTAATCTAGTCCCACCCCCCAATTCCCATAGAGATCCATTCAAATGCAGATTATACTAGGTTATAGTATCGCTTGTAAGAGTTGTTTTTTGAACTTACCAGTTTTTGCCCCTGTCCCAACTTTTTTTGGAATCAAATTCAGAATTAGCCTATATTTACAAAAATCAATAAAGTTGATAAGGTAAAACATTAAATATCCTTTCTTTGTACTGTTTTCAATTAAATATATGTAAAATAGAATTTACAAATCACTGCTTTCTGTTTTATGTGAATTTTACATACTGTCCCAACCTTTTTGGAATTGGGGTTTGTATTTTAGGCTTACCCATGTAACCCAAGCCAAGTAACCCATGCCTGGTGTACATTTCCTTGGTTCAATTAAAATTGTAATATCTTTGTAGATCAGTGATTAAATATGGAAATAAACTAAATTTGTTAAAAGTAGAAAATGCATTTGTGGTTTTTCTGTGTTTCTCTTGAAGGACTGTCATTTGGGAACTCCTGCTTTGTTGTACAGGCTGTTGGCTGTGGATGAGGTGAGTGCATAGTTAAGACACATAAAGGGCGAATGGTTAATTAAATCAGGTGGGTTTTTAACTGCAGGAGAGGAGGCCATTACCAGCATATCCCTGCATTCTGTTGGCAGAAGGCCTTTCCCTGACTCACTGGTAAGCAGCATGGAGCCGAGCGCTCTGTAAGGAGGGAATAAATTAAATTAGGAAGAGGACAAGAAGTGTAGAGGAAGAGAAAGCTGGAGAAAGAGGAGAGGGAGGTGGGTGGTGTATTCAGGATGAAACATGTTGCAGTAGCCTGAATTATTTCACTGTGCTTCCATTCTTGTGGATGGAGGAAACTAGTGTTGGGGGGGGGGGGGGGGTGGCTTGGGTTGGATGAGGTTATGTCCATCTACTAATCTGCTTATAGACTGTTTCATACTCAAATAACCATTAAATGTCATTTGAGTATATTTGTGTTCTTCATTTTGATAAAATGTTAAATTACAAAAAGATTAAAAATAACCAATAAAAGCTAAAGCCCTGAACAAAAATCGTGTTGGGCAGTGGTTCAGCATTTCTCCTCATGATATCCCTGCAAGGATAATGTGAGAATGCACATTTATTGATTTATTATTATTTATGTATCTATTTATTTGGCAATATTGGAAACCTGTTTAAAATGGGCAGGATTACGCATCCAGCGTGTCTCACTAAATAATTTATGGCACCGACGGTGGCATCACATTGTGATCGTGTCTGTGGGCTCTATCTTGGCGATCTTAGTGCTTTGTCTAAATGCATGGCGTAAAGTGCATTTAGGGCGTGTCCAAGTCCACTTTTGCTAGTTTGACGGTGTGTTTTTTGAGCGCTAAGCACGGGACAATGTGCAAATGGGCTGAACCGAGTTTCTTCATTAATTATAGGTGCGTCTTGGGCGTGACATGCAATAAACCAATCAAAATGTCATATCCCATTCCCTTTAAAAGCCTGCTTTTCCACCTTGGCGGATTGCTTATATGATGGCAAAACAGACATGCTTGTGCATGTTTAGTGCGATCAAGGAATAGGCTATATGGATCAATATGATAAATATTATTCGGACTAACCATTATGAGTTCCTGGTAATTCCCGACAGTGCTGTTATTTTTACAAAATATATGTGGTTAAATTTCGTTAAAAGCACCTGCAAAAGCTGAGAATAAGCTACCAATGGGTTCCATCTCATCTTAGAAAACGCCAAAATAGCCTGCTTGTTTAACGAATTTCGTTTGATTATACAATGAAACATTGTCAAACATCAATTCCATGAAGCTGTTTCTCATGGAGTTCTCGAAGTTCAAGCTTCATCTGAAGTTCATTACCTGCATTCTAATATTGATTAATAACATAAATACTGTTATTTTGTCTTAATGATGACATTAAATACAATAAAGCTGTCAAGTTGGCAACCCATAGGTTCACGCATATTTTCCCTTGTTTATAATGTCCTGCTTATGGACATGTGACCAACCTGTTTCACTGGTATAGCATAGCCTAATGCTTTAAAACAATCCACTTTCCCAGGAAGACCGTGAAAAGTGTGATTTACAGCAAGGGAAACAGACCTGCTCCTGCATCAAGTTAAAGTGCACATGCAGAGAACATCATTAAAATTAATTGTGAATTAATTGTGTAACGTGCTGCAAATTTGTTTTCGTTTCTAATTAGATGCTTAGATCTCTTTAAAATCGTTTTGTTCAGTTATGGAATAAGAGGTGAAATCAGCAGGGTTTTAATAAGCTGAGAGTATGGAAACCTTGTCACTGTAATTTAAAAAATATGAAGGATGAAGAATAAGACTCAAATTCAGTTAACATGGTGATATTTATCTCCGTGTTTTAACCATAGGGTATCGAAAAAAACCTTATGCACAGCGAATCCGCTGTAGCCTAGGCTATTTGAAAAACAATAAATGCAATATTCACTGGACAAGGTTTTGAAATTTTTTCAGTCAAAACCATTCTATTAACTTACAGCCTGTAGGCCTAGAGAGCTGTATTGTAATGACATCTGAAGCGCATTTTCAGAGCTCAATGTCTGTCTATTGCAGTGCACGAGTTTTCCATTGAATGACTATTCACACATTGGGCCCTATCTTGGCAATCTTGGCGCTTAGTCTAAGCGCATGGCGCTAAGTCCATTTAGGGCGTGTCCAAGTCCACTTTTGCTATTTTAACGGCGTGTTTTTTTGGCGCTAAGCACGGCGCATCTGGGCTGAACCTAGTCGCTTCATTAATTATAGGCGTGTCTTGGGCGTGACATTCAATAAACCAATCAAAATGTCATATCCCATTCCCTTTAAAAGCCTGCTTTTCCACCTTGGCGGATTGCTTATGATGGCGAAACAGACATGCTCGTGCGTGTTTAGTGTGATCAAGGAATAGGCTAAATGGAGTATGATCAATATTATTCGGACTAACCATTAGCCTATGAGTTACCGGTAATTCCAGACAGGGCTGTTATTTTACAAAATATGTGCGGTTAAATTTTGTTAAAAGGACCTGCAACAGCTGAGAATAAGCTATCAATGGCTTCAGTCTCACCTTAGAAAACGCCAAATTAGCCTGCTTGTTCAGCGAATTTCGTTTGATTATGCAATGAAAGTGTCAAACATCAATTCCAAGAGGCTGTTCTCATGGAGTTCTCGAAGTTCAAGCTTCATCCAAAGTTCATTAGGCTACCTGCATAGTAGGCTAATATTGATTAATAACATACATACCGTTATTTTGCCTTAATGATGACACTAAATAGCCATACAATAAAGCTGTCAGATTCGCAACCCATAAGTTCACGCATATTTCCCCTTGTTTAATAATGTCCTGTTTATGGAAATGTGACCAACCTGTTTTACTCGTAGCGTAATCCTTTAAAACAATCCACTTTCCCAGGAAGACCGTTAAACGTGCGACTTACAGCAGGGGAAACAGAGAACATGCAGCTCACGTGCAGAGAATGGCATTAAAATTAATTGTGAATTAATTGTGTAACGTGCTGCAAATTTGTTTTAGTTTCTAATTAGACGCTTAGTTCTCTTTAAAATCGTTTTGTTCAGTTAAGGAATAACGGGTGAAATCAGCTGGGTTTTAAACGGTGAGAGTATGGAAACCTGGTCACTGTAATTTAAAAAAATATGAAGGACGAAGAATAGCTAAGGTTACAATTTAGTTAACATGGTGACATCTCCGTTTTTTAACCATAGGCTATCGAAAAAAAACTTATGGACAGCGAATCCGCTGTAGCCTAGGCTATTTGAAAAACAATAAATGCAATATTCACTGGACAAGGTTTTGAACTTTTTTCAGTCACAAACCATTCTATTTACTTACAGGCTGTATTCATAGATAAACAGAGCTGTATTGTAATGACATCTGAAGCGCATTTTCAGAACTTAAATGTCCGTCTATTGCCGTGCGCGAGTTTTCCATTGAATGACAATTCACGCATTAGGTGCAAAGACAATTTGTGCATTAGGCTTGATAGCTATAGGTGTTATCAGCTCCTTTTTAATGGATAGCCATTGTCCCGTACCATCGCACATCGCCTGGATGTTGATGGAGTGGGCTGAGAGCAATGTAATGTGGCATTGTTTCCCTTCGCTGAGGGAAAGGTATGTGGACCTATGGAACCTTTTATTATTATGCATTTTTGATATAGCCTACACAATAATAATATTTCACATTGTGATCTAGATATTTTAGTCATGCCTGTGCACGCCCCTGTGTGTAACAGACAGGAGGGTATGCGCGTTGTGCACACGCCTATGTAGACGCACTTATATGCGCCGTTAAAATAGCATGTAAACAACTGCGACATGACTTTAGACCAGGTTTGTGGTGGTTCTAGCGCAAGCGCTTTCTGCTGGCTCAAGATAGCAATACGCCAAAAACAATCCTGGCCACTCCTCATCTTAAGACCAACACGCCCAGTTCACTAATGATGGCGCAAGACTAATTAATGGCGCAATGCTAGTTAAACGGCGTAAGCGTTAGGTGTTATTATGGACCTAGCGCCGGGTGTAAGATAGCAAAGACACTTGCGTTTGCGTTAGCGCCGCTTTGCGCCGGGTGTAAGATAGGGCCCATTATGTGTAAATGACAATTTGCGCATTACGCTTGATATAGGTGTTATCAGCAAAGTTTTAAATGGATAGCCATTGTCCCGTAACAGAAGATTGTCCCCCCAGAAGATTACAGGAATTATTGGCAAATATAGTTCATTTAAAAAAAAAAAAGTTATATAGTTATAGTTATAGCTTGATCCAGGATAATTGTGAATAGTCTATACATGTAACCTTACACGTACCATCACACATCGCCTGGATGTTGATGGAGTGGGCTTAAACAATTTAATGCACCATTCCCCTTCGCTGAGGGACAGGTATGTGGTCTTTGACCTATGGACCCTTTTATTATTATGCATTTTTTGATAGGTCTATAGCCTACACAATAATAATATTTCACATTGTAATCTTGATATTTTTAGTCATGCTTGTGCACGCACCTGTGTGTAACAGACAGGAGGGTGTACGCGCGTTGTGCACACGCCTATGTAGACGCACTTATATGCGCCCTTAAAATAACATGTAAACAACTGTGAAAGACTTTAGACTAGGTTTGTGGTGGTTTTAGCACAAGCGCTTTCTGCTGGCTCAAGATAGCAATACGCCAAAAATTATGCTGGGCACTCCTCATCTTAAGACCAACACGCCCAGTTCACTTGCAATGGGCGCAAGAATACATGGTATTTAAACGACGTGAGCGCTAGGCGTTATAATGAACCCTGCGCTGGATAGTAAAGACACTTGCGTTTCGGTTAGTGCCGCTTACCGCCGGGTGTAAAATAGGGTCCTGTGTGTTTTTATTCCAATGATGGCCAAAGAGGCAGCAAAAAGAACCTGCATAAGCTAAATAAAAATAAAATACACACACACACACACTACAACAACAGGCTACTTCACGAGCCCAGGTTGTGGAATAATGCAATTGTCTGTCTCTTAATTATTGCCTTGTTACATAAGAAGAGGTGACTTCAGGCTCATGGTATGCAGCAAAGCTGAACGGATCTTTAAATCCCCCCTTCCACCATCCCTGTGAAATCAGAGTGGCCCGATGCTAACAGCAGCTGCATGGGCACGGTTTCATGACAGGAAAACCTGGTTAGTTGGACATTATGCTCTGTAGTGTAGCCCATGTTTCTGAGTCCACTTCATCAGCAGCAAACCTGGATAGCTTATAAGTGTAAAGTTTAGTGCTCGCATATAAAATCATATTCATGCAAAAAGGAAAATATAATTGGATACCTCCCACA
Source organism: Synaphobranchus kaupii (assembly GCA_029718625.1). Taxonomy (NCBI): domain Eukaryota; kingdom Metazoa; phylum Chordata; class Actinopteri; order Anguilliformes; family Synaphobranchidae; genus Synaphobranchus; species Synaphobranchus kaupii. Next base: position 15,285,586 of record CM056383.1, read on the forward strand.
CACACTCGACAGAACACTCTGCATCCTCAGCACCCCTAAGCCTCCCCCCTTCCCCCGCTCAACACGATCTCATACTTTTCCAATTTGCCCACTTTTTATGTTAATATAGCCAAGATGCTCAGTTTCCCCTTGTATTGCTTCCGAGAGCAATCACAACTGCCATTCAGTTTAGATGCATCCGTTATTTTACATGTCTTCAGTCACATGTACAATAACTGAAGCAGAAGGAGACTTTGAGCCCAATAATCCAATGGAAAAGCATCCCTTCTGCTTGCTTCCACTCTGAGTGGCAGTTTGGTTTTGAAATACTCCAGAGAATTCAAATATGTGAGACTGGTTATCTTAAACATACATTATCTCAGGAGTTTAGCACACTCAGCAGCATTTGTGACTGGTAATACCATAATAACAATAATGATAATGGACTGCATTTATATAGCACTTTTCATCTCATCACAATGAAGGAGAGAAACTCACCTCAAACACCGATGATGTGTAACCCCCACCTGAAGATACACAGCAGCCATTTTGTGCCAGAAGGCTCACCGCACATTTAGGTGGACACTGAGGATACCATCAAGCCATACTGCGGTTTGTCCCTTGCTTTCAACAACGAGTTTAAGAAAGTGCCATTGCTTTTTATTACTTGTATAACTTTTACTTTTTGGCAGTCATATACCTTGATGAAACGTGTACACAAACAATGGATGGCTCATTTGAATTTGTTAGTCGAAGATCAGGTCAAACTGCAATGTGAAGTGATCGAATGTCAGCCTGAGGTGACAGAAAGCACAGTGATTCCCAAACAGGCTCTATGATGCGGTGTCGCGTGACAACACTGCAGGGAGTCAGGTGACCTTTTAAAGGAAATATTCCACATGGTGTCAGCCTTTTGTGAGTGTCATGTTGCTAGAACCATTCAACACACAATCAGCCCAAGGACCTGTTATGCATTCACAGGTTTAAGTATGAAAATCACTGCAGAATTTGATTAACACAAATACAATGAAACCAAATGCTTTCTGAGGTCATGAACTAGCACAGTTGCATACCGTGCAATTGTTTACCTCTGGGACTCCACTGAAGTACCTATTATCATTCTTTTATAAAAGGTCATTACAATTTTACTCTGTTACTAAACAGAGTATGTTTGGCTATTTCACGACGGGCACACTTGAACACAAATCAAATGAAAGACGGTTTAATAATAGGTCTACACCTGCCTTGTGTTACTGCAAAACGATTACATTTCAGACTATTTTTCAAAAATGTTTAAGTGTCCACTCAAACAATAAGGACTTGTGGTTAAGTCCAACATGTTGTAATGCATGAAATTAAATTGTTCACCGTGATGCTGTAAGTATTCTAGACAGTTTACTCCCCTAATAATGGGATCTTAACAGTTGTACAGAATACGACATATGTAGTGTAGATGCACAGGATTAGTTTTATCACAAGTGAATTTGGTAAGTACATGTTTACTGAGCCAAGTATGATACACACCCTCATCCACAAAGAGGCACTTCAGGGAGGTGACTACAGTCACCATGCATTTCTTTGTGTTGTTATGTTTTGCAGTGACAAAATAATTAAAGCCCAAAGAAGAAGGGTTTTCTTTGGCTTTTGGAAAAAAAAGATATATATTCTTGGAGGTGAAATTAGTCAAAGTGGGTGGCTTTTCATTTCAGTGGCCGTCAAAAAAGCGATGCCGGGTCTTTGTGTGTTCGCTAATATCTACACAGTGCATGCTCGGCCTCAGAGAGGAGGACAGCGAGTTCCACAGGCTCAGACAAGTCAGCTGTTCCCACTTGTCCCCCTGGGGATTTGTGGTGCACTCTTATGAAGCACATCCTGATTCATTTGGTGGTGTGGTGCAGTGGTTAAATTGCCAGGCTTGCAGCTAACCCAAGAGGTTGCCAGTTTGAATCCTAGCGGGGTCGTGTCATTGTACAACTGAGACAGGAACTTAACTTAAATTGGTGCTATAAACATGTGGCTGAATAATAAAGGGGATATGCTAGCTATGTAAGCCAGCTTGGAGGACTGTGAATCCTCTCTAGCCTTTTCAATGGCTTAAATGGGATTTGGAAGAGTGGAGGCCTCCCAGTTGAAGGTAACGTTATCTGCTCTTTTTCCACACGCAAATAATTATTCAATTCAATTCACGTTCAATTCAGTTTGATTCGGATAGCGCTGTAAACAAAGTAACATTGAATGTCACAAAGCACTTTACAGACATGCTATGTCTGGACCCCTGAGAGTAAGTCAAGGCCAATGGCAAGGAAAAACTCCCTCGCAGAAACAGGAAGAAACCTTGGGTGGAACCCGACTCAAGGAGCTGATATCTTCTCCTGTACGATATGGTAAAAAGTAAAGCAAGTGGCACTGGCTCTGGATTGTTTCTGGCCTCAGTACTTCAGTTACTTCTGGACATGCACAGGACATCTAATGGAGCGTGAAACAAATTTGACATTTTCAACTGAAAATCTAAAGTGTAAAAATCGTGTTATATTCGCTTATATGGTTTTATTTTGTATTTCTGTATTATAATTTTTTTTATTAATATGCATATAGATAAATTAGATGCCTGGAAATTGCTGTAATACAGAACAGAAAAGTGAGACCGTTGCCATAGTCAACCGTACAGTACAGCAGATCTCAGTCAGTTCAGCCCAGAAAATGACGTGTGGAAGCAGGAGTCTGTGGGTGTGCTACTACAGTTCCACTAACCTGCTAGTCTTTTGCTGCTCTCCCAGATGGCATGTGACCTAAGATATTATTTTAGCAGGGGGATAATTCTGCAGCTTCTTGCGGGCACAGCATCAAACTAAGAGAGGATCTCTCCAATGGAGGAAATAGAATCAGTTGACAGTTTACAGACAGGCATATACAGTGGTCAAAATTATAATATAATCCATCAGATAAATTATATAGCGGGCTCTCCGCCTAAGGACGTTTTTAATTTCTGTATTTGGTCTTGCATCTGTAACATTAATTTGATGTAATAGCTATTTGTGTTACTTTGCTTTCTGTGCATTTTTTTGTTATTTTTCAAATGAGCAAGTTCAGGCAGATGTAAATAGTTCTGTTCTGTACTGTTGCCTTTCTGCTTACTTCTCAAAACATAATAATAATTGATCCCAAAAAAATAATTATAATATAATGAGCATTACAGATGACCCAGATTAAGCCAAACCCATCCACAAGACCCGGAGGTCAACTGTTCATCGTGTGGTATTGTAATGCAGCTCCTGAGGGGAGAAAAGGAGATCAGGTGACCTACCTTTCCAGGGCCAGTGTAGTCACACCTCGTGGGAACGCTGCCTTTGGGTACAGGCCCTTTGACTGATCCAGTCCATTCCTAAAGGCTTTCTGTCTCCTGGGACACACAAACAAGAGGTTGACACAACTGTACTAGCACTCAGACCCCCCCCCCCCCCCCCCCCCCTTTCTCGTCCGTGAGAAATATGACTGCAAGTTGTGTATTGTGCTCTATAATTAAAATTCTCTGCTGGCATGACCAGTTTCCACATCCCTCTGGGCAGTATTTGTAGTATGGAGGGGACATGGTGGTACAGATTTCAGATCTTTTCCACTACAAATTAAAATCTATTAATCATTAAGCTGGAATCATCTAGAAAAGGGTATCTAATCCTCCTTAAAAAATGAATGGGCAGTGGAGAGATAACACTGTTTAATAAATTCTGTTGTGGAATAAAGCTCTCCACTGATGGACATTCAGATTTAGATAAAATTACGTCAGAGTGGAGGATTTGGTTCTCAGCTGAGTTTATTGTTCTCTTAGTACGTTTGTAAAAGGGCTCTGCGGCAATACAGAGAGCATACACATTTATGTGACATATGGGGCATGGCACAATTGGTATTAATGACTTATGGCCTAAGGACTTACCATAAGGACACAGGTTTGAGTCCTAGGCACTGCATTTAGACCCTCAATGTGGGTACTTAACCTGAAAGGTTTCAGTAAAAACACAGCTGTGGAACTACATTGATAACATGTGAAATGCATGCTATTAGTGTCTGTCAAGCAAATAAATGATGCAATTCATCTATCCCAGTTGAGTTTGTTAATAGTTGCATTATGCTTTGCATGGCAGGAATCCTCGAAACATCCTTGACAGTGGTTTTAACCATAGCTCCCTTCAACTGAATTAGGTTTAGTCATCTGTGTCATATAATTGTTAGAACATAATTTTTCTCTTTTTTTAAAATCTGGTTAAACCTGACAAACTATGACATATTATACAACTGACTTCAATTATGTAGTAGAACGTTTCCTAGGCAGTGTTAGTCAATGAGGAATACGCATGACAGCTGTAAGGGTTTCTTACGAATCAGGGCTCAGGTCATCTGTTACGGCCAGTGATAGCAGTAGCTACATCCTCTCAAATCAAATGGAATAAGATCACTATCTGTACACAAATGTATTTGTGTTTGGACATTAACATACAGAAGAATTGTATTAGGAAGATATTTACAAATAACAGACACACCAAGCAGTCTATATAAACAGCTGGCTTCTCTGCACAACATTTCATTCTGTCACCTTGAGCAGCATGTTCGTTTGAGGACAAAATAAAACAGCAATAGTCATTCGAGCGACCTGATCCAACGTCGGTAAGGGTTCAGTGCAGAGGCGGTAGTTGCAAAGTTTTTCTCTTATTTTCCAAGCTCCACTGTGCATTTCGAACTCCATATTAGGGTCATCTCCTTGTTCAGTACGCATCCAATATTTCCCACAAGCCCCTAGTATTATGCCTGCAGGTTGTTCTCTCTCTGGGTTGAGAAATGCATTTGGCCTCGACACTGCTGGGGTCCTCCGCTTTTCTGTGCCATGCGTTTGTGAACAAGGCCCGTTTCTATGTATATAAAATTGAAAACGGCAACACGAAGGCCGCAGAAACAACGCGGCCTTTGTTCTATAAATGCAGGCAAACACGAAAGAGCAGTAGTATCCTTTTATTTTTCAAAAAGTTTCTTGTCAGGGTCCCGGAAGCTATGCTAGGGTATGCCTTGGGTAAGGTCTCACAAGGCACTGTAGAAAAAAATGTAAAAGATGTATAGCAAGCTAGCCTATGTATATTTTCAAAACTTATCGTCTGAGTTTTCTTTTCTCACGTTAATACAAATTGCACAGCCTATACGTGAATTAAAAAAGGCAAGAGACAGGCGCTGCCTTAAATAGATGGGTGGTTGTTATTGTAGGCCTAATTGTGATGATAATTAATTTCTTGAAATTTGATAATGTAAAGAGCTGGAACTGAGCCGGCAATTGTGTGTTCAAAGAGTATATCCTAATCAAGTGGAAACACTCATGTTTTTTGAAGGCGAGGGTGTTGATTAACAGTACTCTTGTTCAGACAATCACAGCCTACACAAACTAAAATGCAGACTTCCAGCCAAACTATTGCTACATCAATCCATAGATCATCAACACACACACACAGTACCCATATGCTGCCAGTGACTTTCTTTTTTATTGTTTTTTATTCTGTGCAGAGTGCATCTAGCTCTGGTATATATATTAAACCCACACCCATGAGGCCTGCAGCAGACCTCTGACTTCTTGCTCCACTAGTGAAATGAGTTAGCCTACCTAAATCCTAAATCTGCAATGACCGGTTTTCTCATTTCAGGCTGAGTGGAGTTGATCCCCGGAGCCATGCAGGCGTTAGATGAATCAAAGCAGATAAAAAATTAAGCGCCTATGAATTGGTCTAAATGTCTTAAATCATACACAGTACATCAAAGAATGGCGCATGCTAGCCGCCGCGGTGGCACAGGGGTAAAAGACTTTCAGTTTTCAGTAACAAAATAATGTTACTGAATAACTGTTGATTTTATATTTGGTCGAGGCTCCCTGGATGTAGGCCTACTGTTTCTTGCAGTGCTCTACTCTGTGGGAGTGCTTTTTAGCGTGCAATAAAACCTCAGCGTTTACACATATCAAATGTGAATAACAGTGAGGATGCAATGGGTTTCAGCTACAAACAAGATGGATCTGTGAGAACAACTAATCTTCCATCCTCCTTTTCCCATTCCATACTATATAAACCACAGCATGTATATACCCTTCTTTTCATTGAACAAAACCTACATTTCTTACCCCCATTTTCTGAAAATCATGCATTTTTAAAGAGCAGTTATACATTAGAAGGGTGGAGTGAAGTGCGTGTCTTTGAATTTCCATCCCTTGGCACTGATGCAATATTAAAGAAAAGCTCTGCCAAGCATAAAATGACAACCACGGTTATGCTCGCTTAGTTATGGTCCATTTTACGATAGAAAATACAATGGGGAATCGTACACAGTATGCTGGCTAACATTAGCTATCACATTTTAACAACCAGCCTTTCTAATTGAACTGTATAATTTTTTTAAGGTTAAAACATGAAACAAAAGTATAATGGTCATGTAATGACGATATTATTTCATACATTATTTCATCCAACATATTTTCAGGAGTACACACACATACACGCACACTCATACCCACATACATGCAAACACACAGAATCCCCTATTCACACTAGGTAGAGAGTTTTTGTATCTCCTGGGGTTACAGGAGGGGAGTCTCGTGATTCTGCACAGCAGAGGGCACGTTTTCTAGGCTGTGAATGAAAGAGTGCTTACATGGCATGCCAAGCCATCCCATTAATGTAATTTAAGAGATCAGGAGGTAATGTGATTTACTGGCACTTAGGCCCAGCTTAACGTTAAAGAAAAGGAAGACACACGGAGAGGCAAGATTGCGGTTGTGCGTTTAAAGAAGAAGAAATAAACATGGAGAAAGGCTTTTTCCACTAAAACTAAAGATTATTTCAAATTACAACAGATGTGCTCATTCAGAAACTGGCATTTTTCCAAAGAATAGCCTGAAGTTGCCTTTAATATGAGGTCCTGTCCAGACAAAGGATTTTCACAGCCTCCCTCACAGTACCAGCTGATCACTTGACTTGTGACCTGCCTACACGGTGTCCTGATTAATACACTGCAAATCCAACAGTTGTCCAGTGCTATAATAGCATTGCCAGATCAATGTTTCTTCGCAATAACCGTGACGCACACCTGCTGTCTTCGTGCTGCCCTTGGCAATGACTTTTTAACCATGAAACCAGGTTGCTTTTTTGTGCAGGAAAGGAAAGCAGGAGAGTCTGAATTAGCATGTATATTTTGTTAGTGAAGCAGCAGGGGAGAGTGGTGGACAGAGATGGGTGAGGATGGGTTAGAGGCCATCAGGTTGCCCTTCTCATAGCTTTGCAGGTTGACATTACACACAGGGCATTCAACAGTTATGTGATGACAAAAACCATCAGAATCATCTCACTGAAACACTGCGAAACCAGGTTGCCATCAACATTTATTTCACAAAGGAATGGTTAAAACGCCTCCTTACAGCAGCTTGGCTTCATTACTAAATTTTGTTGCCATGCAACACATAGGAAATGGCGATGCAGCCATGTATTTTATTCTCACAAGGTTTGGGCCAGGCCAGGCTGCCTTATGGTTATTAAAAAGAGACATGGATACTCCTGTGTTTCTAAGCCATTTGTCTAATGTTACCAATACAATGGTAGGCCTGACCTAACTTGGTTAGGCCTGCACTGGCAGCAAAGGTGAATAGACCCCATAAACGGGTGCACATTCCCTCGTTCAAGGACGAAGAGTGATAGCAAGAGACAACATGTGTCAACAGGTGCATTGCCAGCCTCCTGACATCTGCCACCAGAGAGCTTACGCACTCTTTGAAAGCCATCTTGATAATCGTCTGTACATTAGGAATTTTGATTAAAAGTAAATTAGATTTCCAAGGGTGTGCTATGAACAGAATGTGAGGAAGCTGCAGAATTTCAACACTTGAGTTGGAGGAACCTTATAGAGGTTGGTGAGGGCATGTCAATCCATGAGGAAAGCCAAAAGCGTTCAGCTGTGTAGTGACAGTAATGAATCTGGGCCTGGAACGAGAAGCTTGCGTACCACGTGTAGGAAAGTTCTGTTTTACCCTTGAGCAAGATACTTAGCATCAGTTACATATAGCTCACATGTATGCTGTTTAAGCTGTATGTAATATGTAAGTCAGCCTGGGTAAAGACATTTGCTGAGAAAACAAATACTGTAATGCAATTTGCAATGTTCTCAAATGACTCACACAAATAGCATCTTTTGTGCCACAAGGGTCAATTGAATTAAGAGGTAGCTTAAAGCTGTGAGACATTATTGGAAAAGGGTGGGGCAGGGTGGGGTGGGTGGAACATGCCTCACATGAAATAGCTCAGATGAAGTCTACAGTAGCTGTAGCTGAGGGGCGAGCAAGGAGGGCCATGTCTGCTTCTGGATTTCAGGCTAGCTTGTGCTCTTAATTATTTCATTAGCGCAGTCATTTACATGATTTGACATATTAGCTACATTCTGTGATATGAGCAGCAGCTGATGAATGTTCTTGTGCCTGTTTGAAGTGTATTACTGTGGTCTAATCTCCGAGTGAACTGGTGTTGGTGTTTATGACTAATTAGCTGATTGAGTCAAGATAACTCGTGGCAACAAAAACCTGCATACATACCGACCCTCCAGGACTGGCGTTGTCCACCTCGGCTCTAGCTGTTTTTTTTTTTAAACCCTTTAATAAATTATTACCGGTAAGTGCATGAGGTTCAAGTTCTTCAATGACATAAATGTGACTCATAAAAAATTACGTGGCACCTCTTGAATCCTCTCCAGTGGTTGTCAGTCACGTCTTCAGATTATGCATACTTTCTGTGCTTCAAAGGGATATTTGGACCAACCACACACTTTTTTAAAAGGGAAATTCCGAAGCAGCCAAACACAGAGCACTGTTAACACTGATGTGTCCTTAACGTGCCAAGTGCAATGACTGACTCTGTTGATAATCTAGTTACCCAGTAAACAGCTTGTTTTTTTCTCTACTCTCGTGGCTATTTCTACATAAAATGAAAAAAACATATGCAAGATCCATGAACGGACATGTTTTAAGGCGTGTTTTTTTTTTGGTCAGATATTAATACCTGTGCTGTCACCCAGCTGTCAAAGGAGTGACAGTGTGCTGCAGAAATATTGTGACATACTTTTTGTTACAGGCCAAATTTATAGCCATCAACAAATCTGTTGTGCTACGGGCACATTACTATGTCTATGTCACATTACTGTCCCCTGTGAGGGTTCCATTACAAACTTGCAAAACTTCTTTCTGTGGCTGAATACATAAACATTTTCAAGTGGATACAACTAGTAAACAATCACACAATTACCTTCAACGGTTTAACATATCATCCGTACACATGAACATTAGTTCCAAATTTATTGGAAAAAACTGAACAAACATTTTAAAAGGCAAAAAAATGTAACCATATTTCTGTGTGCATGGCACATCACTGCAGTTTAAAACAGACAGACATACAAACATACATGCACATACACACACTGTGACAAATCACTGTTAACAACAAAGCATTCCAAATGTCTTAGCCCCTGCATACCCTGAGCCAGATGCATGGGGTTTTAAAGGGTAATGGAAGGATCAATATGTATAGCCACGCACAAGCCTTTGTACACCATTGTCCCTTAGGGATTCGGTGTGTCTCTTGATCCCTTCAGCTTATGAATCATTGCCCCATCAATCAAAACCAATGTGTTTGGTATGGAGCCTCTTTGACCTTTAAACCTTTTTAGCAAGCTCTTTCCCTTGAGTATTAGGCTACTGAGCTCCACAAACAAACCCATGAACAACCAGTAAAGGATGAGTGCCACTTTGTCCACCATGAGCACATTGTTCTGTGAGCACATGTGTTTTATTTCATAGGCATGTATGGCTGCCACGATGCAGCATGTGTGAAACCTTGGTATTGCTTCTCTAATTCCTGTGGATTTAAGAATAGCCTGGCAGAATAGACACAGGAGCAACTGAAAGCATTTCTCTTTATGATTTGATATTTGAGGGAAATTCAGGAGGGGTTTGTCATATTTAAAACAAACAACTCAGCAGACAGTATTTGGGGGTCTCTAGTGCTTGCACTCAGCCTGCTTGAAAAATATCCCCTCAGCAAGATAGGGTTGCCCGTATTTGGGGAGGATAATTGCTGGGCCAAGAAATAGCTGACATTGGAATAGCTGAAGTAATGAATCGCAGGGTCACCTTAAGGCAGGTCTTGGAGGTTAGGTGACATTTCAGAACGGAAAGTAATTTAAATTAGTCTCAGATTGAATGAGCATTTTCTAACAAATGTGTTGTATTTCGTTCACTGATGTAAAATAATTAACATGGCAAACCTCCAAAAGAACAGACTTAAATAATTATTCTCCAACAGGAGTTCTCAACCCTGCTTCTGTTCGGCTGCAGGATCTACTGATTTTCATTGTCACTCAGCACTTCATTCATCAAGAAAAGCAGTTGATTACACACTTATCTCACCAGGTTTCTTGGGTCTGAATTGGTTGCTGATGTTAAAGTGAAAACAAAACCAGCAGACCCTGCAGCCCTCCGGGACCATGGTTGAGTACTCCTGTTATACAGCTTGATTCATTTTGGCAAAAACTGTTTTATTGTTGTGGCAGTGAGCAACAACCACACAAGCAATACTACTAACAGTGGGACACGAAATCGGTAACTCAACGGCATGTTTCTAATAAACTAGAGCCATGTCTGAAAACTAAACTTCTTTTCTTCAAATGATCTATGGAGTATGAACAGGTGAAAGCAATATGCCAGAAACCTCACCCCGTCAATCAGTAGTTACTTCAGATCAGTGAAATGATGGGTGTAATGATAAGGGGAGGATGCTACTTCTGAGTACTTGGATAGAGCCCAGATTTAGTTGTTTCTGAAATGCCCATTAACTGAATATTCATGTAACAGAATTGGGCATGCTAATCAGATTACAGTGTGCCATGACCAAGATGGGCATATTTCGTCCACAGACATTCTGTTGTAAAAACTCAAGTATGTAATAAAGACTAGGCTGGGACTACTCTGATGGCCTTTTAGCCATCTAGTGATACAACACGGTACTGCTGTTACAGTGTACTTCTCAGGCAACAGTCTGATGTATTCGAAGGAGAGCCATAGTAAGCTTGTGGCTGAATTGAGGACACTACCACTTATAGGACGAGTTCCTCCGGTTACAGTCATAAAAGGCTTTTAAATGCATGGTTACTCCCACATTCTCAAACATAAGAGCATCGAAACTCTGTCTATACCCTGCTTCCATTTCATCACACATCACTAGTGTCACCATTATACTCCTTTTTCAAACCAAGGATTTATATAAAGGCTATTAAAGTCAGAGACTGTGGCCTGCGGTAGGTAACTCTATAGCCTGCAGATAGTTATCTGAAGGTAAATGTTGTTTTGCGTATTTTTGGACTGTTCCAAATAACCAATTAATGTTTCCAAGGTGAGTGTGATATCCTTTGCAAATACTGCACTACTGTTACAGATATAGCACAATGGTAGAGCACACCATAAAAAAGTATTTATCTTAAGCACAGAATATGAAAATATGGTGTTGGTAAGTAAAACAGGTTTAAAAAAAAAAGAGAACTATTGCGATATCTTTGTCAGCAAAGAACTGGCCTTTTTCCAATGACTGAAATATAAAGAGTGGTTGCTTTTTAGGTGAGAAAACATCATGTAGTTTTGAATGTATAGCAGAGCTTTCAAGGTCACTGAAGGGCACAGTAAAGGTTCTGTCTCTGTTGGTGGAGGGGACAGTGGCAGTGGATGTGGAGATTCAGCATCATGGAACAAAGGGTGGACAAATGAGTAAACACAAATGCACCCTCAAACAAGACTATCAGTTCTTACTGTGACAACATGAAGCACAGTTCTCAGAATCTGAGTCGAGCTCAGTGTGCAAAACTTGATTGAGGTCTCGGATATCAATGGTTGATATGCTGTACAAGTCTTAGCCAGGAAGTATTCATTGACACAGTTTTTCAGCTATTGTCAGAGTACACAGGTTCTCTTGTTTTGATTTAGAGAGAGGATAGCAATCTCTTTCCAGCGGTAGCTGTTGTTATTATTTCACTTGACAGTCTGGCACATAAACACCACAGCACTGCGCCCTCAGGCTTTTCGCCAAGCATGGCCCACCATCAGCAAACCTGAGGGACTTGCTGGCCCGTTGTCATCAGAGTCAAATAAAATCTCTGACGGAGAGCCAGTTCAATGGTTATGAGGCTGCAATGTGCTACTTGAGATAGAACCAAGTCCCTTATGTATAAATCTCTTATAAAACAGGCATGAAGACAACGTACCATGTGTCAGATTGGATTTGGACTTCATCCCTGTACTCCTGGGTTCATCTGATTATTGTAACATAGTGCTTAGCCCCCAAAATACACTTTAGAGACTTTATTTTAAAAAAAGCTTCATCACGAATAGATTAAAGAATTTTGTTCAGTACACAAAGACAATGTGATTGACACTTAGGCTACTGACGAGAGAGGGAGAATTTTATCTTTCATGCAGATGGGTGATCTGGGAATCCAGGAGAGAAAGACTATCAATATTCAAAAACCGAGGGCCTCTTTTAATTGAGGGAAGCTCACAGAAAGCTTGTTGTGTGTGTCCAATGACAGCGTCCCGATATAAAAAAAAAAAAATGAAATTAGAGATGAGGTGTCTATAAATAAAATCTCACAGACCCATCAGAAAGCAGTACACTGTGTAATTTCTATCGGCTTACAGCTAGCATAAAGGGTTTGATTATTTATGCAGCTGCTTAAAAATAAATAAAAAATGTGCATCTTAAAAACCTAGTTCGTGTCACTGTAAATTGTTTATTTTCAGATTTCTCTTCCATGGGGTAGCTACATGTGCATACAAAACATGTTAACAAATTATACGGTGAAACAGCCTATATCATTTCCCCTATGGAAAGAGGCGTATAACTACATCCACGAAGGAGGTGGAGATCTTTCTCTGGATTGGTTGAATTTCTAGGTTTTCTAGTGGCTGGTGTGGTTTCACTACATTTTGATTGGATACTAAAGTTTCTGATTGGTTGGATTTCTATGTCTTCTAATGGCTGGTGTGGTTTTACTGCCTTTTTATTGGACTATGATGTGTCACTCAAGTGCATTCAGGGTGCACGACGGCCGTTCACTATGCGCAGGGGAGGGCAGAGTTGGAGGAGGAGAGGGAAAAAAAACAAAAACAATGGCTACGTACCGGACGCCATCTTGCATCCAGTCAGTAACAGTGAATAGCAGTTGAACGGCTGTGGATTATAGCTCGCCCGCTGGTTGACTAGCATCGGAACTTTAATCGTCGGTCAAGGAGACTCATAACGGCTTCATATTTTCGGCGAAATACCATCGAGAGCCTAGACAAACCGCTATCCCAAAGTCCGGTCCCTTTGCGCTGTCGTTTGGAGAGACCTTGCGTGCTCCGGGGTGAAGTTATTTTGGAACCGGACCTGATATCCAGACCAGGGTCCTGGCTGGTCCAGGAAGAGCTGCTAACGCTACACAAGACTGATGGGTGCTTTCTATGAATACATTTTAAGTTACGTTAAATCAAGTCATCAGTGACTGAACCGCCTGCAATTACCGTTAGCTCGGTTTTCCGTCCGCAGTATGAGAAAAATAACGCTAGCATCTTCGACAAGTGTTTGTGTGTCGCTAGCTAACGTTACGCAGAGCGGTCGGAAATGTGAACCAGGCTTCTAATATTTTCCCTTCAACTTTCTTGAAGATTGATAGTCTTTGATTCGAAAAAAAACACAAATTGGTCTGTCTTAACGTTATAGTTTTACCCAGAGGTTGTATGTAGCTAGTGAGTTAGCTTGTTCTACCCAGCTAGCGCCACAGTGACATTAACGTCGGCGAGCTGCTGGTTATCCGTGTCAATTATCCAAGTAACTTAACGTTAGCAAAGAAAGCGGATGAAATAGAAAGCATAACAATGCCAGCGCTCGAGTTTGGGGCTGTGGGCGGCTGTTTGTCTTTCCATGTTTCGGTATTTTTGTAAATAATTATCCCGCTGCACTAGCCAGCTAGCTGTTTACAGTCGGGTAAAAATATCATACCCTCAGTGTTTATAGCCAGCTGCTAGCCGGCTAACGTTAGCTACCTGGTTAACTAGGGTAGCGAATTGGTTACAATACGGATTCTGTTGTTTTATAATTTCTCTATAACCGTAAGTTAACGTTAGAGTAATGGAGGTAGTTATTCCAGTGTAGCTAGCCGGTTAGCTAACGTTAGTTACCAGACTTGATTTAACGTTAGTCTAGCTAACGTTAGCTAAACGGACTCCAGATAGTGTGGTCCTTTAACGTTACTGAGGCGGTAGCGGCTAGATGTTTTTTTAGTTTTTTTTTAACTATAATACATAATGTTTTTATTGTTTGAAAACTATCGTCTGGAAACGCACCCGTCGTTTTTTGGATTTTCCACGTGGGACCTCTGCCATATCTAGGATTTTTTCCCTTTTCTTTATTTAGCTAACGTTATTGTATAAGTAAACGCATGACATGCTTCTCAAGCCCGGCAGCTAAGTTACTGTAACGTTAGCTTCCCACTGTATACTGTTTTCAAAAAGGATTCGAAATTGTGGATTTTGCCAACATCTGATTGCAAATACAGCCGATATTTATGTTAGGGGCTATTCAATAATATGCGCTGGGCTTCACATTAACATTTATTTAAATGAACAGTGGACTGCAGAGGAGTTCGCCGATTATACAGTAACAAGACGCCAGAGAAGCGTTAACTGTCAACCGTGGGGTTTGTTGCAATAGGATTTTGTCGAAATAAAGGATTTTTTTTTTGTTTGGATTGAAAATGGGAGCCGCTACAAAACTAGCCTTCGCCGTGTTCCTCATCTCATGTTCCTCAGGTAGGTGTGTCTGTACATATTTATGTGTGTTTGTGTATAGGACGATATTACACGTGCATATGTTCGTTGCAGCGAAGCTAGCAGTGTGGTGTTCATGCAACGCTTTGCTTGCTTTGCAGGGCTGCAGTCCAGCGCGTAACGTCAGCTTGCTTGCCAGGTCCTGTTTGTACAATGCTGCTGCGGGTCGTTTCTCGCATATCTTATGTCATTGGGACGTGATCGAATTTATTGGGTTCTTAGAAAAAGAGCAGCTCTGTTGGTTTTAACCCCTCCCAAAGTATCAAGTTGCACACTGAATACTGTATTTAACCTTTACGCACACGACATTTGTTTTTAACGTTGGTGCACTGAATTGATTTTGATTGTTTTGCAGTGTTTGTTCTGTTATTGGAATTCTTAACAGGTGTCAATGTGTGAAGTTTGGAACAAATGAAGTCTGGCGTGACAGCACTCAAGTCGTGAATCCAGCTTTGCCTGAGAAATGTTCTAGAAATGGCTACTACGGCAGTGTCTGTACAGAAGCTCTTTTAATGCATTTTAAAATCCGATTATCTGATTGAAAGGAGCCGCGGTATTTGGGTGAAAAGGGCTTGCATGTATTGGTCTGATAAAATGCCTGGGTTTAATGCAGTTTTATGCAGTGGGTTGTAATTACACTAAGCATTGCTTTGATTAATTCAGCGTGGGGGCTCTCTTGTCCGTCAGGGATATGGATTACGTTTTTTTTGCGCTCTAGATACATTTGTAAATACAATGTTGCAACATTTACAAATAATGTCAGTTGTGGTTATTTCTAGCGTGTATGATTTGTGGACACCGTGCCGAACGTATTCACGCCTTTCATCAAGTGGAAGCTTCTAGTGTATTGTAACGTTGCAGCAAACTTACTCCACATCAGGTTGTTTTTGTATAATTGAGGGTACTCCTAAATTCCTAGCATAGCTTTTCACTGAATACTCATGTAATCGTAACTTTAACGTACAAAGATGTTCTGTGTTGTTATATGATATACGGACCAGATTGGCTTCCAAACTGCTTCTACCACAACTGGCATCCAAATTAAATTACTTTATACCACATGGCAGACACTGAGAGACAGATATTTTGAAACGGCATGCCTCTTGGCAGTGGTACTTCAGTGTAGTGCTTCATGCGTGTGGTCGTTTTGCAGAACCGAGATGCACGCTACAAGCCGTTTTTAAAAATCAACGTGTCGGCAGTGATTACTCCCTTGGACAACACGAAAGTCGTTTCTACAGGAAAACGCGGCACAGAGCACCATACGGTCTCTTGCATGCTTTGGTTATTGAGATTTGAAGTGAATTGCGTGTAGTAGGCCTAAATCGTGCCTTAGACTGAGATAAAATCGAAGCTGTTTGTCTGCTGATTGGTTTACTGTTACAAGCCGCTCATTTACAGAAGCTCTAAGATGCAGGATTTTGGATTTCATTCAGTGCAGAATAGCCTTGTATCTATTGTACCACCACCACCTAGATATAATGAGCCCATTTGTGAACCTCTTAAATTGCTGAGTTTGAAAGAAAGGTTAGGAGATGGGAGGAGTCATGGCTGATTGTGTGCCAGGACCATGGTTAATCATACTTTCACTTGTCTTGTACATAGAACTCACTGCAGATTATAGGTCCCACTTTAGAAAATGATCTTTGATCGAGTGCCGGATTATGCAATAAGGTGACAATTATGTGTTTATACTGTGCAGCCTAAATCATAGTTGTTCACATGGAGCCATATTAACTGTTTTGCAGTTAATAATAGAGACCACCGCGAAAGCTTATTTACGATGAAAGCAATTAACTAACCCAAAATCCCAGCTCTTTTCTTTGGAAACCAGGCCTACTGCACAAGCAGCGAGAAGGGGCATTTGACATCATTATGCTCAGATGCAGTGCTTAGGCACGGGTCAACGGTGCGGATCAAACACTTAGATGTCTTCAGTTCGCCTCTGCGCTGGCCAACTGCACTTTTAAGCAGGACGGCGTCTGTCATTACTCTTGTAAAAGGGGACGCATGCAGCCAAGAGAGGAAAGAGCCAGCCTCTCTGCCTTCCTCAGTGTGCGCTGCGTATTAAGTTCCGAAAGGCGCCGTGTGTGGTCGCTGACGGTGGGATGGGGGGGGGGGGGGGGGGACACGCAGCGCTTCTGTCAAAACAGAGCTAGCCACTCAGCTGAAACTGCTGGTCTGTTGCAACTGCCTCTCTGCATCGCTGCACAAATTGAATGCCCGTGAATTTGGCTGTGCATTACCCCTGCCAGCCATTGACATGAAACGCCGTCTCTGTGGACTGGCTTCAGTGGGCGCGGTGTGACGCTTGGCTTTTCATATCCCCAGTTCAACCTTTTTGCTTTCCCATGCTAAACTTTGCTCCCTTCTTGTTACTCGCGCAATAAAGCCATTGGAGGAAGGCCAATAAAGAGCCTCTTAATTGTATTGGTGTTCTTGCTTTCGGTGTTGGATTGATGGATTGTTCAATAGGATCCTTTCCACACTGCAGACCTCGATTTGTATAGCTAAAAAACAAAGTTTTGCTGACTTTGGTAAAAGCAAAGCCCGCTAACAAATCTGGAATCTGGAATGTCCTCAGTTTTTGTAGCCGGCTGCCAAGATATTCCCATATATGTGGCTTTTTTTAAGATGTTGCGCAATGGATGGTTTGTCAAGGTTGTACTTTTGAAGGCTGTGACACAGCTCACACAAGTAAGGACTAATAGTATTCGGGATGCATTTTCCCTGTGTGTTACACACTGGATTATCTTTAAATTGCCATTAAAATGCCTCCTGTACCTGTATTCATTAGAAATGGATTAATTGAGTGAATGTTCTGCGGGCCATTTTCTCAGTCTCCAGTTTTTATATTGACCTTTTTTCCCCAGCTCAATTTGCACCAAGTGAACAGAGATGGGTGGAATTTGGCAAGGTTTTCACATCATGTAAAAAGTTGGAGGTACTTTGTCAACATTTGAATAAAGCCTAGTTATTTTTGTTCTTATACCCAGAATCTTACTCGTCCTAGCATATTTTTGTAAGGAATGTACAGTAAGGGCCTGATTTACTGAGACGTTTGACATGTGCAAAACATTTGAGCTCATGCAAAACCAATAACATGACCAATCATTGGTGCAAAACAAATACCATGACCAATCACTGGCCATGTTATTGGTTTTGCGTGTGCAAAATGGTTTTGCACCTGCTAAAGGTCTTAGTAAATCAGGCCCGAATTGTAAGTAGCCTTGTCTTTTTGATGATACTCAAAAGTTTAAGCCTGTCTGCAGGTGAAATTGTCTTTTTAAAGCAATGAAAAGACAAGTGCAAATCAAACATTCTGTTAAATGGTTTGTCCTGCAGTTGAGTTGAAGGCATTGATGTGGAAATGGACACCAAGTTAGTTTTAGCACATTTATCTTTCATTAATGTGTGACAGAAATGGGTGTTTAATAGGACCATGCAACGAGCAACGAGTCTCTCAGTCCTTTCACTTATTGTTATATCAATAAACTTTCAGTTTATAGCAGTTGCCATTTAACACCTGAGCTTTTAATCTGAATTACTGAATTGGAAAAAAATATATATAATTGGAAAAACTCCTTTAATGCTCTTATACAGGCCCAAACAGTGTCCCTCATTATACATCTGGGGATTTCCTAAGTGGCTCAGCAGAATCATACAGGCTCGTTCAGTGATTAGCACTCTGTGTTTAATGTTGCTTTGACTTCACAGGTCTAGAAGCTTTATCCTCTTTTTCTGAGGGCTAAACAAGTGATATGCCAATGACAGATAAGTCCAAGCTCTGCAGAATAGTGTTTAAAATGTACCAGAACTATACACTTTAAATGTGCATCTATGTATGTATTTTTTTTCTTTGCCAAAAAGCCTTTTTAAATTAAATGGCAAAACAACAAAGTGGTGGTTTGTGTTTTTGCATAGCACCTACATGGTACGCCACTCAAAATGAGGTGATTGGCCCCCTCAGTGCAAGGTTGTAACTTGTGCAGATCTTGTTCTAGATTCCTCTTTCCATACGGGTTTGAATTTGCTCAAGTCCGGAACGTGGGCTAAGCATTGTGTTGGAAACCGGTGCAAATTCCTCCTGGAAGCTTATCTTGATTGTGTAAGTATTTATTTCCACGGCCAAGCCGCACGCAGTGCTGCACCCCTCTTCCTCCTTGCGTTCACCTGAAGGTGTAGACGCAGGTTGCATCGCTGTAACAGTAGCTGCTGAGGTTGGGTGTCCCCAGTGTGAATAATAAACTGGAACACCGCTGGCTGCTCATGGCCGTTAGGGGATTGTATCGCGAGGCTCGTTTTCAACAGCACATCTCATATTACTTGTTCCCCTCCTCTCAGTCCCCCGTTCACATGACTGACTCTCCGGGGAGGATCCGAACATTCCAGCGCTTTCCCGGTCACGGTTCAGAGCCCGTTCTCACCAGCTGCGGTCCTGGCCGTCACCCACTCTGAGAGGTGACGAAAGGATGAGTGATGCAACCACGCACATACACCATCGGAGACTCGTTGGCCTCGGACTGTACTCAAGGATGCACCCTTCCCCACTGCACAGATGCAGCCAGGCCGGCATGAGCTGCAGCCGGAGACCGCTAACCCGCTGCAGTAGGGTTGGTCTTCTTTGGCTGTAGCACACAACCTCACGGTGAATGCTTTTGCCTACATGACAGCTGACTGGATCTCTTGTGCAGTCCAAGGCCGAACAAAACTCCAGTTCGATGCCACACCACTGAAAATATAACTCCATATCCATTAAACATAAAACAGACAGGTGGGCAGCATCACATAACATAAGCTTGCAGCCTTGCCTGCTAGTTGCCAATGGAGCACGACACCATTCCAAAAAAAGATCAACAGAAAAATCAAGAGCGACATTCTTCTGCAATAATCTTCACGTCTATAGTAATGCAAAGACGAAAAAACCCCAGTGCGTGCTACGGCTCTCACTTTTTCCAAAAATTGTTTAAACAAATATCTCATAACAGAAAAATTTGTTCGAATTTCTTCAAATGTTCTACCGTCAATTGAAATTGTTATGTTTTGTTAAAGTTTTATGAAACAAAATAAAACCGGGGAATATCATAACAATGCCAATAATGCCATTCACAGCAATAAAATGACTCAGTAGATCAACTGTAGCTCCAACGAAAGAAAGAATTATAACACACGAGTCCATCATTAATGCACACCAATGGCATGGCTTATATAACTAAACAACTGACCAATCTCCTTTGGAGAAAAAAGTGTCAGACTTTAGTTTGGAGGGTTAGTAGGGCAGTTGCCTTTTGCATACCTTTCAGGGGACTTTCTCCTAGGCTTGGTTATTATTTTCTCTCCTATTGCATAGAACCCATAGTATTTCCAAATGGCACTCCTTAGGTGCAGTGGAGTTACAATTTTTCTTGGCTCCTCCAATTTGAATGTATAGCCTACAGGCTACGCAGAGAGCATGACCCACACATTAACTTTATTTTGCCTACCTAACGGTATACCCTCCATACAATGCAATAACACAGGTTGTTGTTTATCGGTCTCTTTGATATTGCACATTACCTAGAGCGCAACACGGATGAGCGCAGAGTGCAACTGGGCTCCTTAATTTGCCTAGGCAACGCGATTACAATATTCAAACCCTTAATTATATATTGAAAATTGTTCATTTTCAAGTTTGTTTATTGAACAAAAAAGTGACGGCCTTAGTGTGCCTTGCTCTTTCCCTCTTGGTTTTAGGGTCTGTGTTCTTTACTTTGCCTTCTGGGTAGGAGTTCAGCACTTGTGTCCATTGGGAAACCAACAACACCCTTCTTCATTCTGTTCTTAATTATCAAACGGAACCTATCGATTAGGTGGGAGCCTAAATCACCAGCTCTGAGGTCTCAATCATCTACTGGTCTGCAATCATTGGGCAGCAGTGTTCTGTAATGATTAGGTAAATGCACTCAAAGGTTGTGGGTTTGATTCCTAGCTGGCTGCTGCCGTCGTACCCTTGAGCTAAAGGTACTTAACCTGAATCGCTTTGGTAAAATACCCAGCTGTATAAATTACATGTAAAATGTACTCTGCGACTCGCTCTGGATGAAAGCACCTGCTTAAATGCAGAAATGTAAATGTAATGTTGGATGAAAATGGGTCTCGGAAGCCCTCAGAAGATGGTGGATCCCCTGGGCCGGGTGTAGAAAATGCTGCCTTTGATCTTGCGCTTAATTGGAACAGTGAAGTTGTGACCTCGGTAAGAGGGGCAAGAAACGGCAGCACAGTTCCCGCAGCCTGTGCCCTCAGCAGCCTGTGTTCTGGCTCTCTGGGATATTTATGGGGGTACAGGGGCAGATGAGGACATGGATATTTCCTGGAGGGCATAACTAATCACAGAACTCTAAAATAAAAAGGCTTAAAGTTGGTGACGGCACCAGCCACAATTATAGGGCAGCAACAAGTAGGGGTGGGAATCAAGAAGGTTCCAAGTTGTCCGATTCCTCAGAATCGTACGCCTTAGAGCTTATCGATTCTCTTATCGATTCCAGCATGTATTCCCGACAGCTACGCATAGCAAAACAACGTCACGTCATGCGCACCGTCGTTTTTCATTCAGTCAGCGCATGATGGCAGGCAGAGTTTGGCGCCCCGTCTAAAAATATAAAATGTAAACGTCATTTTTAAAAAACTAATACTACTGCTACTGTCATTTAAAAATCAATAGAAAATGTGTTCGCGGAAGCTCCATTTTCTGATCCGTCTTCGGAAATGATCAACTATTCAGAACTATAACAGATTTGTGGAGTGTGTGGACTTCCCTCCGGAGTCTATAACCAACTACAAGTGTAAAACTACAGTGTTTTGATTGGCGGTAGACTAATCTGACAACAATTGCCTGCTTGACGACGCACAGATGAGTAGCCTAGATTTGGAAAGCGAATAACTAACCTAAATTAGCTAAATGATAATCTTCAATCTTCGTCATCTTCAGCTAATAAGAGAAGCCAGCTTGCCTCAGGTAACGTTAAAGATCTCAACTTTCTTCCATGTAAATGTAGCCTATAGGCTAAATGAGATAGGGGAGAATGGTGACAGTTTAAACTGTTCTGATAATACAGAAACCAACGCAAACGTTACAGTGCAGCTTATGAAACACGCCTAGGAGCGTAACTAACTCATAAGTAAAGTTTGCGATCTTCGTTAGAGAATGAAACTACTAAATATCCCAATCACAGAGCAGCGGTTAAACAACAATATTTTAGCCATCTTTTTTTTATCAGTTAAACTGATAATTTATCCTCTCTTCTCGCGTCCTTTTTCATTATTTTCCGGTGTCTCTTATTTTCTTTGACGTCTGATATTTTTAAGCACTCGTATTGATCAAGCCAAATGACATTTATAATGCCATTTCAATTTACAGAATTATACAATTCTGACTGGTTTATTGGATGCTCTGCCACTTGTGCAGGCATAAATATAGCAGATAAATATTTTCCATGATATGACTAAGAAATATGAATGAAAAACCAATGCTTTATACTTTATAAATATTGTGTCATTGAATCCATTTTAGATGACCACCCAATAGTAATAGTTTTTTAAAATTTGAATAGCCTGGGAGCAAATAATATTTAAGGAATCGATAATGATATAAGAATCGGATCGATAAACGGAATAAATAATGGCATCGGTATCAATAAAATCTAACGATTCCCATCCCTAGCAACAAGCACCTCAACAGAATTCTCTCAATTTCCCGAATGTGTACCGTGCCACAGGAGCGTAATGTTATTTGTTTTACTGATGGAAGTACAGGAAGAAAAACAAGTGGGAGTAACAGTTTTGAGGAGTTTGCTTTGGTCCAGGTTTTCCCCTTTCTCCCCTATACATGCATGCACCCGTGCACTTCCACATGTGATATTGAGCCTGCTGGATCTCTGGATTGAGCGCGGAGCACCTGTTTAGCCCAGCTGCTGTGATGTAAACTTGCCAGGCAAGGAATGCGATGGCAAGAGATGCCAGGCTGGTAAATTGGCCTGGCTTCTCCGGCAAAGGGATGATGGCCGACTGAATGGCTTCCTCAATCATCCGACTCTCTCCCTCTCCCCGCACATCTCGGCTCATCTCTGCATTTTTTATTTTTCAAAAACAGTCCAATTTGCCTGCTGGAGCTCAAGCCTGTTTTTATTTATTATGGATTAATGAAGCTGAAGCGCTTTTCTCATGGCTGGTATATGACAAAGTGAGTGAGGAGGTGGAGGGGGAAGGGATGTGCAGTGACTCCGCAAATCCTAATATTGTTGCAAGGTCTTCCTGCTTTGCCTGCTTACTCAGAGTGTTTGTGGAGTCATCAGTTGAACTCCTAACTGCTGACCGCAAACACTCTTGCCAGGACAGGAAGTTAATGTAAGCTACGACATCCCACCAGTAATGAGTGACTCAAGGTCCAGTGTCTCGCATGCTTAGTGGAAGACCCGGTCCAGACCCGGTCCAGGCCCGGACTTCATGGCCATATGACAGTCCCCCCTTTTCCCTACTGCGTAGTCTCTAGCTCCAACTTGTACACCATGGCGGCACAAAAACTGCACTTCCACGGCTTTCACATGCCCGTGGAAAGTCAATGGGTGACAGTCACTTTGTCCATATTTTTTTCGACAAGTCAATGCCCGGCACGAACGTGGCGGGCAATTTAGAGAGCTGTGCACATCTGTGGTTACATCCAGGGAAGTTTTGTAAAGGATTAGGGTGGGACTGGAGGACCACTGGCATGCATGCTTGGTGGTGACACGTAGCACGGAACAGCCTCACGCTATCTTGCAGAAGTCACGCAGCGGTGTAATGCACATGGTGCTCGTACCAGCAGCTGAGAAATGCCTACAGTATATTGCATTATTTATTTTCTTTGCTCCAAGCCAGTTTTGAGACGCTATTTTTAGTAGTCCTCAGCTAAATTGTTGATGTTGAACTTCAAGCTCGATGTACCCCCCCCCCCCCAGTGCTCGTTGGACTGTGTGGCAGCTGGGCAGTTGACATTGATTTATTTATTTTTTTCTTTCTGTTGGGTGTCTGAGCACGATTTAAATTAGAGCTCCACCCCTCCCTTGCCAATACAGCGCCCCAGCCGGTGCCATGCTAGGCTGAAAGGCCACAGAACAAGTTCCTCCTATTTTGCAATAAAGCTCAATTCCTCCTCCAATTCCTCCTACCCCCCTGCATTTGTCCGGAATTATAAGTAGTTCTAGGGCAACTGCAATTACTGTATCACCCTTAGCCTCTGTACAACAGGGGCCCTAGAAGACCTTCAATTAACGTACGTGTTGGCTTATTACTAGGAGTAATCCAAACACATTAGTGCACACAGCTTCTCATAATGGATTTCCAACCCAGTGGCTTCAGGACAGAGCAGCAGCTTCTTCACCTCTGATGGTGTTTTGATTACTAACTGCACTCCGGTCTTTGTGGTTTTACGCTTTGACCTGAAACTGCAGATTGAGAAATTTTGTGCCATGGCATAAAAAAAAAAGCCAAAACACTGAAGCCTATACATTTTAATGGCCCTTAAAGGGGCCCCAGGCCTAGTGAAGGCTCATACCTGCTGGGCATTATGTGATACACACAGAAAGCAGGAGAGGAGAGTTTATTTAGCACTGTGTCCCACGTTGTATTTACTCCATGTTACTCTCATACAAGTTCATTCTTTCACTCTAATCCTCAGCCAGATACGAAACCCATGAGCTGAGCGGTCCCATGATTCAATTGCAGCATGATGACTGGTCTTTTACCTTACAACATGTCAAATATCAATGCGAGCCTCCTCCGATGTTACCTTCTCGGGGTCATTTGCATGCTTCCTTGTGCTCTGAAGCCGTCCACTTCATTTTAGGGGACGTGACCTATGACCTGCAAAAGGCCAGACCTTCTCTCCTCCAAGCTTCTGGACTTCCGTCAAGTGTTTTGACAACAAGCCTCACCAAATCACATTGGCATATATAGACTTCTTATCAATATCAAACTCATCGTGCTTGGGAAATGGGTGAATATGCACAGCGGTGCTGCTTAGCTTTTTTTACTGTGTTTTTACTATGTTTACGTTGGCAGGTCTACGGCTGCATGAAGCAGTCAACGGTCCTATCGCAATTCAGTGAATTAGCCCGTCTTTAACGTTATGAGTGTTGGATAATGTGAGAATTGTTCACAGTCAGATGGTAAGATTAAAATGATTTGATAACCAAATGTTTGTGTGTGGGGAGTTTTTGGAAGAGTGGACTGTTTTTGTACCCAAAGGCCCTGAACAGTTTGTTCTCTGCAGTACTGTGTGAACTGAAACTGGGCAGGTAGCTTGAGATTCCTGGCGCCCACTGCACGGTGCCTCTGGAGGTTTTCCAAGCCACACACAAGACAGGTAGGGATTTAACGGCACGCCCCTTCACTCGCCAGGTTTCATTTCGCACTCCAAAGCTGTCAAAATACAGCCTGCTGCATGGAAAATTAATAATAGTTCAAATGAATGCTGCCTCCATGTAAAGGGCAACATCTGTTTAGAGAAGGATAGCATTGGTCACATTTGTTGACAGGTTTTGGCCTACCGTGCTGAAGCTGTGGTTTTACGCCCCCCCCCGCACCCCAGTTAGCGCTCTTCAGCAGGTGACCTGCAGGTGGCTACATTGTGATTCTTTTTCATGGGCATAAGTCACGTGGATTTGCCATGACCTTTATTTCCCCATGGCACTTTTTATTTTCATTTGAGTTATTACTCGTCAACACTTACACTTTTTTGATATAAAAGGAAGTATATAATTTAGTATAATTCTTGTGGTATTAAAAATAGTGCCTTGCGTACTGTGCTCTTGTGATCTTTGTTTATATTCCAGAGACTATTGAATGGAGCAAAAGCCCGACAGGCCAGTTCTACATAACCGCCACAAATCGACCTGCAGCTGGAATGATTAACAGGCCATAATTGAAACCTTGGTCAAAAGGCTTTCTTGCTTGTGGATAACTGCTCAGTTTTATGAAATCTGCGCAGAATTTCTCTATTCTTCTTTGCCGTAAAAGGTTATTTTTTATATTTTAGACCGCAGAGGTTGCGCCTCTGTTCAGCCTCTTTTCATTAAAAGTGGATTCGCAGAAAGGCTGGTCAGTTGACCTTTTACCCAAAGTAAACATTACCTTGAAAGCTCTGCAGAAATTTCCCCCAGGTAAGATGTAGAATCTGCCCATTGTCTTAGTTTTTGTGTTTTCCACCAAAATAACCTTAAGCCTTTACCCTTGAATGAATCATGTCTTCTGCTCACATAAACAAGACACTTTCCTTTGGTGCTTGACAGAGTCTTTGCTGCATGTATTTGGAAGGGATAAAAAAACCAGACTGCAGGCACTAAGCAGCAGTGGTAATTGGAAAATCTTGGCAGAGTGCATTTTTTCTACAAGCCGACAGACAGAAGGGAGAAAAACAAAAGATTTCTCTCTCTGCTTTCTTGCCGCAAATCTTGAGAGAAAAATCGCACGTCAAATTTTCTGCGTCCTTGGACACACTCGCACGATGCCGTTTGGCCCGAAAGGACACGTGTGTCGTGAATGCGATTACCTTGTCTCCTCGTCACGTGGTGTCCTCATCTTTCAAAAAAACAAAGGCAGCCCTTGCGCTGTCACGGACGGTGTCCAAAGACAGAATCCAGCATGTGCCATCTATGATTCTTTTTCAATGTTTTTGTATTTTTGAAAACCCCCAGCGAATGACCATGAATAACAGCTGGCACAAGACAGGAGGACTGCCTCGTGTTGCTACAACATGCTAAAGGAAGGGGCTGGTATGGGTACTGGTGGGTGCATACTGTTATAGTCGGTTGTCACTGCACCGGTCCCTCTTTTCCCTTTAGCGTGATCCCTTGTCATAAACTCCAAGGGCTTAATAGGTTACAGCTTGAGCTCACTTGTGCTGGTAGGCTGGGAGAAAGGGGCTCAGTGTGATTAATGCGCCTTGCAGATGTTGGTTTATATGCTGTGAAGCTTCCTGAAACAGACTGCAGTCTAGACAGACTGGCTGCCCTGCGCTCTCCCTTTCATCCTTCCTGCTCCCTTTTTCATCTTCTCCCTTTTGGTCTCCCAACACTTTTTCCACCTCGTAATTTATTATTATTATTATTTTTGCTTGTACCTAGGTTTCATATCACCTGCATCCCCCAATCATTATTTTTTTTCCTCCCCTATACCAAAATCCGAAAGTACGTTTGTCCCATTATGGAACTGGTGGAGTGGGACCTGTTGCCCACCACTGATACCACATTAATAATGTAATGGGTCTTTTGTAAATTTGTAAATAACGTGTCAAAGGAACGGGCGCATTTTTCTTAGATTTACAATAACTTTGTAAAATTGTCTTTTATCCTGTTGTAATTTGTTAAAGAGCCAGCTGACTGGGATACTCAGTTTGTTTCTTAGTCTCTGCTCCTTCATTTTCTTGGAAGGAAATTGTGAAGGCCTTGTTTTTTTTGTGATGGGGAGACTGGCATGTTGTGCTGTGTGTGTTAAGTGTGTTAGGCCTATTCTATATATGGTGACTGCTTCATTTTTGATTTAGAGTCCTTCACACACGTACATTTGTTTCTTTGTTAAAGGAAATGGTCACTAAGGAAGAGGCGCCGGCCCTGTCTGGCTTTCCGACCTGTTTATTCCCAGCATTGTTTGCAACTGGTGGTGACATAGAACTCAAGTAGTATGTGTAGATCCTGACTAGAGCTCCCAACCTGTGATTGTTGCCTTTGCAGTGTTTATGGGTGGTGTTCGTTCACATCGTTTGCTCAGCAGAGCAACGCTGCTTGATTTTTCCTGCTGTGGGTAACTGCACCCCACGTGGGAGGAGCAAGCGCATTGAACCGGTTCTAATTGGTTTTCTAGGCCTTGTGCTCCTCCCGTAATCCCATGGTGTCCCATCCCCTTTGGGATGAGGTGGGGCCACATACATGTATGCTAGCTCAGACGCGCCCAATTAGGAGTCCACCCTGCTATTTTAACAAATGCATATGCCAATATATGGTTTGACATCATAAATGTTTCATGAAAAGAGTCCCCTTGCTTTACCCTCAGTTCAGTCTTCCCTCGCATGACGTGTGTACGCACAAAATACCCTCAGTTCAGTCTTCCCTCGCATGACGTGTGTACGCACAAAATGCTCTTCAGTTCAAATGCTGATTATCACCTGCACCAAGAACACTCATGTCGGCTCGTCTTTGCTAAGCTTTCCTATTGAAAGCAGATTCTTCAGGAGGTCAGTAATGCTCTGCCCAGGGTTGGTATTAGGTTTGATTATTATTATTATTGATAAAATGTGTCAGTTTACAAGTAATCTTTTTAGGGTTTGTAGGTTTTTTGATAAATGGCTTTCAAAAGTCACAGAGAAAGGTGTTGAATGCAGATGAATTGTGTGATTTAAAAAATAATTAAATTAATGTAAAACAGCAATTGTTCAGCTGTCCAGCATTTCAACCAGCACTCGGCTCTCGGCTTTTGTATGTTTTTTGCGACCGGGCAGTACCCCCTTATGACACTGTAATGAACATCATTTTACACAAGATCAAAGGAGTCCTTAATTGGTCAACAAAGCTTCCGGCAAGGTGATAAATGCTCATCTTTTTACCCAAGAATTGCAAGTTCTGCTGTATAATTACACCCTAGTCATAGCCTTTAGCTTTTATACACTCAGCTTGCTACACGGAACCAGTCGTTTGAAAATATGAGCCAGGCCGCCTTCTCCGGCCTCTCATAAATCACTTTTATCTTTATGACATTTCATTCTGCCTCTCTGGCTGCCGCTAGCCGCTTCCATCATTCATCAATCGTTTTTAACCCCCTGCCCATTGGCACCAACGAGCCGTGTAACGGCCCTTTTCTGAAGAATGCATTGTAAGATCCGGCAGGCCATCGCAGGACTGGCGGAGTTTGGGCCCTGGAACGTGGATCGGGTCCCGCACGCTGGGCGTGGGTCGTCCAGCCTTGCACACTCAGCCCCGTGTCAGCTCCCGGCGATCGGCAGCGTAATTGAACTGGAGACCGATCGGCTGCTGGATTAAGGGATTGTATTCTCTTGCTGAGTCGGGCTGTTTTAATGCGTGCATGGAAAGACTGCAGCCTTTGTGTAGAGAGTCCAGCACATTCCTCCACCGCCGAGCATCAGTTGACCTCTCTGCCCAACTCTCGCCCACTGCTGTAGTCGAGTGTTCCCGTATCACTGTGATTTGATAAAACCACTTGTAATTTGATGGATAATCCACACTTGCTTGAGAGCAGGGAGTTTAATCTCATTTTGGACTGCTTCGATGTCCTTGATTTACTGAAATCTGTGCATCTTATTCTAAACTGGTAAATCCTCATTTTGCTGTGGAAGTAATATTAGTTTGCTGTACAAGTAGTAAGCAAATAAATTTTCTTAAAAGTGTTGGGCCTCCACTCGTGTCCAGTGCAGCCTGTATGTGCCGTGACGGTTTATCTGTGTCCAACATGCAGGAGGAACATGACACCATTCTTCCAGTAGTCATCAAATCCGTCAGCACGCTCTTTGTTGATGGAAGTGGAAAGTGCTGTCTCAGGCAACCTTCCAGAATATCTCATAAATACTGGATTTGGTTCAGATCAGATCTGGTGACTGAGAAGGCCCTGTCATGTATGGATAAGATCACTGTCATGCTGTCAAACCATTGGACATTAATGCTCTGTGATGGGGCCATTGTCATCTTGTGAGACACCCTTTTTTCAGGAAAGATTCTTTATTGCAGTGTAAAGATGAACATTGAGTTGGTCAACCTTGCCATTTGAGGCTGTGAGTGCACCTTAACCATGCCAGGAAAATGCATTCCACACCTTTCCGGAAGACAAGGTCACAGGAGGAATGTTTGACCTGTGTTGTTCACACTAAGGTCCTCCCACCTCACCGGAAATGCGTGCTTCATGGCGCCGATATTCAGGGCGGTTCTCGGTCTCGGCCGCAGCTCGGAAAGCCTTCCAGTTCGATGCGTTTCGGGGGGGAGGTGTCCCCTGTCTCACGGAGCCTGTCTGCTTCCCTTCTGCCACATCCTCGTGGAAATGTGATTACACGGGACGGAAAGCAATATCCTTCACAAGGTAGCAGCGATGCATTATGTAACGTCAAGCTCCCATAAAGGTATTATGGGATGGCATTTCCGTGTGTGGCCGGAGGTTTGGGGATTTGCTTATTCTGCGAGTAATACAATCTGGCTCTACCTCAGCAGCAACCCTATGCTGTGGTGGATTCAGCAGCCCTGGTCCTCCGCTATCCTGTCCGCCCGGACCCGCTGTTTTTCCACAGATCCACCCACCCCTCTCCCCCTGGATTGTAACTGCTATAGTCTGGCCCATCCTGGAGTCCAGGGCGTAGGCTCTGCACGCTCCTCAGAAAGGATAACAGACATTATTGGGGTTTGATAAAGAATGAACACCTCATGAACAATCCACTTTTAATTTCCCCTCACTTGTTTTTCTTGCGTGGAAATGTAAATTTAATGGATTTCTGGACGTGTTGTTAAATGTAATCTTCCGGTACCAAAGAGGAAATGAAGGAGATTGTTCAGCTAATCCAAAAATGGAAAGCGTTTGGACCTTCACCAAGCCCCCTCCTCTCTGATATTAAGCAACATTTTAAGCACCTTTGGATGGTGGATGACATTATTAAAATGCCCAAGAAAAAGCACGGCAAAACTAGCAAAAGAAAATAAAAAATCGAGCCCGAAATGTGAGAAGGGCCACGGGACCGCTGTAAATCTGTTCTGAGTAGGTCTCGGCATCGCTGTTTATGCCACGGTCACCTGCTGCGATTCCGGGAGCATGCAGAAAAACATCTGAGTTTAATTGACTTATTTTACTGAGGGGGAAGAACAGCAGAGCACACAGGCCATCTCTGGAGGGAGGAGAGGTGTTTTTGGAAGAAAACACCTCGTCGCTCCGGGGCATTTGTGGATACGCTGAGATGAAAAACGGCACTGCACAAACGCTCCGTCACCCAAAGGCCAGGAAAAGCCAGGAAAGGGGATGAGACCAGCGAAGACGCTCTCTGGAGCTGGACCCGTGTGTCAATTCCAAATCGGGCTGCGCGTCTTGGCTTTCTCTATTGCCGCGCTACAAAGGCACCACGCCGTGT
Organism: Synaphobranchus kaupii; assembly: GCA_029718625.1. Lineage (NCBI taxonomy): Eukaryota > Metazoa > Chordata > Actinopteri > Anguilliformes > Synaphobranchidae > Synaphobranchus > Synaphobranchus kaupii. Next base: position 15,316,605 of record CM056383.1, read on the forward strand.
CGATGAAAACGGCCAACGGCGGCCTTTGAAACCACAGCATCTGTCACGGCTGAATAGTCCTCTCTGCCATGCACTCAATGGGAGGAACATGCTGGCAGAAAGAGAGGAGTTATCTTCTACCTTCTCTCCCTCTGTCTCTCCCCCTCTATATATCCTCTTTCTCTCTCTTACTCTCTCTTTTGCCTCACTCTTTCTTTCTCTCGTGGGGTGTTATGCTGATGTACTAGTTAAATGCCAGCACAGGGGTGTACCCAAAATTCCCTCTGCCTCATCAGCATGGCAGGATCAGGGAACAGCGGCACAAGTTACTCGGGCTGGCGGTCTTTCAAATCGCCTCCCATTCACTTAATCTCAGGCACCCTGCTACCAGCCAAATTAAGGAGACAGCCCCCCCCCCCCCCACCCACACACTGCTACTCTGGATTAGCTTGTGAGACATTTGACAGTGATATAGTGACAGGTGGCCTTAGTCTCTCTGCTGTGTTCGCCTCCTCTGAGCCTAACCTGAGCCCCGCCCTTTTCCCACACGGCACTTTATATCTGTGAGCCGTGTGAAGAAGATGGCGCCGGTGAGTCCGTCTCCAAAGTTCACGCGTCCAATATGCAACGGGGCCTTTTAAGTTTGTGAGGGTGAGCAAATGGGCCCAATAATCTCAACCACTGTGTCTGGTCCAGGAATAGAATATATAAATCACAAATGTCAAAATTTAGGGTGCTTGTCCTTTGCCTGTAAAATGAAATGATGTCAGAGGAGGATTGTATTTGTGTTCTGGGTGTTGGGTGGATCACATCTTAATCTAGGGGCCGCCTTTTTCGGAAGGTGGGTGAACAGCTTGGTCTTATGTCGGCTTGCCTATGCAGGTGCGACAGAATTCTGGTAGATTCCCCCGCAATCCCAAAAAGAGAAACTTGTATGTCCGAGTACATGCGCTGAATATAATCCCAATTTACCCCCCGCTGAAAGCAATTAACGAATGAATTCCCAGAAATTACTTCCTCAGTCCATGCTGCAACAGCCTCCAGTAAAGCTACGTCTTTAATGAAGCGTTCCGCTTGTGTGTGGCCGGACCCGCGTATCCCCTGTGAATGGATTGCCCGCTCTCTTCATTACCTAATGTGATAATAAACATGTCGGGCTAGTTGTGATTCAGGCACCATTCCTTCAGAGAGACTCGATAACTGTGGCAGAAGGCCCCTTCTTCGCACAGTTTGTCCGTGCACGGAGCCAGAGACGCTTTGCAGCGCAGCGGAGTTTTGGCTCTTGGGCGTACAAAGGCCGTCTAGTTATTATTATTAGTATTTTTTACGTGCATTGACATTGGACAGGGAACAAGCTTGCAGAACGGATGCCAGAGCCCCCAGGGTTGGTCTGTCGAGTCCAGACTCCAGTGTAATTGTCTCCGACTGGCACCGAGGCCAACTGGCTTACGTGCGCAGGGAGTTCATCTGCTGGTTAATATGCCGTTTGCTCCAATAAAAGCCTTTGTCCTTTTATTTCACAAAAGGTTTACAGATTCCAAGTTTGAGTAGGTGCTTTTGCAATTAGAAATGTTTTATACAAATATAGTCTCTTAGAAAAAAGGGCCATGTATTTGCTTGGTCATTACATGGTTTCCGCTTTACCTTCTGATCATCGGAGGTATGACTGTTCATTTTTTCTTCTGAGGTTCCAGCAGGGTCCAGACCTGCCGTGTTTCCAGATTTTAAGCAAAACATCTGCGTCAAGCCACAGTAATGTCGTGGAGTTGAGTTCAAGGAAATCAACAGCTTCTAACGTGACATGCCTTAGGGGGAGTTTGCAGGACCTGGCACATTCCATCGCAAGCAACATATTCCTTACATTTCACACTTTGCGTGCGTTGCTTAATTGAACAATTAAAGAGCGTTGCCTAGACACGGGACGGGTTCTGTGAGAAACTCTAGGGAAATGCTGTGGTTGGCTGTTCCACTCATATGCAAATTTGCCTTTGTGACACGTTGGCTGTAACACAATTTGAATGTCATCCAGCTAAGTGCACAGTACTGCAGGTGTTGTTTGCGTTCAGGTGCTTTTCCTGAGCCCTTGGGTTATGTGGTGATGTTACGACATGGTCGCGTCGCTTTGAAATTCAAATGTCATAAAATTATAAGCGAACGCAAGGAAGTGTTATTGTGATATTGTGATATTGTGAAAGTGACGATATCCTTGTAAAATGTGACATTATGGAAATACGACCTACAGTAAACAAGCTGAGTGCCGGTCTGGCCAGTTGCGCCCCCGCAATCGTTGAAAACGTTTTGCATTTTTTCGCCTCCCAACACAGGCCGAGCCTGTGAGACGGGTTCCCGGTTTTTTCACCAGAGGCTCGAGCGCCGGCGGTGAACTTGTGGTTATTTTTCACATTGCTGTCGGTCTCACCTCCACGGATCGCCCTGCTATGCTGTCCCGGTTCTGGTGCACTTACCACTGATATCGCCGTTTTGCCCAAAGCGGCGCCCAGCGCCGTTTGTTCTACCCTTTAATCTGCTCAGCATGGCTGTGAAGGTGCTGGTGGCGATAGAGATGACGATGATGAAGATACGATTACAACGCCCTTCATCAGAAACCTTTATTCAGATTGATTTATGACACACAAGATGATTACAATGCCTCGGCCGACTGTAATATGTTCAAGCACTATTCATGTAGGCTATAAGGAATTGTACGCAGCACAAATCTCTCAATGTACGGCCTATGCATAATGGTGAGGAAACTGGACTTGTAGGTCTAAGGTCGTGTCAATGTTGTATACGAGTGTTACTGTAGGTTTATAAACTGAAAATCAGTTGAGGTCACAATCTGGGTGGGCAGTACAGATTTGATCTTTGTAAACCCCCCCCAATTGTGGTCAACCGATTTTGAGGGTTGTTTTGCTACTGTAAATGTAAGCCCTTGTGCTGTTGTTTCAGCTCACCACAAAAATCAACCCAAATCGTCGGGGTTTTAAACCATATTGTTGCCCCCGGCAATGTCGTGCACTGTGAACGGAATTCCTCTCAGCGTATTCCCCCAATGCTGGTTTAGATTAATCTCTGAGGATTACCTTCTAAACGGAAGGATTTGCTTTTGCCACAGCGCATTTCTGTTCAGGGAACCTTAGATAAGTCTCTGTGCTAAACCGACGTCTTGTCAGAACATAATGCAGGGCTATAGTTTATAATACAGGGCTGTGCAGGCCGACAACTCAAACACAAGAGGTTAGATTTAGAGGGATTCCTGTGGCTGTTCTGTTGCCTCGTGACACACGCTTCTTTGTGTTCGAGTGTGTTTTACATAGATTATCCTTGTCTGTTCTAATATGCTTGGTGCTACTCCTGATTATGAAAAGGTTTATAGGATTTCTAAGGGTATGCCTGCCAGGTTAGCTCGTGCTTCAGATTGCAAATGCACAGGTAGATGCATTCTGAATCCCCAAAGGAAATGTAGCCTAAGTCTCTCGTCATAAGTGGCACACACCTAATGGTAATAAAATTTAAAATACACAAGAGACCGGAAACTATAAATGATGTCATTATGAACTCATGCCTTTGAGTGAGAAAGCGGTTGAATAATCTCATCACACAAGCGCTGAATAGCCAAACTAACTATTTATCTATTTAAATTATTAATTAGAGCCCGTAAAATGCCCTGAGCCATCTTCTGTGATCTCAGCAGATCAGTTTAGATTTTGGGTGTATGTCTACCGAAGTCCTGTGTATTCATAGATCAGCAGTCTACTTGGACCTAAATCCACAGACCGACAAACGACAGGATTTTGTCCCCTCAAACCACAGTCAGTGCACTGTTAATCTGATGACTGTGAAATCACTGTGCCTGCTTGCCTTTTTGGATGGGCGGCCCTTTGAAAACTCGGGGTGTCCACAGTGCCTCCCTCTGGAGGGATCAGTCAGCCACCTGACGATATGAACGCTTTCTCACTACCCTCAATGTCATTGGCATCTTTTCAGCTCGCTAATTTTTGAAAGTGTTTGTTAGGCTTTATTCCTGATTGTAAGAGATGTAGGGTCAGTTTGGAAGTTGGCTTGCAATCATACACACACACACGTACACACACACATGCACAGCTCCATACTCCTCACCACCTCGGGTGATTACAGCACCAGTAGAGCATGATGGGAAATATTTTCTGTTCCTGAGTAGCCTGCTGGACCTTGTCCTGTATTTACAGTGTGATGTTATGTGACAACAACACACCGCTAATTGTCCTTATTCCTCCTGACACTGGTCACGCTGAGTACCAGGACTTCATACATAAATATTTTATAATAATAATAATAATAATGATAATGACACATATTCTGTATTTATGTGCATGTTTGTATGTACGCATATTTGTGGTTACGGAGTTGGGTTTAGGCCCTGTGTGGATGGGGCCAGGCTTTAGGCTGAGTTCAGTGGGAAGTGCAAGGGCAGTGGGCAGGCATGCTGGATTGGGGAAATGATCCCTCATAACTGTGCCACGTGTTTGGGAATCCAGCGCTGGCTTTGCTGTGGGCTGTTTGAGAGCAGATGATTCTGTTTACTATCTGCCTTCACTGGAGCCCCAGGCAATGCGAGACCTGCTGTGAAATGCACAACATCTCTAAAATCAGGGCACATTGTGTTTGTTCCTCTATGCTTTCCTTTGCGGGCATTGTTGTGCACTTGGTTGTACGGTGATTGTGCGTGTGGCTGTAGGGCTGTTCTGCGCGTGGCTGTACGGTGGCTGTACGGTGGCTGTACGGTGGCTGTACGGTGGCTGTACGGTGGCTGTACGGTGGTTGTGCATGTGGTTGTGGCCGTTGGTGTGTGTGTGTGTGTGTGTGTGTGTGTGTGTGTGTGTGTGTGTGTGTGTGTGTGTGTGTGTGTGTGTGTGCGCGTGCGCGTGCGCGTGCGCGTGTATGTCTCTGTGTAAGATTTTGCACTGACCTTGGGAATGTGCGCATGGCTTGGAGTACAATATCATTTTTGGGTTTTCCTGTTCCAGATTTAGCACGTTTTAAATGGCTATCTGTTTACACAGCAGTCGACATGTCGAATGAGTCTTTACTTAAAAGTATATTATTACTCTTTGAGATACACTGGCACTTTGCTTTAATCTGAGCTGGTTGGGTACGGTATGAATTGCTTTCCCTCTTATTTCACAGAGCATTATGTTAATAGTTTCAGCATGTAGCCGGATATAGCCTACGATGCCCATCTTTTAAACCCGAGAACCTTAAACAGGTTTATGCTGACATCAGTGTTTGCGGAAGAGCCAGGTTTCTTAATCCGACAAGGACTGGGATGCTGTGAGAATCCTGTGAAGTCCTCTTACTGTAACGGTGATGTTTTTATCAGCGGGTGGTTTTACTGTGTTTGTGTGCTTGTGCTTTGTGAGTTGCTGTAATCACATCTTGCCTGAGGACGCCGGTACTACGCTGAGGTGGTGTCACCGTGTCGCTTTAGAACCTGTGCAATGCGATGGCGGATATTCTGTGACTGTCACCCGTCTGCCCTCTCCTGCAGGCGCGATCCTCGGCCGTTCGGAAACGCAGGAGTGCGTTTACTACAACACCAGCTGGGAGAAGGACCGCACCAACCGCAGCGGAATCGAGTCCTGCTTCGGAGAGACGGACAAGCGGAAGCACTGCTTCGCCACGTGGAAGAACACCTCGGGCTCCATCGAGATCGTCAAGCAGGGCTGCTGGCTGGACGACGTCAACTGCTACGACAGGTAAGCCTTCGTGTCGCTCCCACAGACGCGGAGAAACGCGTTCACGTCACACAGGTTGCGTAATCCCTTTTCCTTTCGCGCTTTGTTTTCTTTGTGCCGTCTGTAAGGAACGGGTGAAAATGCATTTGTTGTGAGTCACTTCGTTATCTGATTCATCTCTCTGCCTGGGAAATGCCTCCCCGTGCACCCGCATTTCGATTGGGCCAAAAAAAGAGCGCCCGGACGACGGCGACTGCCTGCCTGTCCCAGCATGCCGGAGGGCCTGTCCGCTCCCCTAACGGCGGCCGGCGGATCGATCCGCGAGGGCTCCGGAGAGCTGCAGTTCAGGCTGGTGGAGGATTATGCCTCAGACTAACAGATGGTTATTAATACAGTGAAACATGTAAACAAGCAAACGGATGCAGTTTCCTCATGCTCTTTACGGCTTTGCAGTTTCTCAAGGACTTTTTGCTCATGCAAATGAAAAGACGAGGCGGTAGTGAAAACGGATGGCCGGAATGGAAACGTACGCGTGTTAATGCCAATGTAAGGCGGTAAGAACAAAGCACAGCGGTAATGGAAAAAGCAAGGCAGTAATGAAAATGCACGGCGGTAATGAAAACACACTGCAGTAATGAAGACGTTTGTGCGGTAATGAAAACACACGGCGGTAATGAAGACGTTTGTGCGGTAATGAAAACACACTGCAGTAATGAAGACGTTTGTGCGATAATGAAAACACACTGCAGTAATGAAGACGTTTGTGCGATAATGAAAACACACGGCGGTAATGAAGACGTTTGTGCGGTAATGAAAACACACGGCAGTAATGAAGACGTTTGTGCGGTAATGAGAACACACTGCAGTAATGAAGACGTTTGTGCGATAATGAAAACACACGGCGGTAATGAAGACGTTTGTGCGGTAATGAAAACACACGGCAGTAATGAAGACGTTTGTGCGGTAATGAAAACACACTGCAGTAATGAAGACGTTTGTGCGGTAATGAGAACACACGGCGGTAATGAAGACGTTTGTGCGGTAATGAAAACACGGCGGTAATGAAGACGTTTGTGCGGTAATGAGAACACACTGCAGTAATGAAGACGTTTGTGCGATAATGAAAACACACGGCAGTAATGAAGACGTTTGTGCGATAATGAGAACACACTGCAGTAATGAAGACGTTTGTGCGGTAATGAGAACACACTGCAGTAATGAAGACGTTTGTGCGGTAATGAGAACACACTGCAGTAATGAAGACGTTTGTGCGGTAATGAAAACACACGGCAGTAATGAAGACGTTTGTGCGATAATGAGAACACACTGCAGTAATGAAGACGTTTGTGCGATAATGAGAACACACTGCAGTAATGAAGACGTTTGTGCGATAATGAGAACACACTGCAGTAATGAAGACGTTTGTGCGGTAATGAAAACACACGGCGGTAATGAAGACGTTTGTGCGGTAATGAAAACACACGGCGGTAATGAAGACGTTTGTGCGGTAATGAAAACACACGGCGGTAATGAAGACGTTTGTGCGGTAATGAAAACACACGGCGGTAATGAAGACGTTTGTGCGGTAATGAAAACACACGGCGGTAATGAAGACGTTTGTGCGATAATGAAAACACACGGCAGTAATGAAGACGTTTGTGCGGTAATGAAAACACACGTGCGGTAATGAATACAATGAAATGTACATGCAATATCTACAGCCTTTGTAACGTCATTCAGTCGGCAGCATTGTCACAGGTGCCCATAATGAGACCAACGCGTCAGAATATCGCATAGTTCCTCAGAGAGAGTGTGTGTGTGTAAGTGCGAGAGAGAGGTATGACTGTATTGCTGTTTGTGTCCACATGGACTGTATGTATGTGTGTATGAGTGAATTGTGTGCACGTGTGTGCATACATGCGCCTGTGCTTGTGCATGTTATGGGGTTGTGTGTGTGTGTATGTGCGCGTGTTAGGGCTGTCACACTTTTTTGAACGAATATATCTTAATAGAGAAATTAGTTTGAATGTTCTACCGTCAACCGTCAAAATGTTAAACGTTAAAACGTTGCCATGTATCATTATAATGGCCCACTTGTAATTTCCCATTAAACGTGTAGCTAAATAGCTTAAATGCACTAGGCTTTAACCATGTAATAATGACAACAGTATCTTGAAATTTTATTAAGCAAAATAACACCAGTGAAGATAATAGCAATGCCAATGATGCCGTTCACGGCAATAAAATTACTCGGTAGATCGACTATTGCTCAAACGAAAGAAAAAATTATAAAGCACAAATCCGTCATTAATGAAGTAAACTGAACTGACTATCTCCTTTGGAGGAGAAGAAAGTGTCAGTCTTTGGAGGGTGAGTAGGGTCTTTGGAGGGTTAGTAGGGCCTTTGGAGGGTTAGTAGGGTCTTTGGAGGGTTAGTAGGGTCTTTGGAGGGTTAGTAGGGTCTTTGGAGGGTTAGTAGGGCCTTTGGAGGGTTAGTAGGGTCTTTGGAGGGTTGGTAGGGTCTTTGGAGAGTTAGTAGGGTCTTTGGAGGGTTAGTAGGACCTTTGGAGGGTTAGTAGGGTCTTTGGAGGGTTGGTAGGGTCTTTGGAGAGTTAGTAGGGTCTTTGGAGGGTTAGTAGGGCCTTTGGAGGGTTAGTAGGGCCTTTGGAGGGTTAGTAGGGTCTTTGGAGGGTTAGTAGGGTCTTTGGAGGGTTAGTAGGGTCTTTGGAGGGTTAGTAGGGTCTTTGGAGGGTTAGTAGGGCCTTTGGAGGGTTAGTAGGGTCTTTGGAGGGTTAGTAGGGCCTTTGGAGGGTTAGTAGGGCCTTTGGAGGGTTAGTAGGGTCTTTGGAGGGTTAGTAGGGTCTTTGGTGGGTTAGTAGGGTCTTTGGAGGGTTAGTAGGGTCTTTGGAGGGTTAGTCGGGCAGTTTGCATACCTTGCAGGTGACTTTCTCCTTGGTTGTTATTTTGTCTCCAATGGCATAGAACCCGTAATATTTCCAAATGGCTCTCCTGAGGTTTTCTGGGCTCCTCCAATTTGAATGTATAGCCTACAGGCTACGCGGGTGGCATGACCCACAGATGAACTTTATTTTGGCTACCTAAAGGTATACCCTCCACACAAAACAATAACACGGCTTGTTGTTCATCAGTCTCTTTGATATTGAGCGTTACCCCGAGAGCAAAATGGATGAGCGCAGAGCACAACTATGCTCCTTATTTCGCCGAGGCAACGGGGCTATGAATTTGAACCCTTATTACATATTAAAAATTTGTTCCCGAGATTTAAAGTTCAATTATCAAACAAAAAAGTGGCCCTAGTGCGTGTGCATGTCATGTGGCTGTATGTGTGCCTGTTGTGTAGCTGTGTGTGCGTGTGTGTACATGTTATGGGGCTGTGTGCATGTGTGTACATGTTTGTACATGTTATGGGGCTGTGTGTGTGCGTGCGCGTGTGTACATGTTATGGGGCTGTGTGTTTGTGCGTGCGCTTGTGTACATGTTATGGGGCTGTGTGTGTGTGTGCGCTTGTGTACATGTTATGGGGCTGTGTGTGCGTGCGCGTGCATGTTATGGGGCTGTGTGCATGCGTGTACATGTTATGGGGCTGTGTGTGTGTGCATGCGTGTACATGTTATGGGGCTGTGTGCGTGCGCGTGCATGTTATGGGGCTGTGTGCGCGCATGCGTGTGCGTACATGTTATGGGGCTGTGTGTGTGTGCGCGCATGCGTGTGCGTACATGTTATGGGGCTGTGTGCATGCGTGTACATGTTATGGGGCTGTGTGCCTGCGTGTACATGTTATGGGGCTGTGTGTACATGTGTGTGCATGTTATGGGGCTGTGTGTGCGTGCATGCGCGTGCGTACATGTTATGGGGCTGTGTGCGCGTGCGCGTGTGTACATGTGTGTGTGAGTGCGCGTGTGTACATGTTATGGGGCTCTGTGTGTGTGTGTGTGCGCGCGTGTGTACATGTTATGGGGCTGTGTGTGCATGCGCGTGCATGTTATGGGGCTGTGTGCGTGCGCGCGTGTGTACATGTTATGGGGCTCTGTGTGTGTGCGTGCGCGTGTGTACATGTTATGGGGCTCTGTGTGTGTGCGTGCGCATGTGTACATGCTATGGGGCTGTGTGTGCGTGCGCGTGTGTACATGTTATGGGGCTGTGTGTGCATGCGCGTGCATGTTATGGGGCTGTGTGCGTGCGTGCGTGTGTACATGTTATGGGGCTGTGTGCATGCGCGTGTGTACATGTTATGGGGCTGTGTGCATGCGCGTGTGTACATGTTATGGGGCTGTGTGCATGCGCGCGTGTGTACATGTTATGGGGCTGTGTGCGTGCGCGTGCATGCGCGTATGGCAAGCCAAATGAGGATTTATTCCATATCCTTGATATCCAATTTACGGTTTCCCACTAGTTGCCCGTTTTTCACAACGTGTTCGACATTTTGTCTTACTAGTTCAACGAAACCGTTTTGATATCAAAGATTGGCACCTTACTAGTCATGCATTTTGAGCCACTAGTTGCACTTTTATTCTACACGTTACACCAGAACCTTACTAGTTGCACCACAGTGCCAACTAGTGGCACCACAGCCACAACTAGTCAGCCTTTGAACCCACTAGTGGCCTTTTAAGCCTAACGTGTTGCAATTAAAGCAGCACTAGTTAACTAGTGAAGTGGCAACAGTGTAACATGTTAACTAGTTAAGTTGCATAGAGTCCGTATTTTCGCCTAACTAGTTAACTAGTTACATACACTTCTCTTCACTAGTTAACTAGTAAAGCCAACGTGTCCACTAGTTAACTAGTTACGTTTTTAGCACATCCACTAGTAAACTAGTTGCAGCAAAATGCTAATTAGGAGGGCGTACAAGGAAGTTGCTTTTTGTAATATGATTGGATGAAGGTTTCGGCTATAGGCTACAATTGCCAGCAGTTTTAGACATCGAATTCGAGTTTCCATTTGTGTGTTTATTTCGAAGTAGGATATATTTAATTGGGAGAGTGGATAGTTTGTTAGGAGGGGAAGGTTTGACAGAAGCTGAAGCGCAACCATGGCGAACGGTTGTCTTTGATCCCGTGATAACGCTGTAGGCTATTTAATTTGCGATGTCGATGCATGGGATTGCTCTTTCTGGCAAGAATATAGGCTATCGTAATGAACCAATTACTCGATCATCACGTTTTATTTGAATCATGGACGAACTGCTAAAATAACTTATTGTGCATTGTGCAAGGCGTGCTGATCAGGCTAGCCTATACAGACCGGTGACAAATTAAGGGTGGTGCTTTGTGTCCACATTACTTGGTTAGATGCAAATAGGCTACCACATGCAAACGCACGGTGCTATTTCGGTTTTAAAAGTAGTTCGTAAACATGAAATGGGTAGCCATGGGGAAACATTGAGTAGCCTACATTACATGTAAGATAATATGCTGTGCATTGTGTAAATGATTTGTAAACATAATAAATGCTTTACTTTGGGAGTGCTCTAATCCTCATGTTAGCTGTATAAGGAAAACGCTGTTAATTACTACCATTTTAGAATGAGCCTTGACTAGGTGAAAAAGGAATTGTAGGCCTATTTGTTTAATGCATTTTTCTGGAAGTAAAATTTTCTCTTTTTGTCCGCAGAGGGCCTTGTCATGTTTTTTTTTTGCATTCCCTTGAATTCACTTCGTGTGTGATCTTTACCAGTATTAAAGATCACTTATTGTACGTCGCTTTGGATGAAAGCGTCTGCTAAATGAATGTAATGTAATGTAATTAAACATTAGGCTACAGTGTCTGACCACAATATTGGTAGTGTTAACAGTTGCAGTGCTGGAATGCACCTTGTGTGGTATATAGGCTACTGAACTGTTAGAATTCACTTGAGCAAAATGTTGCATCCAGTTAGCTGTTAGTGAATAGGCCTACATCCGTTAGCTTTACATCCTTTTGTGAATGCATCCTTTACTTCTTGTGCTCGTTGCACTTTTTGTATTCGAAACTTTGTAATAAAGAATGATCTATTTTTGATAAACATGACTCTGGTGCTTTACTTCAGGTAAATTGAAAGGTGGCCTGTATGTGCTACACATAGGCTAGTTATTCTGAGTAATCACCACCTTTATCCTTCGATGAAGTTCCATCATGATGGGAGTGGTCTCTTCCAGGATGACAATGCCCCAATCCACAGGGCACGAAGGGTCACTGAATGGTTTGATGACCGTGAAAATTATGTGAATCATATGCTTTGGCCTTCGCAGTCACCATCTCAACCCAAATGAACACCTATGAAATTTTGGAACGACGTTAGGCAGCTAGTGCTCTCCACCACAATCATCAAAACACCAAATGACGTTATTGTGTATCCCGTTTGAAATGTCATTCACTGCCATCAAAATCATTCTTGCATTTATGCTAGTTGTACTTGTATTTTTAAATTGAATAGCTAGATAGACCGTCTCAGTGTAGCCTATTCCGGTGGGCCGATCGTCATTCCATGAGCCGAACTCACCACCTAATTAATAAAACTAAAATGTGACTTTTAACACCGCAGAAAATGTTTGAACTCTTAAAAACAAACAGTTATATTATATTCCGGTAGCCTATTTTTATGCGATTATGATGATTTGGGGGAGAAATAGCCTATCGGAGGATCATTAACATTAAGATTAACGTGATGTAGACATTTTGGCTACACGGCTCTCATAGTATCAACGTTAAGTCAATCATCTGACATTCATAGATTGAACAGTTAAATGTTTAAGCTTTAAAAAAGAGCTCACGCTGAGTTACGATTCAGAATTGACATTTTAAGGCTCTCCAGACCATTTAAAATATTAACCAATCAGAATTGGAAACGCACTTCCTTGCCCCGCCTGCTTCATTTGCATGCAGTCCACTAGTTCACATGTTCAGCGGAACATTGGGTTACTTGTTTACTAGTGAGCCTGTACGCTGCAACCCACACGTTAACTAGTCATGTCCAAAAGAGTCCACTAGTTCACTAGTTGACATATCCAACTAGGATATGTTTTCCTGACACGTTCACTAGTTCAAGGCTATTTTTCTAACTAGTTCCATTCCATTCTGAACATGTTGTGACTTTTAACCAACATGTTATGCAGTTTTGACACTTGTTGTACGCTGCCATGAACATGTTGTGCCTTGTTCAGTACTAGTTGCACACTGTGCATTACTAGTTAGACCATTACTCAACGTGTTCCAATGCCCATTTTTGATATCAAATTTTTATCCGCACTAGTTACCATTTTCTCCGTACTAGTTGGACAAAAATGCTCACTAGTGAACCAATATGCTCAACTAGTTAACTAGTTAAGTTACAAATTATTATGCAAGTGCACTAGTTGACATGTAACATAATTTGCAACTTAACTAGTTAACTAGTTGAGCATATTGGTTCACTAGTGAGCATTTTTGTCCAACTAGTACGGAGAAAATGGTAACTAGTGCAGATAAAAATTTGATATCAAAAATGGGCATTGGAACACGTTGAGTAATGGTCTAACTAGTAATGCACAGTGTGCAACTAGTACTGAACAAGGCACAACATGTTCATGGCAGCGTACAACAAGTGTCAAAAATGCATAACATGTTGGCTAAAAGTCACAACATGTTCAGAATGGAATGGAACTAGTTAGAAAAATAGCCTTGAACTAGTGAACGTGTCAGGAAAACATATCCTAGTTGGATATGTCAACTAGTGAACTAGTGGACTCTTTTGGACATGACTAGTTAACGTGTGGGTTGCAGCGTACAGGCTCACTAGTAAACAAGTAACCCAATGTTCCGTTGAACATGTGAACTAGTGGACTGCATGCAAATGAAGCAGGCGGGGCAAGGAAGTGCGTTTCCAATTCTGATTGGTTAATATTTTAAATGGTCTGGAGAGCCTTAAAATGTCAATTCTGAATCGTAACTCAGCGTGAGCTCTTTTTTAAAGCTTAAACATTTAACTGTTCAATCTATGAATGTCAGATGATTGACTTAACGTTGATACTATGAGAGCCGCGTAGCCAAAATGTCTACATCACGTTAATCTTAATGTTAATGATCCTCCGATAGGCTATTTCTCCCCCAATTCATCATAATCGCATAAAAATAGGCTACCGGAATATAATATAACTGTTCGTTTTTAAGAGTTCAAACATTTTCTGCGGTGTTAAACGTCACATTTTAGTTTTATTAATTAGGTGGTGAGTTCGGCTCATGGAATGACGATCGGCCCACCGGAATAGGCTACACTGAGACGGTCTATCTAGCTATTCAATTTAAAAATACAAGTACAACTAGCATAAATGCAAGAATGATTTTGATGGCAGTGAATGACATTTCAAACGGGATACACAATAACGTCATTTGGTGTTTTGATGATTGTGGTGGAGAGCACTAGCTGCCTAACGTCGTTCCAAAATTTCATAGGTGTTCATTTGGGTTGAGATGGTGACTGCGAAGGCCATAGCATATGATTCACATAATTTTCACGGTCATCAAACCATTCAGTGACCCCTCATGCCCTGTGGATTGGGGCATTGTCATCCTGGAAGAGACCACTCCCATCATGATGGAACTTCATCGAAGGATAAAGGTGGTGATTACTCAGAATAACTAGCCTATGTGTAGCACATACAGGCCACCTTTCAATTTACCTGAAGTAAAGCACCAGAGTCATGTTTATCAAAAATAGATCATTCTTTATTACAAAGTTTCGAATACAAAAAGTGCAACGAGCACAAGAAGTAAAGGATGCATTCACAAAAGGATATAAAGCTAACGGATGTAGGCCTATTCACTAACAGCTAACTGGATGCAACATTTTGCTCAAGTGAATTCTATCAGTTCAGTAGCCTATATACCACACAAGGTGCATTCCAGCACTGCAACTGTTAACACTACCAATATTGTGGTCAGACACTGTAGCCTAATGTTAAATTACATTACATTACATTCATTTAGCAGACGCTTTCATCCAAAGCGACGTACAATAAGTGATCTTTAATACTGGTAAAGATCACACACGAAGTGAATTCAAGGGAATGCAAAAAAAACATGACAAGGCCCTCTGCGCAGAAAAAGATAAAATTTTACTTCCAGAAAAATGCATTAAACAAATAGGCCTACAATTCCTTTTTCATCTACAGTCAAGGCTCATTCTAAAATGGTAGTAATTAACAGCGTTTTCCTTATACAGCTAACATGAGGATTAGAGCACTCTCAAAGTAAAGCATTTATTATGTTTACAAATCATTTACACAATGCACAGCATATTATCTTACATGTAATGTAGGCTACTCAATGTTTCCCCATGGCTACCCATTTCATGTTTACAAACTACTTTTAAAACCGAAATAGCACCGTGCGTTTGCATGTGGTAGCCTATTTGCATCTAACCAAGTAATGTGGACACAAAGCACGACCCTTAATTTGTCACCGGTCTGTATAGGCTAGCCTGATCAGCACGCCTTGCACAATGCACAATAAGTTATTTGAGCAGTTCGTCCATGATTCAAATAAAACGTGATGATCGAGTAATTGGTTCATTACGATAGCCTATATTCTTGCCAGAAAGAGCAATCCCATGCATCGACATCGCAAATTAAATAGCCTACAGCGTTATCACGGGATCAAAGACAACCGTTCGCCATGGTTGCGCTTCAGCTTCTGTCAAACCTTCCCCTCCTAACAAACTATCCACTCTCCCAATTAAATATATCCTACTTCGAAATAAACACACAAATGGAAACTCGAATTCGATGTCTAAAACTGCTGGCAATTGTAGCCTATAGCCGAAACCTTCATCCAATCATATTACAAAAAGCAACTTCCTTGTACGCCCTCCTAATTAGCATTTTGCTGCAACTAGTTTACTAGTGGATGTGCTAAAAACGTAACTAGTAAACTAGTGGACACGTTGGCTTTACTAGTTAACTAGTGAAGAGAAGTGTATGTAACTAGTTAACTAGTTAGGCGAAAATACGGATTCTATGCAACTTAACTAGTTAACATGTTACACTGTTGCCACTTCACTAGTTAACTAGTGCTGCTTTAATTGCAACACGTTAGGCTTAAAAGGCCACTAGTGGGTTCAAAGGCTGACTAGTTGTGGCTGTGGTGCCACTAGTCGGCACTGTGGTGCAACTAGTAAGGTTCTGGTGTAACGTGTAGAATAAAAGTGCAACTAGTGGCTCAAAATGCATGACTAGTAAGGTGCCAATCTTTGATATCAAAACGGTTTCGTTGAACTAGTAAGACAAAATGTCGAACACGTTGTGAAAAACGGGCAACTAGTGGGAAACCGTAAATTGGATATCAAGGATATGGAATAAATCCTCATTTGGCTTGCCATATGCGCGTACGTACATGTTATGGGGCTGTGTCCGTGCGCGCGTGTGTACATGTTATGGGGCTGTGTGCATGCGCCTGCGTACATGTTATGGGGCTGTGTGTGTGTGCGTGCATGCACGTGCGTACATGTTATGGGGCTGTGTGTGCGCGCATGCGCGTGCGTACATGTTATGGGGCTGTGTGCATGCGTGAACATGTTATGGGGCTGTGTGCCTGTGCGTGTACATGTTATGGGGCTGTGTGTACATGTTATGGGGCTGTGCGTGCGTGCATGTGCATGTTATGCGGCTCTGTGCGTGTTATGTGGCTGTGTGTACATGTTATGGGGCTGTGCGTGCGTGCATGTGCTTGTTATAGGGCTGTGTGCGTGTACATGTTATTGGGCTGCGTGCGCGATGTGCATGTTATCTTGCTGTGCATGTTATGGGCCTCTGTTTGCTTGCATGTGCATTTCATGGGGCTGTGTGTGTGTGTGTGTGTGCACATTATGTCTGTGTGCTTGTGTGCATGTTATGGGTGTGTGTGTGTGTGTGTGTGTGTGTGCGCGTGCGCGCATATTATCGTGCTGTGTGTCTGCATGCATGTTGTGCGCATGTAATGTGGCTTTTTCAGTCAGCTGGTGCATATTTGGCCCAGAGAGCATGGGGAAAAAAATGGAAAAAGCCATGAGACCCGCCTCCTTACCAATCCAACCAATGCAATAGCCTGGTGGCAAAGTAGAAACACGCCTCTCTTTGACTTTGCAGCAGCGAGTGCGTGGAGAAGAAGGAGGGGCCTGACGTCTTCTTCTGCTGCTGCGAGGGCATCATGTGCAACGAGAAGTTCTTCTACAGCCCCGACACTTCTACGCCCGCGCAGCGTAAGTGCCCCTTGCTCTCGTACTTCACCCCTTTTCCTGTCTGTCCGTCCGTCTGTCTGTCCGCACAGGCAACAGGCTTGCGGATAGCGGGAAGAGACGGTCACTGCGTGCCGGACGGAGGTAGACAATCTGACCCATGCCCCCTGACCCCTTCAGGTCAGCCATATCAAGCTTGGCTTGGAACACGATTCAGAAAATGTCTGTTTAAAGGCAGCTATTCACAGCACTTAAAATGGCTGCTTCCTTCCGATTGGCAGGCATGTTCCAAGGGAGTGGAATGGGCCTCGAGGTTCACCCAGAAAGTCTTTTTTTTTTTTTTTTCATTAAAGGAATTGAAGATGAAAAGAAGCGGGGAGTATTCACGGTCACATGCGTGTTACCTCATGTAACCTAAAAGTTGATACTAGCTGAAAGTTTCATAGGTTCCCTGTGGTAATTATTCCTTCTTTAAAAGCAGTGGGGGGATTAAGGTCTGAGCACCCTTTGTACGTGATGGGAAAAGCAATTTGGCCTTTATCAAAGGCCGACAGTCTTGGCTGTCTGTTCCGCAAGACAAAGCGATTGCTCTCCTTCCTTTGTAATGCACAATGGCTGCCGCAGCGAAGCGCTACGGCCCCAACTCGATCAGAATGCCGCACGCGATGTCTTCCCTGATTTCTCCCCATCCGCCTCTGGCCCCGGGGCTTATTTGCATTACCCTCTTAATAGTGCGAAACGGTCCGATTATGTTTTCTCCGATTCAGAGCCTCGGCCCAGACCTTTCATCGTCACCTCTTGTCAGGGGGTAATTACAGACATATTTTGCCTGCGACGGCACAGACGGTCCTGAATATGGGCTCTCATCATTGTTACCGCGCTGTTCGGAGAGGGTGTTTATGCAGCGTCTCAGAGGACGACCTGAGGAGAACGATTTTCAGTCTGACTAGGAAAGTCCCTGTTCATCAAATCATCCTTGAAAAGAAATATGTATATCAGTGTATTTTAGCAATGTGCAACCCCGGCCACCCCCCACCTCATAGCTGCAGGTCCATGCCATCCCTCTGCCCCTCAGTAAAGCTCTTCTGCATTTCCTTTGGTCTCTGAACCAATAGCAGGGTCCTGTCTGAACTTGCAGCTCCATGTCTTTAATGAAGCGTGCCCCAAATGGGCCGGGAGGCAAGCGGCTTACTGAACACAGCCCCGTACCCCCTTTCACCTGAACGCAGTTCCCTGCGCCGTCACGCTACTCCAGTCGATCTCCGACCGCGCCCGTTTTTTTAAACCTATTCCTTAACACTCTCGCCAGTCACAGCAGCCAGGTGGGTTTTCCCTTTCAAACGCAAAATGAATCGTTTGGGCACGACAAGAGCCCACGGCTCCAAACATTATCCAAAGGTAACGTTTTGTTGAATGCACCACATATTTCTGAAGGACTTCTTGGTTGAATGTGGATTAATAAAAACCCAGGCCCTACGGTGTGAAATATGATGTCCCTAAATGCTTACCGGCCTCTGATGTTGATGTGATTAAGTTTGTGCTCGTGTAGGATCCCCGGTGGGACGGTGATGGTTCGAGCCCTGTTTAAGCCCACACTCTCTGCCCCCTCCCTCATTGTGACCAGTTGTTCACTGGCGTTTTATTACAGCACTTAACATTCGCTTTTAACTGTGCATATCACAGACAATTATAATGTACTGTACATCATTTACACATTGCACATAGTTTAAAAAAATAAATATATATATAAAAATGTTTTTGATATATTTTTATTTGTGCATTGCATATTTTATGCTGACACCTGCACCAAGAGAAATTCCCCGTACATTTTGTGCTTGGTGAATAAAATTTCTGATTGATTGTGATTCTGCCTCAGTAACCGCAATAAGCTCAGTAAAAAGGCCTACGTACGGGCTGTCGAAGGTGTGAGGCTGCCGCCGTTTGTCGTCTTGGATTATGCATCGTTTACGCAGATAAGATACTCCCTGAATCCCTGTGCGGTTGAGCAGCGTGCTTGAGCATTTGAGCTGGGCTTTTTAATAATGCGCCTCGCTGATAACCGCAGCGGCAGCCACAGGTGATGAAGATGGCATCTGTGCTAATGTGAGAGCGCCATTTCTCGAGAGTCTCAAAGTAGGCACTCTTCTGCTGTCAGCCAAAGGTTCACTTTCACACCTGCACGTCCTCTCGCTGCAGTTACACCAGGAGCAAAAATGGGAGTCATTTTCAGGCTCGGGAGGGTTTGAAATCGGTTATCTATTCAGGTGAATTGGGTGCAAAGAGGTCCTTAACAATATAAAGGCAGGAGTTGAGTTTGCTATGAGTTTGGGTTTGGACAGAACCACCTCTGTTTAATAAAATACTTAACAGACTCGGTGAGTTTGGGTTTGGGCAGAACCACATTCTTTTTAATAAAATACTGAACAGGCTCGGTGAGTTTGTGTTTGGACAGAACCACATTCTTTTTAATAAAATACTGAACAGGCTTGGTGAGTTTGGGTTTGGACAGAACCACATTCTTTTTAATAAAATACTGAACAGGCTCGGTGAGTTTGTGTTTGGACAGAACCACATTCTTTTTAATAAAATACTGAACAGGCTCGGTGAGTTTGTGTTTGGACAGAACCACATTCTTTTTAATAAAATACTGAACAGGCTTGGTGAGTTTGGGTTTGGACAGAACCACCTCGGTTTAATAAAATACTGAACAGCCTCATTGAGTTTGGGTTTGGTTCTGGAGATGGACCAAGGTTGCTGCCGATTGAGGGTGGGAGATTGAGGGTCCGTACCATTGATGAACCTCCACCCTTCTCCCAGCTGCTATACGAAAGCCTCCAGTGAGCGGCCAGCGGCTGTTGCTTTAACCTGGCGAGCCGTAACTAGTGAGCGTACTGCGCGCAGTGCGTGTGCCCTCCGTATGTCGGGGGGATTTGCGTGTCACAGGATCCCAGGGACTAATCCAGGGATGCTCACCAGTCATGGGACGTCACTGCTCAGCCGGCCGAGACCAAATCGGCCCTGTCAGGCTGAGAGCAGGTAGCTGCGGCGATAACGGATAAGCTTTAGATGGCACAGCGGCTTTGATAGCAATGTCCAATCCAATCCAACGGTTGCACGGAGGCCTGCGAGACAAAGCGGGATTGAGCGAACACACGAAGCCTGGCTGTTTACTAATCCAGAGGGAAAACGCGCCCGCACAAGCGGCGGCATCAGGGTCTGACACACAGGAAGTAGAAATGCACAGGAAACCCGGCCGGCTCCTGTTTTTCTTCCTTTCCTTATCAAAGATGTGCCTGATAAGGTTTATAAAAACACACTGAACCCGCTCTGCTCTCCTTTTGTTAGTTTTGCTCTGATAATGGTGCTCCGTGTGTGTGAATGGGAGTTGATATGCCTCTCTGAAAAATATTTTTCTTATAATTCAAATAGTCTTTTGTGTTTCTATGTACACTCCCAGAAAAGCATAATGTCCTATCTGCATCACATCTTTTTTTATTTCTCTCTCTGTCTCTCTCTGCAGCGACGTTAAACCCGTTTACCCAGCAGCCCCCTCTCTTTAACACCCTGCTGTACTCCCTGGTGCCCATCATGGGCATAGCAGCCATCATCCTCTTCTCCTTCTGGATGTACCGCCATCACAAGCTGGCGTACCCGCCGGTCCTGGTGCCCACCCAGGTAAGCGTAAGCCCCGTCCTTGCTGGTTTGCTGCGCCCTTCTTTCCAGCACTCCGGTCCCATTCGGAGAATCCCAGAGAGCTGTCGGCCTGCTACCCGTTCCCCAGCAGTCCCCTTGCCACCTGCTCCCAGCAAAATCGTGAGCGGCCACCACCGCGACGCGCGTAGCCATTTGATTAGACTGTGCTCGTGCTATCTGTGAGGTGTCAGTTTGCGAAATGCCGGCTTTCTGACTATTCAGGCAGAAGAATTCTCCTCGTTGAAAAGCGAGGGGGGGGGGGGGGGGGGGGGGGGGTCGGGGGGGGTTGGGTAACCCTGGTGTTGGTGTGCCAGAGATATCTGTGTTTGTTCCATCTGAGCTCTTAACTGCATAATTGGATCAATTACAGGGCTAAAGGAACGCAGGTGGCCGCGTGGTTAAGGCTCTCAGCATTTCAGCGAACCCGCATTAATTTCACGCTGCCTGTGCTCATGATAAATAGACGAGATGCTTCGCAAAAGGGCCTCCCTCAGCGATCGAGTCTGATATGGCCCACAGACCCACGTGCAACGACGCCGTGCTTAAGAGGAGAGCTCGCGCCGGCTGTGGGGAGCAGCTTGTACAAACGCTGTGAATTATGTCAGCTGTTCTACGGCATCCAGCCAACGCCAGGCAGAACACGGCCACATTCAAAGGCACCGTTTGTTTGCGCTGTAAAATAAAGATGGGTGCCCCTCGACAACATAAATGCAGCCGTGTATTTGCAGTGTACCTGAAACGGGAGCAGGCTGAACGGTCCTCTGTATCTGCGGTTGCTCTCAGAGAAAGATACTCAGTACTTCACTTCACATTTCTCATTTAACATTTATGCCTGGCTGAAATCTGACGTAAAGTTTCAAGCTGTGTGGAGAAACGGTATTAACATCGTTTGAGAGCGTTTGAAAAGGCACCCAGGGGGACAGTGTATATCAAGCCAACCGGCATCCCTTTCCAAGGCTGCTTAACCTAACGCTTGGTACGGCCAACCAAGCACTTGACCCGTGTTTAATTTTTCTCAAGGATTCACCCTTGGTGCCATGTTTTCAGCAGCCGAAGGCCCGCCCGTCTCCAGAGATGCTCCTTATATCCCCCGCCTCCCTGGGTTTTTGTTTATTTATTTTCCCAGCATTTGTTTCTTTTCCTAGCTGTGGAGAGCTCCAGCACTTTTCTGTTTGCTTTCCATAAGCCGTTCTGTCAGAATAATGAGGCTTGAAGGTTTATCTGCTTACCGTTGGCATCGGATTCCACAGCAGAATCTTCTCATTACTGTTCACATGGACTACAGAAGTACATGGCATTATGTACTCATTCACTCTCAATGGAGAGGCAGGGAGCCATTGATAGGTTTTAATTACGACCTAACTCCCACAATTTTATACATTGTTGGGACAAAGCTGGAGGTAATGGAGGAAAAGCACTTACTACATATATATATATACTACAGCTTCTCTTTATATTTTGTTTATTCATGTTTTTATATTACTATACACTTGACCATCGAAAATAACCCTTTTATTTCAGACAGGCACATGAGTACATGAGAACATAGTCCTGCATTTTACATGTAAACATGACATTTGTCTTTTCGTTGCAGGATATGTGATCAAAATAAAATGTTCTTGGTCAGTTTGTACCGACGACACCATTAAATTAGTCTTCTTGTTTTTCCATTTTGTGAATATTTAAGATAGTTTCCATACTTCCCAGCCACAGCGAGTAGGGCACACACACTGTACTGTGTTGCAGGAAGTAGGGCACACTGTACTGTGTTACAGGAAGTAGGGTACACTGCACACATTGTACTGTGTTACAGGAAGTAGGGCACACTGCACACACACTGAACTCTGTTACAGGAAGTAGGGCACACTGCACACTAGTGTTGCATGGTACATCGAAACTTCGGTACTTTTTCGATACTTAAAAAAAAAAAACGGTTCGGTATTAGAATTTTCCGACGTTCGGTACTTTTAGGTCAAATGTGTGCTCTGCTTTTATGTGTCTGCATTACTGATTGAGAGGATGAAAGGTGAACGTTAGCTAACAATACTACGAGTCTGATTCTCTCACACGCGCGATATTGTTTTTGGCCGGCAGAGCTAGACTATATAGGCTACTTTACGTTACCTACTAAACTAACGCCTTACTTCCACGGAGAATTTAGGTGAGCACAAAGTAAAGGATTTAACGATAGTTTGACTTGAAAAATGATGGTATAATCACTGAAAATAACCCCGATAGACTGTCGTCGTATTTTATCATGTCACGTATAGAAACAATATTTTTTTAAAACGTTGTACAAATGAGTATTCGCCGTTTTCCCTTGCTTACTGTACTATATACAGTAGGCTACCTGATGCACTTTCGGTTTAGAAGACACCATTTTTTTTCTCCAAAATCTCTCGTATAAATATGTTTAAGAAACCAAGTACTTACCAGTATATTCAGCTACAGCTGTTTTCTGATGAACCCTGAAGAGTTTATCTTGTTATATTTCGCCACAGTCCCGTACAGTCGACATTTCCGCAGTGACCACCCCTCTCACTTAGGGCTGAAATACGTTGCTGTACCTAGCTACTTGTGTGAATACACACGCGCTTTCGTACGTTCTTTTTTAAACGTATTTAAATACATTAGGCGACGTATGTTATGGTTATTATATATATACTGTATGTGACTATTCTGAAATAAATGTATTCTGTAGCACATTTCTGAATGATACAGCTTCTTCTTCAGTTCGAATTTAAAACCATGGATGTGCAGGGAATATTTTTTTAGATATTGACATTTAAATAAAACTAGTAGAAACCAGGTGGAAATTGCCTCTGAAGGGCCAAAGTAAATAGGGTTAAGGTCATTTCAGTAGAGGTACCGAGTATCGAATCAGTATCGTTTCAGTTTCAAGTACCGTTTCAGTATCGAGTATCATGATACTAAACCTGGTATCGGTATCGAAGTCAAAATTTTGGTATCGTGACAACACTACTGCACACACATTGTACTGTGTTACTGTGTTCTGCTGTGACACGTTAGAGTACTGAGAGTGGGGATTTGAGTTTAATTATTCAGGGATATCCCTGTTCCAGCTGTGTGTGACGTGTGTGCCCCTGTGCATACGATTGCCTGTGCGCTTTGGCAATCCTACGTTTGGACAGTACGAGATGTTTGTCCTGGATAGAAAGTTGACAGGACATGAAAAAATTAGAATTTCTACTCCCACAGTGGACTCTAAAGGAAAATTACATCATCCCCAAAAATGACATTGTATATTTTGTGTAAGCATGATTTAAACCAGCCCCCGCAATGAAAATAGTGGAAGAGTCTCTGAATTGGCTTGTTCTTTCCCCTCTCTGACCCCTGACCCTGAACCGCACCCTCTACACTAGACGCACACTAGGGCTGGGCGATATATCGCGATGATAATTATCAATTGCAATAACGGCAGTTGCCAGCATGTGGGGTATTGCCTTTCTTTTCGTATTCTTTTCTTTAATTATACCTGATGCGGTAGTACTCTAAACTTCAAAACCTGTGTGAAATTCTTCCGGGGGAAAAAAACGTCATCACTGTCCACTGCGTGTTGATAAGACGGACAATCACAGAAAGGCGTTGCACCTTTCATGCAATTGAAAAAACACATCACATGATCACGTGAAAGCTGTACGACCTTGCTGCTGGTTGGCTGTCTTATCAACACTCAATAGATATCAGTGGTGATGTTTTTTTCCGGAAGCATTCCACGTGGCCTCTGAGGTTTGGATGTTTACTGCCGTATATTGGGTATACTTAAAGGATAAGTTCGCTATTTTGGACCTTGGACCCTATTTGCGGTCTGTCTTCCATGAACCTGACACATTGAGTCCATATTTTCGCTGATGGGTCCAGTATTGAGCTAGCTACAGATTTCCTGTAGGCTCTCACTGGGCTACAATAGAAGTCAACTGGGCAATTAGAAATGTTATGGAAAAACAATGATAAATGTGCTTTTATAGCTCAGTGTGTATTCTTACGGTCTCAGTATGCTCTCCTGTGAAATGTAGGCTATCGCAAACGCAAACCGAACGTTGAAACAACAGTTCCATTTGAAACAGAACTATTTCTCCGACCGCACTACCTCGCACTGTAAACTTCCGCAGTCTAGCTACGTTGTAGAGAGGTCGCTTGAAAAGCAGTTGATCACAAATCCTGACCTCCCGTTGGAGTTTACGAGCTAGTAGCCTACAGCAGAACTATTTGTAACGCAGTGTTTGTAATCATCATTTGTAATAATTTACATTACCTGCGCAACTTCAGCCTCTCTCTCTTCTCTTGCTCTCTTATCATCCATCTCTTGTAGTTCCGTGTCCGTGTATTCTGGCTCAAATCTGTAGCCAGTGACGTCAAAGTCAAAATCGAATTCTTCGTCTTCGTAATCATTATAGTCATCCATCATCCAAGTTTTTTTGTGGAAATTGTAGCCTACGTTGCTGCAGGTAAACAAACGCAGACTGCTCACATAGATAGTTTCGTAAACGGCCGGCACACCTTCCCGCTCCCCCACCCCCGACACATAGTACTCCGCGGGAGCAGCGAAAACAAGCAACAGAGAAATGCTTACTTCCAAGCCATGCCAAGCACGTAAAAATGTTCGGATTGAGATACATTTCACAGGAGAGCATACTGAGACCGGTAACAATACACCCTGAGCTTCCCGTCTCATTTATTGTACATGAAAGCACATTTATCGTTGTTTTTCTATAACATTTCTAATTGCCCCGTTGACTTCTATTGTAGCCCAGTGAGAGCCTACAGGAAATCTGTAGCTAGCTCAATACTGGACCGATCAGCGAAAATATGGACTCAATGTGTCAGGTTCATGGAAGACAGACCACAAATAGGGTCCAAGGTCCAAAATAGCAAACTTATCCTTTAAAGAAAAAAAGACGAAAAGAAAGGCGCCCCACACGGTGGCGACGGCCGTTATTGCATTCAATAATTATCGATGTTGTATATCGCCCAGCCCTAACGCACACCAGGATTCAACTCTTAACCTGCACGTTGACCCCTGATTAAATGCAAGTGCTGGTTAGTTTTCTAATTAGTTTGAGAGAAGATTAATAGGATCAGCAGCAGGATATGCACCCATTCTGTACCTTCACTTCAAGACTGCATGAAAACATACGACCGGCACACTGAAGTTCCTGGAAGAAATCATTGATTATTCATTGTGCATAATAATGTTCAGACAGCGTTTTGACTCATTATGGCTTTTGCTGGACTGTGATTCCTTCTATGGTTTAAATAAATAGTTTGATGTTCTGCACAATAAATCTTCGCTGACATACGGGAGCCATTTCATTTTGTGGTCAGTTTTTCTTTTCCCGCTCCCCTCAGTTTTTCCTCTGCATCGCACCTGGTTCCAGTTTGAATTTGCGTGCATTCCTCTTTCTTGAAGGATTATGTTACCTGCATTGTGCTCGGTTCCCCTTTGTAGGTTGAGTAGTTTTTTGTTTTCCTCGTTCTGGGTCGTGGAGGAGGGGTATGGTATATTGTGTGCAGCGTCATTGAAGGCGTTTTTGTTGAGGCTTTGCGCCAAGGTCAGAGGTGAAGGTCAGAAATCACGGAGAGCTCTCGACATCCGCGGGGGCCAACGCCCCCAAGACCCTCCCCTCACGCGGGATAGGCTAACGCGTGGCGGGGCGTGCGTGCGTGCGTTTGGTCCCGAGCGAGCGGAGAGCGGGAGGAAGCAGAAGAGCGTAAACAGATAAATAATGCAGGATTATCTCTCCTACGGTTTTAGCCGCTCGGCTATTAAAAGGCTGGTTCTGTCACTGCGCCGCTGGCACATCACGGCTTCATCAATAATGCAGCCGTTCAGAACACAAGCCCCGATTGACCTTTGACACCGGACCCGTTCCCGCTCCGGCTCGAAATCGCCGTCGCCTCGTGTGATTTGAGCTTGTGGCGCGCGGAATTTGGACTTGGCAGCACTTTTCCTTTTATTCTGTGTGCATTTCTTTTAAAAGCTCCCGCCTGTGTAAGGGAAGGGCATAATCAATAGAATGGTGTCTTTACTGTAAGTGCATAGGTAGGCAAAGGGCCGTAAATGGGAGATTTGTTCATCTTTACACGTCGAGGCTTAAGTGTTTTACATGGTCGTGTCTGCTGAGCCAACCTCTACGCTGGATAAATACAATGGAATTGACTAGAATCTGTGTGACGGGATTGGCGTTTCCTGTACGTAACCCCGCCCCAGAGCTGCGCTGTTAAATGTGAAGAGCACCGTGCCAGAACTGCCCTCCAGAAGCTTCCGGTGCTAAATGCAGTGAGCAACATAATTAATTGGACAGCGACACATTTTTTGTTATTTTGGTTCTGTACTCTAGCACTTTGAGTTTGAAAGGATACAATGACAATGAGGTTGAAGTGCAAACTGTCAGATTTCATTTGAGGGTATTTGCATCCATATCGGATTAACCGTTTAGAAATTATAGAACCTTTTGTACATAGTCCCCCCGATTTTCGGACATCAAATAGTATTGGACAGTTTAACATAATGTAGAATAAAGTAATAATTTTTAATATTTGGTTGCATATTTTTTGCATGCCATGACTTCCTGATGTGTGTGACCCAGCAATATCAAAAGTCTCTATCTTATTTTCTGGTACTACTACAAGCGATACTATAACCTCTCTGCATTTGAATGGATCTCTATGGGAATTAGGGAGTGGGACTAGATTTTGCTGTAAATTACACTGGAACAGTATGGAACACATGGTTGGCTAAATGGCTCTAAGTCAAATTGTCGTATCAAACAAGCCTTAAACCACCACTCTGCTGCAAGATATGCAGTAGATATGGATTGATAACTTGAAGGGTTTCTTCTCCTGATTTATTTTTCCATAGAGTTCAATAGAAAATTTGTCAGGAGAAACGACCCTTAACCCTTAAGTGATCCATCCATATCTACTGCATATCTGGCAGCAGAGTGATGGTTTGAGGCTCGTTGGATACCTCAGACCCTTGATGACTTACAGCCATTTAGCAAGCCATGTATTCCATACTGTTCCAGCATAATTTACAGCTAAATCTAGTCCCACCCCCCAATTCCCATAAAAATCCATTAAAATGCAGAAATGTTATAGTATTGCTTGTAAGAGTACCAGAAAATAAGATATCAAGAGTCTTTTGATGTTGTTGGGTCACAGAGATCAGGAAATCATGGCATGCAAAATATATGCAACCAAATATAAAAAATGATTAATTTATTCTACATTATGTTAAACTGCCCAATATTTTTTAATGCCTGAAAATGGGAGGACTATGTACAAAAGGTTCTATCATTTCTAAATGGTTCATCCGATATGAATGGAAATACCTGACAGTCTGCAGTTCAACCTCATTCTCATTGTATCCTTTCAAACTCAGTGCTAGTGTACAGAACCAAAATAACAAAAAATGTGTCACTGTCCAATGAATTATGGTGCTCACTGTTTGTAAGAATCTCCCCTCCGCCTGCTGAAAAGGCCTGACTCCACACGATTTACAGGTTGAATAATACGAGGGGCGCTTATTTTATTTTTACTTGTTTGTTTTGCAGACGGCCGTGTCTGGAGGCCTTAGCATTAGCTCTCATTCGACACTTTATTCATTCATACAGCGGGGTGTTTTATTGAAGCAATTCAGGTTAAGTACCTCTCCCGCGGTGCTGCTACAAGAGCGTCCCACGCGGGGTTCCGCCCTGCTCTCTTCTGGTAATAGGTCCAGAGTTCCCTGCTGACTCCACCCCCTCCCCCCCCCCCCCCCCCACCCCCACCCCCGTCGCTGTCCGTAAAGGGCCGAGCGGCGCTTTCTGAAAGAGCGGTTAGGTGACCTTGCAGGCTCACACGTCCACACACGCTACAGGGCGGGGTTAGCCAAGGGGAACACGTGACTCCTAGGACTGTTACCTTTGCTTACAAAGGAACTGGTCTCTTCCTTTACTGACAGCCTGTGATTGATGACCGAGCTGTCGATGGCTGTATTTAAAGGGCCAGAGACGAGGGCTTTACATGGCTGTATTTAAAGGGCCAGAGACGAGGGCTTTACATGGCTGTATTTAAAGGGCCAGAGACGAGGGCTTTACATGGGGGCTTTACATGGCTGTATTTAAAGGGCCAGAGACGAGGGCTTTACATGGCTGTATTTAAAGGGCCAGAGACGAGGGTTTTACATGGCTGTATTTAAAGGGCCAGAGACGAGGGCTTTACATGGCGGTATTTAAAGGGCCAGGAAGGAAGGAGGGCTGTACATGGCTGTATTTAAGTAAGCAATAATCAACGACGAGGTGTGGATTACACTGTTTTAACCGCACGACGTTGAGGCGAAGAACCACCCGACGCGAAGCGGAGTGCAGTTAAAACCGTGTAATCCACACCTCGGAGTGGATTATTGCGCTTATACCATGGTTACCAACAATGATTATATATAGTTACTTTCATATTTATAGATTTTTATCGATTTAATCAGCTGAAATTTCAATATACTTCCACAGCTCTTTGGGCTTGTTGTTTTTGCGTTGTCATGCAAAACAGCTGGTTGGTAGTTCTAATTGAACAGAAAACATCTCGTTGCTAATTCTATTTCTTGTTACTAGTTCTATTTCTCGTTACTAGTTCTATTTAAGTGCATTGCTATGCAAACCCTCTCGTCGTTATTTCTGAAAACAATTGATTCTATCGGGGGAAAAAATTGTTCCTTCTCGGTTATAACATACAATTGGCATTAATTTTGGTTATTTTTGTCATTACATTATTTAAGAAAATTGCATGAAACCATAACTCAATCAGATTCAACATTACCTCCCTCTTTGCCTTGCTTTTTAAAAATGGTTTGGTCACGCAGTGTGTAGCAGATTTGCATCATGATGTCCTATGCATGGGACCATCTAAAAAATACTACGGAGTTTGTTAGATGTAACTTATCAAAGAATTTTCGCTGGATAAAAAGTTTTCTACATATAGCCTATAGGCTACAGATTAGCATGCTTTGTGAAGTAGCTTGCATTCACAAGCAGTCAGCGTGTTGCCGACGTTAATTTACATGCAAATTCCTACTATGATAAATTCGTATTTCCAAACTGAATAAATACTGCACTTCTAACCACAAAAATGTTTTGCTAGATTAAAGTAGTTGTAACTAAGATATTTGCCGAATACAAACTTTTTTTAATCTGTAGATTAATGTTGTTTACTGATTTTTATAAATCAGATGTATGCTGTTGCTACGGCAACGTTAACTTCTACATTAGAGACGGATTTATGGCTCGCAGTAAAAAAAAAAAGATTAGGCTACGCATTGCACATAAACACCATGCGCTTTGCTAACTCCGTGATAATGTAACTATGGCTAGCTATATAGTTACCTCGCCACATATTGCATTTGCATTATCTTTAAAACAATGACAAAAGTTTATCGTAGCCAAAGTTAGCCTATTTGCAGCATACCTACGAGGCGAAGTAGCCGTCTGCCGTAGGCTACAGTAACGTTAGTCACTGAGGAAAATAAAGTAGGTAGGCTACATTCGTTTACTTTATTAATTCACTTTATTTATTCCACTTATTTTCTAGAACGTCTTGGACTCTGAATTGACCGGTCATGTTTGCCATTCCCAGGTTGCGTAGTACTAGCTGGCCCGGCAGGCAGCGCATTAATTTAGAACTGTGATTAAACTTGTGACCCGGATGACTGACCGGTTATACAGAATAACGACCAGTCATTGACCAATCAGAATCGAGTATTCACCCATACCATGGTATAAGGGGCTTTAAATAGTGTGTGGGTGGCTGTATTTGTACATTATTTTGGTACTTTTCTCTTAAAACTTTAAATTGGCCAGACAGGATAACAAGACTGTTGTGTGCTGGACAGCAAATTATATTTACATTAATCAAAAATAAAATATCTAATGCTACCACGCACTCATACGTGCGCGCATGCACGCTTGTACACACACACTCGTGTACACACATGCACGCGCACTTAAACACACATACATGCATGCGCGCGCGCGCGCACACGCGCACACACGCACATACGCACACACGCACACACGCACACACACACACGCACGTATACACACACACACCCACACACACACACACTGTTCAGGTGCACTCACACTGCAGTGTCGCTGCTGTCTGTAGCATCACATGCATTGCAGAATGCTCTGCGTCTGCTGAGTCAGGGAGGTTAATGACAGATTTATCGCAAGCATTTATTGGAAGGACTGAACATCTTTGTGCTTTGCCAGCTTCCGAAATTCAGTAACCAGTATCCTGTTACTTTTTCTTTACCGATTCCTGAGGTTGAAGCTGTAGGTATATACAGTCTAGATTAAAAAAAACTTTTAAAAAAACTACCTTAGAGTACCTCTGTGTAACAAGAATAATTCCATGTTTCAGTTCAGTTTAATAGCAACAGAATTGTTGGATAAAAGAAGATTATTTTGAATTGTGGCCATGCTAATGTCAGCTGCAGACATGATGCCCGTGGGGTGATGCAGAGTTAACCATGGCATCACCCAGGGGCTGAGGGTCCTTCAGCTGGCATAGTATTCCCAGCCACTGATTGGTCAAGTGTCAGCGGTCTGCCTGTGCTCCGCCCTCTCCACCAGCTGCGCAGGGTTTTCCTCCCTCCGACACGATGCCCGCATAGCTCAGCCAGCGTGCTAAAAAACTTAACCTGGGCTGCTAAGTCACCAGCTTATCTGCGCTCTCCCCCCATTTAATTACAGTTGGGCATT
This sequence comes from Synaphobranchus kaupii, assembly GCA_029718625.1. Taxonomy (NCBI): domain Eukaryota; kingdom Metazoa; phylum Chordata; class Actinopteri; order Anguilliformes; family Synaphobranchidae; genus Synaphobranchus; species Synaphobranchus kaupii. Next base: position 15,347,938 of record CM056383.1, read on the forward strand.
TCACATTGGGGAATTATGGGGAAAAATAGAGGATTAAAAAATGTATGATTTATGAAACATGCAGCTCCTCATCTAGCTAACATGGTATCAGTGCAGTCTGGGCATGAAATTCACTTTCACCCACTGGCCATTTTCATCAGTTTACCAGCCACATTACCTTTTACGATATAACACAACCTGGTTGGTTACCTGCCAAAGTGGCTCCTAGAGTAGAAAATCTTACCAGCCACAATCAAAATTGTACCAGCATGTGGCTGCTGTTAATTTTACACCCTGCTTGCAGTGATTCTTTAACTTGGACCAATGAAATGGAAATATCTACAGACTAAGCATTTTAGGTGAAACTATGTTCTTTACACATGGATTGGAACCTGGTGCCAAGCATCCGATTGGTCCATTTCTTTTCACATAAAGGGAAGCTAGGCTCTGATTCGTCAGTTCTTCTCACACAATGTTGTGAGTTGCCAGTCTTTACTGCTGATGGACCAGAGCCACGAATCTCTTCCTGATATTTTGGAAGAATGTATTTAAAGATGTACCGTCTGCTTTCCTCTGCCTCTGTTTGTATTACCCAAAGGCCCAATTCTGACTGCCATCACCTTACAGACTCATTCAACAATAAAATATCCCTAAGCACAGGTAAAAAGTAAATCTTTGGGTGCAGCCCTTCCAAAGCTAATGTTACTGTTGTGACATAACATGCAGAATCCTGATAATCATCGCGCCTCAGTGTTTCCGTGAACTGACCTGAGATCAGGGCAGCCGTGGCCAATTGCGCCTCCGTCAGCGCAGGCCGCTGCTTCTTGATCAGAGGCGGGAGGGAGCGGAGGGTAGAACACGAATTGGCTACTCGGCGGCCCGGGGGCCTGTATGACAAAGCAGGATTACAGAGTTAGCTGGATAACTGCACTGAGTAAAACCGGAAAACCCTCCCAAATCTGGAACATGGACTGAAGTAAAAAGCGCTGTTCTGGGTTTTATCCAGCTAACTCTGTAATCCTGCTTCGTGGTACAGGCCCCTGGTCATCAATCAGCCAACGAAATGGCTGTGTCAGCCTCCATTTCACCCTCGCTGGAAACAGTAATTTCCTCTCTGCCTCTCTTCCTTTGCTAGCACGCCTTTCATATCATGATAGAGGTAAGATACACGTTTAATTAACTCCCAACTTTTCAGTGTTTTTTTTAATTTTTATTTTTTTCCAAGGGAATCCTGAAGTCTGGACTGAATTTCTTTATTTGGTCGTCTGTCGACAGCCGTGCCCGTCTTTTAATTTGTGAATGTTACGCCCATTTTTTTATTTATTTTTTTGAACATTACACCCCTGCCCTGAATTACATTATTTCCTTGGAATGTTTTAATTTTAAACATTATTTAATTATTTACGTTTTGCATGGTTGTCATTTTTGTCCTTCGTGCTAACTGGACTGCGGGACCCGAGGCGAACGCGAGCGCATGCTCGGATGAGAACGTGCGTGTGGTGCTGGAACGTGCATTCCTGAGCATGGATGTCCACTTGTGTACGCTGTGTTCTGTGCTCCCTCTTTGCTTCTAAATGTCAGGCGTTTAAGGGAAACTGGGTTTAACACATTCCTGAAAAATGTGAACATACAAAGGCGGCCTAAAAATGCGAACAGTGTGGGTTGTGCTTAAGTATGATAACAATGTGAAGTAAGTGGTACTGCTTTGTATTCCCCGCGCCAGGTTAGTTCCTGTAAAAGATGGAATTATAATACAATTAATGTGTACAGGGGCAGAAGGCGCTGCTGGGTAGTTCTCTACAGTGTGCGTAAATACCGGCTGCGCCTCCCTTAGCTCGCCGGAGAAGCTCGCAGCTGCCCGGAGAAAAGCGTCGGCGCGATTCCTGACAGCCCGGGTTCGGCGGTATGGGCAGCGGATATCTTCATTTTCCACCGTGTGCTGACGCAGCGTAACGAGCGGTTAGCACTGGGATCCGGTGACGCCCACGCGCTGACAGGCCGGCCGTACACGGGCCTTGGTGGTGGTGGGGGGGGGGGTGATGGATAGGGCACAGAACCCCACCTTCACCCTGTTTCTCCTCCCATCTCCTCTCTCCCAGCTCTCTGATGGAAGCTACAACACCCCCACACCACTATATTAAATTATGGGGAATAAGTGCATTGAGGGCACAGCTCCTTCTGCTCACCCAACCCCACGCGCCCCCAACGGTGCTTGCCCCGAGCTTTCTTGACTGGCGCCTTGCCGAGCTGTCAGACACGAGTCCCGCACCTCGGCCCCGCTTTGACCCGTAACAAAATTACCCCGTTCTGCTTTTTTCCACCCCCTTTTCTTACAATTCCCATGAAATGGGGGTCATGTAAGCATTTACTGCACAAGGTTGTGTAGGCGTACTGTGGTGCCATCATTGGTAGGCCTCTGCCTGCTCTTAAAGGAAAACTCCAGGCAAAAACATTGACAACTGACATTGTTAGAATTGTAATATTGGTGGTGTAAAACGAAACCCTGGTCCTATTTTCTTGTTTTGTGTAGCATTTCAGTTTTCCGCAGCTGAACTCGAGTTCTGTAGACTCAACGTCACGCAGTGATATTGCCACAACACGCGCGGTGCACTTTAATATGAGTGTGTCTTTAACTCACTATAGCACCAAGTGTAAGTATCAGATTTTCCTTTAAGCCCATTAGTTAGAACAAGTCGGACGTTTTGCCGTGAATCCCTGATAATCAACTTTCTGAAATACTCCCACTTGGAGAAATCAATCATTTATCAAAGAGGACACAATGCTTTTTGCATAGTGCTAGCAGCCTCAATAGTCCAGAATGCAATAGCGTTGCTTTGCGGGGAATTGTGGGCGTGGCCAAGATCTCAGACTTTTCCTTTTCGCTAACGTTCTCACAAAGGGGGGCTGGCGAAAGTAGTTCTGGCTAACGTCGGAAAATAGCACACTGGAGTAGACCTGGAACAAGCCTGACAAGATGGCAAGTGAAAAATTGTGAATAGTGATAAAGTCAAATATATTACACGCGTCAGATAATAAACCCTGGAATGAATTGTACATCGCTGCAACACGTTTACTAACGATGTAAGTGTTTTAGCCTGGAGTTTTCCTTTAATACCCTGCGCTTTAGGGCAGCACACGCCCAGATAGAGACATCAAGAAGCTGCCCATAAACCACGCTCCTCCGTTTTTCCCCTCGATATTATATTTCAGGCCCATCCGTGGCTCCATTACCGCCCAGGGACAGCTCTTCGATAAAAGGCAGCATGGCTTTCAATTCAATTTTTATGACTCGGCATCTGTTTAATTATTGAACTTTTTTTTCGCGAAAACCAAGCGTAAGCATGTAGCGCTCGGTGTTTATTGCGCTGACCCTGAGCAATGTCACTGCGGTGTCCATTGTTTACGGCGGCAGCCTGGTACGCCACCGGTGCCCACGGCTGGTCTTTTTTTAATTTTTTTTATCCACGGACTCTTTTTCCCTTCAGGCCCACATACCCAGCCCTCACCCCCATGCAACACCAATGCGTTTATTCTTTCAATTATACTTGAAAACCCCTCGATCTCCTTTGTATGAAGCTGGGACATTTACACCCCCCCCCCCCGCCCCCGAAGCGGTTAGTTTAATCGTGTGTGCTGGCTGATTTAACACACTTCGTTTTTAAATGTTTTCGTAGACCCGGCCTGTCACACGGTGGTAGAGGGAAACAGGAATCACACCCCAACGTAAAGCTAGATACAGACAGGCTACTTTTTTATGCCGCCTTTCCTCACCAAACACTGCACCTGATATGCTAGCTGTATAAGCTCCCATGATGTTTACTTTTGTTTACCGTTTCTTTCCATAGCTTGTGTTTATAGCAGTGGATATCTACACAACAGCGATTCCGATTACGCACAGTCGTCGGGTGTCTCATTAGGAACTTTAGCCTTTGAGAATCCTTTAAAAGTCTTAATCCCTTGCAGTTGTAGACGCTAGTTGGAGACACTTTCTCTTTCTCGTACACATACACACACACACAGCAAGCTCACATTTACAGATTTATAATGCTTCTCCCTCACACTCTTCTCCACCGTGTTCTCGTTCAGTGTTCTTTTGGAAGTCATCTCATTTTGCAGGGCCTCTTTGTTTCCTGTGAAGCTGTGAGTGTGTTAGCGTGTAGCAGAAGCGCGAGGTGTGATAACGCTTAAGCATGCTGCGTTCAGATCCATGGAAAGATTTTTTATTTTTTTCCCCCCGCCCAGATGGTGCGCGATACTACAGCTTCTTCTCGTTTATGCAGACTGTGCCTCTTTGTGTTCAATAGAGTCATATCCACGTTTGAGATCGTCCATAGCGCAGAGTATGCGTGCCCTATGTCATAGCCTCAAAAACTTACCATCATCTGTAGTGCAGAGCATGTTAACCCCCCTCCCACCTGGTCCTTTCAGTTAGCCCTGGTATTACACAGTAAAGACTGGAATATCAGCCATACGGGATGTACAGAGTACTGAAACAGCCATAGGCATTGTACTGAGTACTGAAACAGCCATAGGCATTGTACTGAGTACTGAAACAGCCATAGGCATTGTACTGAGTACTGAAACAGCCATAAGGGCTGTACTGTGTACTGAAACGGCCATAGTGGCTGTACTGAGTACCCAAACATCCATAGGGCTGTACTGATTACCCAAACATCCATAAGGGCTGTGCTGAATATTGGAATGGCCATAGGGGCTGTACTAAGTACAGAAATGGCCATAGAGGCTGCCCAGCAATTCTAAAAAAGCAGCAGAAGTAGTCGGGATGGGGGCTGAACTCATGACTCCGTTTGTAACGTGCTGTTTACCTGCCTTCTAGGACCCAGGCCCCACCCCACCCTCCCCGCTCCTGGGACAGAAGCCATTGCAGTTGCTGGAGATAAAAGCCAGGGGGCGCTTCGGCTGCGTGTGGAAGGCACAGCTGCTCAGTGACTACGTGGCGGTCAAGATCTTCCCCATTCAGGTATCCGCCTGGCACCTTTCCTAACTAACTCACTGCGAGGGATTATCGTAATGCGGCCTGCAAACTCCCACAAGCTCCTCTCAGAGGCCTCCTCTGAGGTCTCTGCTGACGTTCTTTAAATGTCCCAAGGGCAGTTCTGTTCGAAGAATAAAAGCTTGATACAGTGTCTGGGCACACCGAACAATCAGCTCACTGCAGAGCTATTTTTGTTCTGGGTGGATAAAATGAGCACTCATTTTCAAGTAGTTTCAAACTGTTTTTTGTCAGAAAACTCAGATATATTTTGAGTTCCAATTGAATATTTGTGTTCAATGAGAACTTTACAAAAGCAAACTTGGAGACCAGGCCGAGGAGCCTCTCAGACGAGCCTGGCGCTCTCTGGACAAAAGATTTGGGAATGACGTCATGTCTTTGGTTGCCCGGTCTGTGCTGTCGGAGTGGCCGCCCTCCTATTCTCTTGTTCCCGTAACTTTCTCTCGCCCTCAGGACAAGCAGTCCTGGCAGCACGAGTACGAGACTTACAGCCTGAGCGGCATGAAGCACGACAACATCCTGCACTTCCTGGGGGCGGAGAAGAGGGGCACCAACATGGACGTGGAGCTGTGGCTCATCACCGCCTACCACGATAAGGTAACGGCGCCCCCAGCGGCAGGCCTCTGATCGGACTCGATTCATCTCAGAGCATGGAGCCTCTATTTGATTTCCAGTGATAAGCTGTGAAAGAGAAAAACCTGAGCTGTGTCCGACTCAATGCCCATTTATACAATTGAGTATGCTAGTTGATAACACTGGATGATAGTTAAGTAGGTGAAATATTCTCTAAATGTAGTGTACTTAAAATCCCCAGATGATGTACTTGTTTCCGGGTTTTTGCTGATAATAGTATGGAAGATATTTTTTGCATAGAATAGAATATAACATTATTGTCTTTGGACTCACTTCAGTATGCATACATGAAAAACAAATACAGTACAATCACACAAAAATCATACAAAAAAAAAGTACTGTATGTCACTAAACGGTGTGCAGTAAGCAGTACACAGTATGCTAGTACACAGGACTCTGATTTGGACACAACTGTTCATCCCTGGGAACCAATCTGGAAAACACTGGGTGCTCCTGCCCCCTGGTGGTTAAAGGGGGAACTGTGGTTCAGTGGTGTTCTGTCAAAGCCTCCTGCAGAAAGCTTCTTTTAAAAAAGTATGTTTGTCTGCAGGGTTCTCTGACCGATTACCTGAAGGCCAACGTACTGTCCTGGAATGAGCTGTGCCTCATCGCTCAGACCATGTCAAGGGGACTGGCCTACCTGCATGAGGACATCCCGGGCCTGAAGGACGGCCACAAACCCGCCATCGCCCACAGGTGCGCTCCAAAGGCCCGCCCCTGCCCCACCCCCCCAGCTGTCACCGCCGTTTCCCCCTGCACCAATCCCCAATAGGCCTGTTTCATAACGCAACGCACTGCATGTCCTTCTCTCAGGGGAGAGAGGAACTTCCCTGTGTAGCCTCACCACTAATGTCATCCCACGCAATGCTTCATTATGAAATATTAATTTAATTAATCCTCTCCTGCCTGAAAGCCAGGGATTTACAGATGTGTCCTCTGTCTCCTCTGTGTTCTTTCCTGACCCCCCCCCCCCCCCACCCCCGGGAATGCAGGGACATCAAGAGCAAGAACGTGCTGCTGAAGAACAACCTGACCGCCTGCATCGCCGACTTCGGCCTGGCTCTGAGATTCGAGGCGGGGAAGTCCGCCGGAGACACGCACGGCCAGGTGAGGAGCCCCCCTGCAGTGGAACGGAGGTGTCTCGCAGACCCTCGATAAAGCCAAAATCACAGCATGCAAAAAAGAAAGAGAATTTGTGTACTCAGTTATTTCAGTTCAGTGCATTGAAACATTTGGGCCTGAGCCTTCATCAGCACGTTTCGATGTAACGTTTCAAAAGCACGCCTTGCATACGGACCTGTCGGTTAGGGTAATTGTAACATTGATCAAAGGAAATGCATCTGTCCACTATGCGATGTGTGGCTATTGAGAGCAAGTTTACAAATTACAGTTTTGTCATCTGGCAGACGCTTTTAGCCAGAGCAACTGAAAGAGTGCATTTAACATTATAAGCAAATACCACCAGGCCTAGAGATAGGTAAAGCTACAATCAAATAAGTGTCATCTTCCAGGTGCATGCCTTAAGGTCTGAGAGCTAAAGGGAGCAAAAAGTTAGCATCTATTGAACAATTGAATGATTGAGTGTCGAAATCCTGCTCTCAGAGATTGGGCCTCCGGTTCGGTTCCATTTTTTAGTTTTGTTCTCAACGGGCAGGTTGCAGCATTAAAAACCCACATACGGAACCCAAACCATACAGAACATTAACTATAGAAAACCGTCATCCTTGTTTCAAGGACAGGGACAGCCCTATAATAACCAGAGTGTGACCTTTGACCCCCCGCGTGTTTGCGTTCCAGGTGGGCACGCGCCGGTACATGGCCCCTGAGGTGCTGGAGGGGGCCATAAACTTCCAGCGAGACTCCTTCCTGAGGATAGACATGTACGCCCTGGGCCTGGTGCTGTGGGAGCTGGCAGCCCGCTGCACGGCCGCTGACGGTAAGAGACGGACATTGCATCACTGCCACTAGCAGGCGCTCTTATGCACTGGATTTCTATTTGGCATGGAGGGAAGTGTGCCCACTACTGTGTCAGCTACGCCTCTCCCCCTGAGGGGACGGGGCGGGGCCAGCTGTAGTGGAACGGTCCTGGCGAATGACTCTCCTGTGTTGTCCTTGGCTGAGACCATTGAGCTGATTGGAGTTGCTGGAGATAAAGGCCAGGGGGCTGCGTGTGGAAGGCACAGCTGCTCAGTGACTACGTAAGCGGTCAACTGCTTCCAGTAACCCAGAGAGTGACATTGGAGTGTGGATGCACCCATATGGAAATGTAATATACTGCAGTATATTTTAAATATATTGTGAAGATAATTTTGATATATTTACAATATACTGCAGAATATTCTTTTTCCATAGGGGCATTGCAACCCACAGTTCAAGTCTAGCGCTCCCCTGCGTGCGTGCGTGCGTGCGTGCGAGTTTCTTAGAGAGCGTCAGCTAGTCTCATCTCTGCGACCTTATTCCCCAGGCCCCGTGGATGAGTACATGCTGCCATTTGAGGAGGAGGTGGGACAGCATCCCTCCCTGGAGGACATGCAGGAGGTCGTTGTGCACAAGAAGCTCCGCCCGGTGCTGAGGGACTGCTGGCAGAAGCATGCTGTGAGTGAACACGCCCGTCACATGACAGGAAGTCGCTGCCCTGTCCCCTACCTGCTGCAATAGAGCCCGAGTGTTAAACACCTGACTTAAGGAGTCCTATTGAGGGCGCAGCATTAGAACACACACACGCCCAACGGCTGTTTGACACATCATCTCACACTAACGTCTGTGCCTCTGGAAATGCATGTCTCCAGTACTCTCCACAGTCTGCTAAAAAGAATAATGGATTTTGGGAAGGTTTGTTAAGGTTGTGTTCATTGCCCTTAAGGTAGAGACCAGGGGCCGTGTCAGAATCACAGCCCTAGTCCTGTCTCCTGTGTACAGTGTACTGCCAGATGTGTGCTGTTTAATGTGCACTGTTTAGTATGCGACGTGCAGTACACAAAAAAATATTGTCCATACTATATTCCAACCGTACTGTGGACGTGTCGTAAGACGTCCCACCCTTGTGCGGCCATGTCACGTGCTGTTTTTGTTGTTGTTGAAGTAAAACGTCAGCGAAGCTGCACCTAATTTTTTTAACCGAAGCTGCGCGTCATATTTATCCGACCAAAATGTTTGCGTACTTCTTGAAAAGCATGCTTTCGTATATACTCAGCGAAACCCCGGAAGTAAGTATATCATACGGGGGTTTTAAGCATACTACATTTGGAGAAAATTTAGCCTACTTAACGACTTTCTCATCCTGTCTACTCAACAAGCCAACCTAATAGTATGAAGGGTGCTGATTCGGACACAGCCCGGGTCTGAAACCACTGCTGACTGTGGACTTTCTTCCTGTGTTTCCTGCCCATTTCAGCAGCAGAAAAAACTTTTTTTGAAGCCGTTTATAAGACATGGAGATCGTTTTCATGAGTTGCATCACTCCACACTCTCACAGTGTCAGAATTGAGCAAAAGGGATGTCCGTCTAACCTAGAGCAATTGTGCGTTCGCCAACCACAGATAGGACAATATGCTGGCCTGGAGCCAAAGTGTGTTTACCCTGTGTCTAATAATGCAGCCAGGAAGTCCCCTAGCCAGATGGTCAAATCTTTTTTTTTTTTTTTCACCTATAGGGGTGACCGTTCAGGCTAGAAAATAAACATTTGCTGCTAGAAAGGCACAATGAATCTGTGTTGTTGAGGTGTCTCCGAAACAAGGAACGGAAATAGCACGTGCCTAGTAGACAGGGACCAGAAAAAGCTCTACTGTACTCTAAAGATGTCGCTACCTCAGCAAAACCGTGAAACTGGATCACTGAAAATGCATACAACCGTATTGGGTTGCTGTATAATGACGCACATTCCGCTATAACAGGTCAGTGGAAATGAGTCTTACAGTATATGAGGGGCTGACTGTGGTCCCTGTATACAGACATTTTAAAATGCTTATGTCACTTGTACACCCATAATTACAGTATATGAGAAGGAAACCATGGTCCTGACCCATGGGACCAGCTGACATACAGATTTATTATTAAAGCATTCCAGAAGGTAGCAGTGGTTCTTTTACACTGGGCTAAATGTAGGGCCAACTAACTTGCACACAATATTGCAGTGTCCATTATTACATTTTACACAATCCTAAAATGTCCATTATAATATTGTATCCATCCGGTACTAGACCATTACAGGGAAAGCAGCCAGGGGCTTTGAATGTACAAACCCCAATTCCAAAAAAGTTGGAACGGTGTATACAATGCAAATAAAAACAGAAAGCAATGATTTGCAAATACATTTTGACCTGTATTCAATTGAAAACAGTACAAAGACAAGATATTTAATGTTTTAGCTAATCAACTTTATTGTTTTTTGTAAATATACGCTCATTCTAAATTTGATGCCTGCAACATGTCCCAAAAACATTGGGACAGGGGCATGTTTACCACTGTGTAATCTTTTGGGAACTGAGGACACTAATTGTTGTAGTTTTGAAAGCGGAATCTTTTCCCATTCTTGCTTGATATAAGACTTCAGTTGCTCAACAGTCCGGGGTCTCCGTCGTCGTATTTTGGGCTTCATCATGTGTGACACGTTTTCAATGGGAGGCGGGTCTGGACTGCAGGCAGGCCAGTCTAGCACCCGCACTCTCTGACTACGAAGACACGTGCAGAATGTGGCTTGGCATTGTCTTGCTGAAATAAGCAGAGTCTTCGCTGAAAAAGACGTCGTATAGATGGCAGCATATGTTGCTCCAAAATGCATATGTACCCTTCAGCGTTAATTGTGCCTTCACAGATGTGCAAGTTACCCATACCATGGGCACTAACACACCCCCAGACCATGACAGACGCTGGCTTTTGAACCTTGCGTTGGTAAGAATCGGGATGGTCCTTTTCCTATTTGGCCCGGAGAACACAACGTCCATTATTTCCAAAAACAATTTGAAAGGTGGACTTGTCCGACCACAGCACACGTTTCCACTTTGCGTCAGTCCATTTCAGATGTGCTCGAGCCCAGAGAACTCGGCGAAATTTCTGTATGTTGTTGATGTATGGCTTATGCTTTGCGTAATAGAGTCTTAACTTGCATTTGTAGATGCAGTGACGAACTGTGTTTACTGACAATGGTTTTCCGGTATTCCCGAACCTGTGTGGCTATATTCATTACAGAAGCATGCCGTTTTTAATGTAGTGCTGTCTGAAGGATCGAAGGTCATGGGCATTCAATATTGGTTTTCGGCTTTGCCCTTTACGCACGGTGATTTCTCCAGATTCTCTGAATCTTTTAATAATATTATGGACTGTAGATGGTGAAATCCCTAAATTCCTTGCAATCGTGCGTTGAGAAAGTTGTTCTTAAACTGTTGGACTATTCACTAACAGTTCTTTGCAAAGTGGCGAACCTCGACCCATCCTTGCTCGTAAACGCCCGAGCCTTTGTGGATGCTCCTTTTATACCCAGTTATGATAGCATCACCTGTTACCTATTCACTTGTTTACCTGTGGAATGTTCCAAACAGGTGTTTTTTGGAACATTCTGCAACCTAAATTCCCAACCTGGTTCTTTCAATCTGCCACCTAATCATCCCCTAGTTTAATTGGCTAAAATCATTCTCTCCCTCTCCACCTCAGCTGATGTGTGGTGAGCATTCTGGCGCAAAATGGCTGCGTTGTATCACCCAGGTGGGTGCTACACATTGGTGGTGGTAGAGTCAAGCTTCCCCCTCATCATTCTAAAGCGCTTTGAGTCACCGGTTGGTGAGAAAGGCGCTATATAAATGCAAGGCATTATTATTATTATTACTATTAACCTTCCCTGTCTTATGTTGCCCCCGTCCCAACTTTTTTGGAACGTGTTGTAGGCATCAAATTCGGAATAAGCGTATATTTACAAAAATCAATTAAGTTGATAAGGTAAGACATTAAATATCTTTTCTTTGTACTGTTTTCAATTAAGTATATGTAAAACAGAATTTACAAATCACTGCTTTCTGCTTTTATGTGCATTTTACATAGTCCCAACTTTTTTGGAATTGGGGTTTGTATACCTCTAGAATTTGATAATATGAAGTGTAGCCTTTATTAAAACGTGTGTGTGTGTGTGTGTGTGTGTGTGTGTGTGTGTGTGTGTGTGTGTGTGTGTGTGTGTCTGAGCTTGTTTGTGTGCGTATGTGTTTGTGTGTCTGAGATTGTATGTGTCTGTATGAATGAATAGCTGTCGTTGAGGTGTATGAGAGGGTGAGAATGTGACGAGCTAACGTCCCCTCGTCCTGCACAGGGCCTGGTGATGCTGTGTGAGACCATCGAGGAATGCTGGGATCACGAGGCGGAAGCGCGCCTCTCCGCTGGCTGTGTGGAGGAGCGTGTCAACCAGATGCAGAGGCAGACCAACATCATCGCCCCCGAGGAGATCGTCACCGTAGTCACCATGGTGACAAACGTAGACTTCCCGCCCAAGGAGTCCAGCCTATGATGGACGGACCGGGGAAACGCGCGTGCGTACTGACCGATGGAACGGGCCGCCCGCCCACGGCGGGTTACCCCCTCAGACTGCTCACCGAGGACACGCCCACCTCCATCACTTGCGCAACCCATTATGATTCAGGAATTTCTGCACCCGTAACGATTTCTACCCTCTACGTTTAGCTACGCGCGTGCCTGAAGACTCGCTGACTTGTGGCTTCCTGTTTTAAGCCAGAACTATAAAAACAGTGTATTTTAAAAAAATATATAATAAATCAGGATCCTATAATGGAAGACACTGGAGGTAAAAACAAAAAGTACATAGTCTTCTTGACTACAGGACTTTGACACTGAAATCAAACTTTTTGGCAGGTATTAATTATTTTGTATCGAAGAAGAGTATGTGAAAGACTTCTTCAAAAAGGACATCTGCTAGTTTTTCTAAAAAAAATAAAAAAAAATAAAAAAAAGAAGTTTGAGGAAAAAACGGACTTATACCAGAAACCCCACCACATTTCATTTCAGTATAAAAAGGGCAACTTGTTTTTAAATGCATTTGCTGTTTTTGTGTTTATATAAATGAATATTGTAATGCCAATAAGAAACAGCTTCTGAATGTTTAGTGTATTGCTGCTGTTCATATATCAATGGAAAAGTATGGTAATCAAGGTTATTTGTTGGAATTTGCTTCCAAGCATTACTTTAAATAACCGTAAACCTCCCTCAACAAGGAATACCTCAGTTCCATCTCTGACAAGTTTCCTTTAACACTAAAAACAATCTCAAATATTCAGATCTGACATCTGTTTGGTATTTATGCATTTTAAATGACAGATGGCAACAGCATTTATAACAGTATGCCAACAGAAAATGGCCATTTATAAACCAGTGTTTCTGCCGTTTATCTTTTTATTTCTCCTTTTTAGAGTTTTGTGTTAGTATATTTTTGCCCTGTGGTTTTCAAGTATTTTTAACCATTAATTTTTTTTGTAGTCTGGAGAAATGTACTTATTTTGAAAGCGTAATGAGAGGTCCCTGAGAAAATTAACTTCCAAAATAACATTTGAAAGCACTTTCCTATTTAGTTTTGCGGTGTCGATGAATATATTTAAAACAATGCGCATGCCCCTCCCAGAACGCCCCCCCCCCCCCACCCCCACCCCCCAAAAAAAAACTTTTTGTTCGTTTGTTTTTACGTGAGTCGTGACAGGTGCAATCTGTAACGGAAACCTGTTGTTTTGTTCATTTCTTTAAACCTGTATCCCCTTTCTCTATCCCCTTGCCTTTATGCGTGTTCATGTGTATCGCTAGTTTGTGTGTATCGGTCTTGTTTCAGGAATTAGCATATATGTCTGCTGGCGTTTGGTACACCTCAGGAAATTTCGTCTGTCGAACCCCTCTCTCTGCTTTGAGCCGTCAGTGACTTCCCTCATTCTCTCCCTCATTCCGGTGCCATTATTTACACTCATTTTTGGTGCATTATTATAGACCCTGCGAGACAGAATACAAGCCAAAAACTGCAACAAATGCATTGTTAAAAACACAATACACACGTAGATGTAAATGAACATATCGCAGCCATGGGGTCGGAAAAGTAGAAAACTTTGTGGGAGTAAATCTCCAGCTGTAGTTTGGTCGATCACAAATTTAGGGGTGGTCGTCTTGGTGCCGGCGAAGCTGGTGCAGTTAACACTACCATTTGTATTTTTTTTTATCATCGTAGACGAGTTCACTTTCAAAAGAACTGCTACAGCAACAACGTTCAGGGATGCAATACTATGCTTTACTAAGTTAATTATATGCAATCAGTGTAGGTACAGCAAAGTTACCGACTACTTTAACAACAGTAGCATTTTTAAACCACGGATTAGAGTGCTGTTTTATTTATGCAGGAATCAGGATAGTATTCGGACAGGAGCTCAAATGGGGCGGGCGCCCATTATACTCTAAAGGTTAGACCGCGGATTCCGAGGAGCAGCTGGGTTGCCAGTCGAGCCCACGGACCCCAATACAACTGCTGCGTAGTTTCAGTCGAAAGTCAGCTTGTCCATGCCACAGAAATGCAGGGTACAGGAGATAACCTCAGCTCAGAACACCTCCATCACTGTGAACACTTTTACGCAGAACCTCTGCAGATTTCTGCGTGCCGTAGAACGTGGAGAAAGAAGTCACGAGTCTCAGAGCAGAGCAGGGAGGGGAGGAAAGACGGATATCCACCTGCTGCGTGCGCAACACCTGCCGTTTCCGCTGAGCGAGAGAGCATCGGTTTCTCGTCCCCGTGCTAAAAAAAAACTGATGTAGCCATGTGACTACACCCCTCCCCATATCGCTGATATTATGGTTGTCATTTTGTTTCTTCTTTACTGAAACATTAAGGCTTTACATAAACAGATTAAACCGTTTTTTTTTTGTTTTTTTTAATCCTCACACACTACTGTACAGAAGCCTGACCCCCATCCAAAGCTCTGATTCACTGTTGAGATCTGAGCTCTTCTTTTGTAAGTAATGACTTTGTTTCCCATCAATACAAGCCAAAATCTTACCCACGACATTGGCAGCAGACTTCAAGGAAAATGCACATTATGTAAATATGAATGTCGTTTTTAGATTGTGAATTTAGCATGTTTTTTCTAAGGTATCACAAAGCAAAAAAAGTCCTTTATAAAATAATTATTCCAAAATAAGATTTTATTGTTTATTTTGTATATCTATATTTTTAATTGTATTAATTTATGTCAAGGCCCAAAACAGTCATATTTCCTTTTCGTGGCGAGGCTCTCTCTGACTATTTTAAATCGGTCCAATGAAACACTACAAATTTCACCCCTGGATCGACACATCGTTTACCTCAGACATCCCAGCTAATGCATAACGTTCTCGCAACGTCGCTCGAACATTGTAGAAACACTATTAACTTTGGCGCAATGTGCCAGTGACGTTGCGAGGATGTCACCTGGGATATGACCAGCAGTGTTTTATTTCTACAAAGCGGTTTCAGTTCAAGTTAAACGCATTACCTCTGTTATGCCAGAAAGTTAACGTGCGTCAGTTACGTTATCTTGAAATCTCTCTGCCGATGTGCCGTGTGTAACGGGCACAAGACAGCCGTACTGTCAAAGTGTACTTGCCATTTTAATTATTTTCCAAGAATTTAACAAACTGTTTCAGAGGCCTGGTTGGAATTGATTGTTAAATATTGTACAGATAAATGGTATGTTATCCCCCTAAAATAAAGTATAGTGACTGCTCTGTGTGACGTGTGCATTTCTGTGTCCAATATTGAAAAAATGGTCTATACCATTTTTGTCATATCTTTGCCACAGATTGTTAATCAGATTAATGTAGAGTTTGACTGGACTGCTCAATGACGTTCACTTTCTTCTTGGGCCATTCTGGTGGTCTTGAATATTTGCTTGAAATTCTCTTCCGGACTGAGGGACCATACAGGAACAGGTGAATTTATCCTGAACTCATCTGATCACCATTATTGCAAATTATTACTAACTGAGGACATTCAACTACTTATGTTGAGGCTACATACGTGTACAACTATAGGCACAGTTGACAACAGAAATGCTGTTAAACAGAATCATTTATAAACACGACGTTCAAGGAAATCCTTCCTGCCCGTATAGATGACTTAGTGGTTATTGCGAAAACGTGCCCTAGACAAAATTGAATAGTTTGTATTCACCATAGACGCAATTCCATGAAGAACCACTGGGTGGCGGTATTGTCCACTGAATCGGGAATTGAGTGGAAACCAATGATTAATGATGTAACGCATTAGTCTAGATCGAGATTGAGTGTCCTAATACTTTACCAATGGGAGTTATTTTTAGTCATACATTACAATTGAATCACTTCCAACAGTATAGCTTAATATTAGCAAAAGGTAAATTCCGCACAGACATCAGGAAGTATGTCTTCACAAAAAGAGTAGTGATGAGTGGAACAGCTTGCCAAGTCGTAGTAGGCAGAAACTCTGGGGCCGTGTCCGAATCACCGCACTTGCCTACTGAGTATGACAGTTGAGTATACTTTTTCTAAAAGCTGTTAAGTACACTGCAATTCTGAAAACTGTTCTTAATATCCCCGGATGATTATTATTTCCGGGTTTTCGCTCATAATAGTACGGAGGATCATACTGTCACTGAACAGTATGCAGTATACAGTATGCTAGTAGACAGAAAACAGGACGCAGTAGATAGGGCTCTGATTCAGACAGCCTGGGTGTTTTCAAGACCAGGCTTGACACTGTGCTCGATACTACACTGCCTGGCCAAAAAAAAAGTCGCTGTTGCACCCGTCATGCATAGTGCCCACTGTACAAGCCTCTGGAGGCAGTGTTATGATCTGGAGTTGCTTCAATTGGTCTGGTCTAGGCTCTCATGTTATGCAGCAATAAAATGAAGTCAGCTGAGTACCTGAATGTACTGAATGACCAGGTTATCCCATCAATGGGCACATTCCAGGACGACAATGCCAAGATTCATCGGGCTCAAATTGTGAAAGAGTGGTTCAGAGAGCATGAGGAATCATTTTCACACATGAATTGGCCATCAGAGTCCAGACCTTAACCCCATTTAAAGTCTTTGGGATGTGCTGGAGAAGACTTTACGGAGTGGTTCGACTCCCGTCGTCAATACAAGATCTCGGCCAAAAATTGATGCAACTCTGGATGGAAATAAATGTTGTGACATTGCATAAGGTTGTCGAAACAATGACACAACGAATGCATGCCGTAATCAAAGCTAAAGGCGGTTCAACAAAATATTAGAGTGCGACTTGTTTTTTGGCCAGGCAGTGTATCTAGTTTGTCGGTACACAATGAGCACTAGGTACCCTTTAGTGGTAGGAAAATGGGCTGTTCTCATCATTAAGTTACATTACTTCTTCCCCTGGTCATAAGTTCCCAAAAAATAAACATGGATGCTGTACAACATACTTACTGTAATATAACATTCTGCACCATTAGTAAGGACCAAAGACATCACATAGGATGATACACCTGTGCATTTTTTGGAATGTTTGAATTCTATTTCAAGTTTTGAATTCCTACACTGAAATTGAACAGAATTTTCAGGGACTAGTAGAAGATGGAAGTTAAGTTTTATTCATTCACTAAAGGCATATTTACAGACAGAGTGGACACTTTGACTGTGTCACTTTATTCAATAGTTTCATTATAAAAAAAACAAGTGGGCCAAAACATGGGTGACAGAATCATTACACACATATGCCTGCCCTTTTTTTATACAATGAATGACAACCGCACCAGAGGATTTAACATACTTCAGTTTGAGTAATCGTGCTTTAGTTCAGCCGAAAGCAGACGCAGCCCATTGTTTTACGTCAGTGGGGCATTGTGGGTATTTCTGTAGGGCTTCCATGATCTGGGTGTGGTCCAGCATTAGCTTCACTAGTTGGTACTCCTTCTGAGATCTAGCAGTGGTCCCATCCATTGGTTTGATAAGCTCCAACTCCTGCAGGTGCTCAAAGGCCTACAACAGATAAATACCGTTTAACATCCCAGGTGCTATAAACATCCAGAATATTCATGTAGTGCATTAACCCCACCTGGTATAACAGTGTAGCATTCATTAAAGAGTTCCACAATATATCATACACAGTCAAAGGACCTTCAAGGACTAATGATAATAAAAATGGAGCTTCTTTGGAAATGAGGGACCTTTTAAAGAGTAAGTACACCCACTGTCTCAGCCTGTCTCCGCCTACTACACAATTTAGAAAAATACTTGGGGTGAGCGAGGGAGAGGGGTGGGGGCGTCATTTGCATAAATTAAAGGATAAGTTCGCTATTTTGGACCTTGGACCCTATTTGCGGTCTGTCTTCCATGAACCTGACACATTGAGTCCATATTTTCGCTGATCGGTCCAGTATTGAGCTAGCTACAGATTTCCTGTAGGCTCTCACTGGGCTACAATAGAAGACAACGGGGCAATTAGAAATGTTATGGAAAAACAACGATAAATGTGCTTTCATGTCCAATAAATGAGACGGGAAGCTCAGGGTGTATTGTTACCGGTCTCAGTATGCTCTCCTGTGAAATGTATCTCAATCCGAACATTTTTACGTGCTTGGCATGGCTTGGAAGTAAGCATTTCTCTGTTGCTTGTTTTCGCTGCTCCCGCGGAGTACTATGTGTCGGGGGTGGGGGAGCGGGAAGGTGTGCCGGCCGTTTACGAAACTATCTATGTGAGCAGTCTGCGTTTGTTTACCTGCAGCAACGTAGGCTACAATTTCCACAAAAAAACTTGGATGATGGATGACTATAATGATTACGAAGACGAAGAATTCGATTTTGACTTTGACGTTACTGGCTACAGATTTGAGCCAGAATACACGGACACGGAACTACAAGAGATGGATGATAAGAGAGCAAGAGAAGAGAGAGAGGCTGAAGTTGCGCAGGTAATGTAAATTATTACAAATGATGATTACAAACACTGCGTTACAAATAGTTCTGCTGTAGGCTACTAGCTAGTAAACTCCAACGGGAGGTCAGGATTTGTGATCAACTGCTTTTCAAGCGGCCTCTCTACAACGTAGCTAGACTGTGGAAGTTTACAGTGCGAGGTAGTGCGGTCGGAGAAATAGTTCTGTTTCAAATGGAACTGTTGTTTCAACGTTCGGTTTGCGTTTGCGATAGCCTACATTTCACAGGAGAGCATACTGAGACCGTAAGAATACACACTGAGCTATAAAAGCACATTTATCGTTGTTTTTCCATAACATTTCTAATTGCCCCCGTTGACTTCTATTGTAGCCCAGTGAGAGCCTACAGGAAATCTGTAGCTAGCTCAATACTGGACCCATCAGCGAAAATATGGACTCAATGTGTCAGGTTAATGGAAGACAGACCGCAAATAGGGTCCAAGGTCCAAAATAGCGAACTTATCCTTTAACGTACATTTGTACAAATTATTTCGTATAACTCGGATCAAACTGTCAAACTAGACATTGCACATCAAATATGAATCAAGATTCAGCAACTGCATGGCCTATTTCTCACCTCAAATATTTTCAGAAACATATTTTAGTGGACTATTTAGGTGGAATAAGAGGTGAACAGGACGCCACGTTTTTCCGGTTTAAAAGCCGAAACTAAAGTAAGATAGCGGGTCTAACAAATCAGGTGCCGGCTGTTTCCATTGTGGGCGACAACAATTATCCATATGACGTAGAGGTACATCCAAAGAGGTACTCTGACATCACGATTGGGGCGGGAGCAGTGTGGGGAGTAGAAAGGAAATGTCAACCGTTAGGGGCAGCATAAAGACACTTTTCTACCAGTTTCTTATGATATACAATATTATTTCAGAATTGCTGAAATAACGGAATGCATGAATAAGTTTCATTATAAGGTAGGCATACAAACACGTTTACAGCAACAACAAAAAAAAATGATCAAGGGTGTACTTACCCTTTAACAAACTACTGTAAAAAGGTGAGAAACCTATGATTAAGTTGATTGTATGCTTTTTCAGTGTGGCAGAAAATCCCTCATTAAATTCTGCGTTTTGGAAAACAATGCAGATTTTCCATGTCAAATGTACTCATAATTGTCAACAAATTATGACACACAAATCATTCTAGTTTTCACAAGAGCGTTTTTTTTTTTAACCAACTCACCTTGACAACCACTGGTTTCTCAAAATTGTGGATGGAGTGAGATTTTCTTTGTAGAAATTTCTTGAATTCTGCAAGAAAGTTAATACCATTCAGAAAATGTAAAAAAAAAATGGGGCAGTCTGTTGCGGTCTGGAGCCACGTCTCTCATTGAGTGGGCACACACACCTGGGTTGCGTTAACAAATCTGCTCAGGGCTTAAAGGTGTGCTTCGTTCCATGGTGAGGAACAAACTGAGATTGGGAACCCGCAAGGTAAGAGAGAGTAAACGAGGTGAAAGCAACCTGGCAGAGCAGCTTAAGAGTAGAAAAGCTGAAAAGCCTTCACTGCTTTTGGTTTATTTTGTCTTTGTCATTTTGTTGGTTTGTTAATTTTGCCCAGAACCCATGTGGGGGAACGGTGAAGATTTGTGTGTGTTTGTTTGATTAACGAATGCTGTCTGTCTGCAAATAATATGGCAGTGAAAACCGGAATTGCTGATGCTCCCTATGACCGGCAGTTCCGCACCTCCCAGGGGTGTCACCTGCTCAAAGACCTACGTAATTTGGACGTTGCTCCCACAACCAAACCTGTCCGACCCAAACTCGTCTCCTTACCGTTGTGGACCATCTGAAAATTGAAGGGTTCCCCTTCGTAAATGTCGTTTAAGTGCTTCATGGCGATAATGAGACACAGCTCCAGAACGGACAGGCCTGAAAGCAGAGCAGAACTGCCCTGAAATGACCACCACGGCGGCTTGGTTTACACAGCTCGTTCCAACATTAGTTTTTCTGACTATCACTGAGCCTGTATCATTTCGATCGAATCCCAATGTGAATGATAGGATATTAAATATCAAATACCAGAGAAAAAGCCATGGGTGAATTTGTCTTATTGCAGTATATCCTCCTGTGTGTATCAGTTTCATATAAATTATATTAATTCTACACATTACATTAATGCAAAAATACAAAAAACTGAGTTTGGCTGATGAAGGACAATAAGTACCTTATCACGACACCAACAGTGGTCTTTTAAGGATTTATTCCTCCCAAATATTGCCTGTAATATTTCCCTGCACAGATTTTCTACTTTAACAAAAAAAACACTTGTGCCGTCTGTCATTATTCCATACCACTGAAAGTACAACGTTTGTGCAACGTCACAGCAACATTAGGACAGCATGGCAGCGCTAGCGTGCCTGTTTGAGTTTACCGTGGAGGACGTTGGCTTTGGCGTCGGAGGTGCAGATTCGGCTGGCTTCCAGGAGATCAGTGGGTCTGATGGCCGGGTTGTACACAGTTACTCTGCTCAATGCCAGCATCTGAAAAACAGGACCTGCAGTGTCAAGCTGCTACCAGAGGGAGGCAGACCAGTCTAGTGTCTCCTGCTAATCCCCCCACACAATATCCATCTCCCAGGTGTGCCTTTCTGGCCCTTAGAGCTTGACCCTGATTCAGAAACGTAACTTTACACTAAATAGGTAGGGTCCAGGCGGGGATGGTAAGAAGCTGATTTTACAATTGTTGTCTTAAGCAGAACTTATGCAGAGTCACCTTCCCCTCTGCTTGGCAGAATTTCTTTAGCGGACCTTGCCCTGAGACAAAACCGCTTTCCAAGCTGTGCAAGCCCATGACCCATGTTCTGTAACGCATCACTTATTGGGTTACAGAAAGCAAGAATCCTAACAACTGCATGTGCACTGCAACTACCTATAGTGTATAAACTCGCAAACTGTTTACTTAGACTGGTGTGACTGATTCATGAGGTTATCACATGCATCTCACGACCCCCCCCCCCGCCCCCCCACCACCACCACAGGTCCAATACAATCCACCTTGGGAACCCCTGTCCAAACAACTCAAATCCAGCCTGACACAAACTCCAAGTAAATGTCACGAGTCTGAAGATGACCAATGGGATGACTCTTGGCCCTCATTCCCTCCCATTATCCCTTCCTGTTATCCGATTGTACAAACGACGGCCCCGCACTCACCAGCAGCATATGCAAAGATCGGAAGTCTTTGCTGGAGTTGAAATGCTTCCGCAGGACCGCCTCCACAGACTTGTCCTCACACAGCGCCTATGCAGCAGAGAAAAGGAGGAGAGAAACAGCCCTGAAGTGTGACAGACAGACACGAGGCGCAATGAAACTCATTTTCCCAGCAATTTCACAGGAAAGCAGGGCAGCACAGGAATTGACAGGACAAGGACAGGAAAAGAAAAATGGCATTTTTAGGACGTATTCTACTGGCTGAAATCAAATTGCACCTGTGCATCCTCATATGCCAACTATAATACTGTTTTGGCTGCAGTTGGCTACTATGAACAGACGTTGTTATTGGTTGAAATAAATATCGACCAATGGGAAGAATTCATAATTTCAGGACTGGAGCATTTATGGTGATGTAATCGGCAGGAACGCCAAGCAGCAGCAGCGGAAGAGGGAGCAGATGTAAACGGGTACAGATGGTACAGAAATGGTTTTTAAGGAGTGATAATGTAAACTGCAAGGTTAACATCTGATAAGAATCTGTCCTCCACACATTGTGAGCGTCTGAACATAGAGAGGCGTCTCAGCTCCCACCTTGGTGCCGGCGTTCCAGTCCTCGGAGAACCTGCTGTCGGGGAAGTCTGGCGGCAGGCGAAGCTGCTGTTCCACACTGCGCAGGAAGCCCGGGAAGTTCATGGCGCTCAGGAGGTGGATCTGCCGGTGGGAGAACCTGGACTTCACCCTCTTCTCCAGGAGCTCAAGCACGTCCTGCCGGAGCAGCGATCAGAGGAACAGGGAATCACATTTTGCATCGCTCACACAGGAACGCTGGGACATAACTCAACTCTTACCAACTACTGTGAATGGCAAAATTCAAATTAATATCCAGGGAATAAAGATTACATGATATGCATGGCAAAATTTGTTATAGTTACAATGGCCTGGGTTGAAGCCCTCAGATAAAAAACGGTTCAGCTTCAACCAGACAAAGTCAGACCAATGTAATAATGTTTTATAACAATAGTGCAAGATATTCCAGTTTTTACATTCTTACATTACTAACATCCCATAATAGGCAGTTATCCTTGTCCAGTTTATTCTGAAACGAGAAAGGGCCTTCCCCAAACTTGTCACAAAGTTGGAAGCACAGAATCATCTAGATTAGAATGTCAGTAGAATGTGTATGCTGTATCGTTAAGTCTTGCCTTCACTAGAACTAAGGGGCCTAGCCCTAACCATGAAAAAGAGCACCAGAACAAGGGGAGTCCAGATACTTTTGGCCATGTAGTGTACCCTGCTGTCAGTGATTCACTGAATGAACTACTCAACGGCCTCTGCGATAGAGTGCAACGCATTAAGATTGACTCAGATCGGACAAAGGCCGTACGCTTCAAGCTCTTGCCAAGTAAGCTAAGCGCTCTAGTTCACCCATTGCTGGTTGCCTTTCAAACGCACCAGGCGACAAGTGAGTCCCACCACAGCCACTGGTGTCTGTGCGGACTGAGAGATGTCGAGGAGATTGTAGAGGAGCGTCTGGTTCTTGTGGTGGGCAAAGAGGTCAAACTCATCCAGGGTGAACAGCACCGGCCGACTGCTGCTGCGGTCACCTGGAGGGGGAAGAGGTAGGGAGGGAGAGAGAGAGAGGGAAGCAGGGAGGGAGAAAGGGAGAGTTCACCATGAGGTCAGAGGGATCGGAACCACAATCAGGTTGTTGATTATGTCATTGCTCCAGGATAAATATTTAAACTCTTTGGGTCCTGTTGTAAGACTCCAAGAGTTTGTTGATAAAGGTACGAGGCAGGAACTGTAAATAATCAGTGTTCTTTATTCTGCAGAAGGGGAGTCGGTTCAGGGAACCAGATGCATTCAAAGTCCCACAGAGGGGCAGTCCCTCTGGGCATTTATAACATTCATATCACATCATTCCTGTTTACATCCAGCATTAACACATCATCACTTTTTACGTTTTACTGGTCCCCCAAATAAGGTTAATGAGATTAGATTTATTGTATTAGAGAGACTAAACTAAAGTGTTTGTAAGTAATTATGGATTATAGATAATATTAATTATATTAGTAGAAATACATGCGTACATACAGTGAGCACCATTGTTCATTGGACAGTGACACATTTTTTGGTATTTTGGTTCTGTACTCTAGCACTTTGAAAGGATACAATGACAATGAGGTTGAAGTGCAGACTGTCAGCTTTAATTTCAGGGTATTTTCATCCATATCGGATGAACCGTTTAGAAATTACAGAACCTTTTGTACATAGCCCCCCCCCCCCCCCCTCTTATTTTCTGGTACTCCTACAAGCGATACTATAACTTCTCTGCATTTGAATGGATCTTTATGGGAATTGGGGGTGGGACTAGATTTAGCTGTAAATTACACTGGAACAGTATGGAACACATGGTTGGCTAAATGGCTCTAAGTCATCAAGGGTCTGACGTATCAAACAAGCCTTAAAGCACCACTCTGCTGCAAGATA
Source organism: Synaphobranchus kaupii (assembly GCA_029718625.1). Lineage (NCBI taxonomy): Eukaryota > Metazoa > Chordata > Actinopteri > Anguilliformes > Synaphobranchidae > Synaphobranchus > Synaphobranchus kaupii. Next base: position 15,372,163 of record CM056383.1, read on the forward strand.
TGCAGTAGATATGGATGGATAACTTGAAGGGTTTCTTCTCCTGACTTTTTCCATAGAGTTCAATAGGAAAATTTGTCAGGAGAAACAACCCTTAAAGTGATCCGTCCATATCTACTGTATATTTGGGGGCAGAGTGATGGTTTGAGGCTCGTTTGATACGTCAGGCCCTTGATGACTAACAGCCATTTCACCAATAATGTATTCCATACTGTTCCAGCATAATTTACAGCTAAATCTAGTCCCACCCCCCATTTCAAATAAAGATCCATTCAAATGCAGAGAAGTTATAGTATCGCTTGTAAGAGTACCAGAAAATAAGATATCAAGAGTCTTTTGATGTTGTTGGGTCACAGACATCAGGAAGTCATGGCATGCAAAGGATATGCGACCAAATATTAAAAATGATTAATATTGAATTAATATTATAAAATATTTTTTGATGCCCGAAAATGGGGGGGGGGCTATGTACAAAAGATTCTATCATTTCTAAACGGTTCATCCCATATGGATGAAAATACCCTCAAATTAAAGCTGACGGTCTGCACTTCAACCTCATTGTCATTGTACCCTTTCAAACTCAAAGTGCTTGAGTACAGAACCAAAATAACAAAAAATGTGCCACTGTCCAATGAATTATGGTGCTCACTGTATATAGAAAATCGAACATTTTAACTCAGACAAAAACTGCGCCTCCCGTGTTTATAATCGGTGATTATAGCATGTGTCGTGCCCTGACACATCACCTTTCTTCAAAGCTTCTAGGAGGAAGGCCAAGTTCTCAGCAAAGCTCCCCTGAAACAGAGATGCGTTTTGGTTATTCACAGAAGTCATGTGCTGTGTTCTACTGTAATGTACAGTACAATTAAAATATACCCATAGGAGTTTTAACAATGCAGAATCTGTAACACATCCTCAGATTTTAAAAGGCTGAATAAAGTAAACTAAAAGAGATATAACAAAGCATAATGACTATTGTGGCTGTCCTATCAACTATGTTAGACATTGATGCAAATTATTACATTTACACTGTGTTACATTAATGTGGCTGATAATTGCATCAAAAGTGACATAAAAAGCTAAGAAAGTAAGTATTTCATTACTCTCCTGGCAACAGGAACTACAAAAAAACACACCATTGTTAAGGATACCATCATTAAAGGCAGTACAGTTATACTGATAATCAACTATCCTGTCAACATATCCAGCACATACAGAAGTACCTAGATTTGGAGAAACCCTAGAAAAAAGGGTTGGTGGAACAGTTAGCCTCAGTGTCACATCACTTACAAAAACCTTGTCCCCGACTACATTCTCCAGGTTCAGCTGGCGAGTGATTTCTTTCAGGGCGATCCTGTCATCCGTCTGAAGCAGGCCTGCAGATTCCAGAAGAGCTGGTCAAACTACACCGTATGGCCGTGTGAAAAACTACAGGAGAGGACTGCTAATACTTACCATTCAACTGAACCAGCAATATGTTCTTCTCGACTTCATCCACTTCCATGAGCTCTTTCAAGACGCAGTTCAGAAGCTGAAAAAGCAAACCATTTGGGTCTACTCGATCTAACAAGTTCAGAGTACAGCCATTTATAAGGTAATTCTTCAGGTAAAAAGGCATTTATCGTTTTTACAGGAATTTTTTTTGTTAAATGAATTTCATATCATTCCATAAAGCTGACAGAAAACATATGCGGATCTTGTTTTGAGACAAGAAACAGAAAACAGAACAGAAATTCATATAAAATTATTTTAAGGATTTAATTGGTTGCCAAATAAAATGGATGGGATTATGTGGGTCAGTTACAAACTGATTTGAACAAATTATATTGTTTTACATGGAGGCCAACGTATTATGACTGGTTCATACAAGTGACTGACAGCTAGAAAGTGGTACCTCCACCCGTTATAGAGTTCATGAAGCTTTTCTCTCCCATACCTTGTTTGGCTAGTACTAAACTCCTCAAAAAAAGTTCGGAAACGTTATTTCGGTCGATTATTCCTCCCCTTTAATAATACCAATTGGTATTGTATTTTATATCGTTGGAAAGCCTGATTAGTCACCTTTACAACGAGGTACAACTTGTAAGGATCATGCATTCGTGGAATGAGCAACACACCTAACCGTGTGGGTAGCGGCCCAAAAAAATTTGCCAAAATCCCCTGCAATATTCTTCTGTTGGTATTCACTCTCGTTTTGAGCTTCAAGTGCTGGCAGGTGTATGCCAGTCACAGGTGTGTAAGCCTGCAATGACTGCCCTTCACCGTCAGGCCCGTTTGCGCTGGTGTCGACAGCACCGACAGTGGAACCTAAGAATGTGGGGCAACGTCATGTTCAGTGATGAATCAAGGTTCTGTCTGCGGAAGCTGGATGGCAGGATCAAAGTATGGAGACGGCGTGGAGAACGCTATGCAGATTGCTGCACAGATTGCGTGACACCTTTCAATGGGGGCAGTGTCATGGTGTGGGGTGGTATCTCTCTCACAGGCAAAACAGAACTTGTCATCATTGAAGGCAATCTCAATGCAGTGAGATATCGGAATGAGATTCTGGAGCCAGTGGCGATCCCATATCTCCAGAATCTGGGACCTAACTCCATCCTCCAGGATGACAACGCTCGCCCCCACAGAGCCAGGATCATCACAGAGTACCTCCAGAATTTGGGAGTGGAGAGGATGCAATGGCCTGCCGTGAGTCCAGACCTCAACCCAATTGAACACCTGTGGGATCAGCTTGGGCGTGCTATACGTGCCAGAGTGACCAACGCAACCATGTTGGCTGACTTGCGGCAAATCCTGGTTGAGGAATGGGATGCCATCCCACAGCAGTGTGTGACCAGGCTGGTGACCAGCATGAGGAGGAGGTGCCAAGCTGTTGTGACTGCGTATGGATCTTCCACACGCTACTGAGGTCCCTGACAGTGTAAAATGAATAAAGTGTAAAAATGGCCAATATGTGTTGTTTTTTCCTTATTACTGTGGGAGAGTGCAATCATCCAATCCACCAAGCAACTCAAAACGAGAGTGAATACCAACAGAAGAATATTGCAGGGGATTTTGGCACATTTTTTTGGGCCGCTACCCACACGGTTAGCTGTGTTGCTCATTCCACGAATGCATGATCCTTACAAGTTGTAGCTCGTTGTAAAGGTGACTAATCAGGCTTTCCAGCGATATAAAATACAATACCAATTGGTATTATTAAAGGGGAGGAATAATCGACCGAAATAACGTTTCCGAACTTTTTTTGAGGAGTTTATTACTTTGCTAGTTCGCAACATTGCTAAGCCCTCTTTTTTTCCTTTTGATTAATTCTTACTCTAGTTATTAGCTAGCCTAATTAGCCAAAGTAAAGTATTATAGGAAAAATGTATCATCCTGAATGTTTTGTTGAATATCACGGAAAACAGAAAATGTATGTTTTAAACTGTTATTGTCAGCTGTCATCCAGAGATCTGGAACAACTGAAACCACTGTTTTGATCCATGGAGCCAGACCCAGAATTAGAACCCCTGCTGCCAGAAAGGGTCTGAAAGGCAGTACCATTGTTTTTCCAGCCCCCCTGGGTCCCACGATGAGTACAGAGTTACTCTCCCCATGAACAGCTGTCCGCTTCAGCAGCTCCAACAAATGTCTGAAACAGAGGCAGTCATATTACCCACAATGCCCTCCGTCACTGGCCTGCACTCAGCCGCATGCCGCGCTACAGTGCTGATGGCAACAGGTGCAATGGGTGAACCAGGCTTTGACCTCGAATGTGACCGTTCACAGTGCGTAAATGACACCGTGACGGCTCGTCAGCCAAATTCTAATCCTGACAAAACTCAGTTTACTTTATTGGCTGTTGATGGGATTTCCTCATGTTTTACATGCTCAGGCTACCAGTTAGGTTTAATTCCAGACCAAATCCGGAGTGCATTACCATTTTACCAGACACACACAAGTACACACAAGTACACACACACACACACACACACTATATAAACATACATGAGATGCATGCCCAAAAAGGGGACACATCTATTGAGGGCAAAGAGGTCTAAGAGCAGGGGCACCCCATACAGGAGATTTACATTAAACACACACCACACAGGCAATTAGCATATCACTATACAGCGTGCATTTATACAAATACTCTTCTTTCCTCTTGACAAATGTAATTCTGGGATATATTTAACATTTAAAGGCCAGACAATGCTAACTGCTTTGAGGATAGGAAAAACAACACTGAAGCTTGCGGCTGTATTTCGGGAAGCAAGCGTGCAGCTGGAGAGACGCCCGCCTCATTTTCTACAACAAGAACATCAGCACGTCTTTCCAGCAGAGTGATTAAGAAGTCACCCCTTTCCCCTCCAGACTCTTTCATTGTTCTAGTTAAACTTTAAAGAGCGCAGGTACAATTACTTGGTGCACAGCAGAACCAAACACCAGCCCTTGTTAAAATAAGGCATCGCGCTCCAAGGGCTAGGTCCTCATTAATTACTTCGACTGACGCTTAATTTGACGTTAAGAAGCTCAAGCCTTTATGCCAAGGAGAAGGGGGGGGGGGGGGGGGGGGTACTGGCTGATCACAAGATGAAAGTCAAACATACTTGTGCTGCGATTCCACACCAACTGGTCTTATGGGAAGCTGCTGATGGCAGAAACGCTCTCTTAGTAATCTCTGCGCCTGGTGAACACACGAGAGAAAGGTGTGAGAGATGCCTACAGAATGATGCTCCCCGCTTCAGAGGGGCCTGTTGCCCACTTCCTCACAAATGACACACCTCTTACATGGTCTTGACAACATACGGTAATGGTTATATTTAATAAACCATTCCGCCCGGATTCCCTGTTGTTGTAGATTCCGAAGATTGTGATTTATTATGTTTGCTAGTGTCATTCAGCACAAAATCTTTCCCGATGTTAGAAAATGCATGGATCCACTAATATGGTGGCTACAGTGAATGGGATGAGATGAGCCATCCATATTACAGAAAGATTTGTTTAGCGGCACACAGTTTGTGCATTGTGAGGTTATCAAACAACGTGTTCCAGGGTCTCATGCCATGCAAAAATATGCAAGCTTACTAATCTTCATCAACATGTGGATCAAAAATCAGAACCGGTTGGGTAGAACCTGCCATTTATTTAAACTCGGTTTGGTTATGCACTTTCCTTGATATTTCAGGTATAAACAGCCACGGGGCATGTTGTATCAGCCAGCAGTTGGCAGACTTCACTGTGACCAGCACTATGGGCTTTAAGGCTTGATTGGCAAGTACAATGTCACATGAATTAGGATACCAGCAGTAAACAACTAGCAAATCCATTCAATATGGGGGAGCAGAGCAGCATAATGATTTTGGCACTGGGCCTGTAACCCCAAGGTTAAAGGTTTGATTTCCAGATGGGGCACTACCGTTATAACCTTCAACATGTCACCTAACCTAAACTGCTTCAGTAAATGTCCAACTGTATGTTTAAACAAATACATTATTATTATTAGTAGTAGTAAAAAAGAATAGGGTGTGCGAGTCGCTCAGGACAAGAACGTCTGCTAAATACCTAGAATGTTGATACAGTATCGGCTTCTGCACATTATGATCAGCAGCAGCAACGATCCAACCACTCTAAACATCGTTAACTAGTCACACACTCGTTGACACTAACCTGTGAAAGACATTCTCCAGCTGTCAAGTGGCTGTCCTTCGCCTTTCGTTTGCTCATGATGACTACAGCCTTTATTTAAGAAAATGAGAGAACAAGTATTTTTTTAGTAGTGCTGTAACTTAATTGTTCAGGTTTGAGCCCCAGTCCATGTGGAGTTAATTACCGAGGCTAACCACTTACTACTGTACAAGATACGTAGCTACCCGTATCTAATCATCCAGCTTGATAAATATCCTGCAACCATGAGAAATGTCTTGCTTTGTAAACTCTCTAGCTGGATAAGTTAGTTAACTGCAGAAAATCTGTAACATACAACAACGTTACTTAAAGTTAGTGAGCCATGTATATTGGTATGCTAGCTTGCAACAAGTGTAGCGAACTAACGTATAACGTTACGAGCATCAATAGAGTAGACTACCTGACAGAGAAGCCATTAAAGGTAACTTAAGTTAGTGCATTGACTCTCTTAGTAAGAAATTAATAGTCGTTCAGTTTAACCCATTACCTCGTTCCTCGCTTTGGTATGAATCAGGATTTCAAGATACTTTCATTCCTATATATATTTAAAGTTACTAGGCTGGAAGTTTTTGCCTTTGCTTCCTGTAATGTCGCAGTGCATGGTGGGACACCCCTTCTCCTCCAGACTCCCTGGCTGCGGAGCAGGCGCAATGGAGCTCTCCATCTTTCTATCCCATTACCAAGCCCAGAGAGAGTCAGGAGAAGCAGTTGATGGGGGAAGCGTTTTATTTTTATTTTTAAAGGGACAGAGCCTAATTTCAACCAGCTCAAACCTGCTATTCGGTTACCCTTAGCCTTCGAGGAACTCAACGGGTCAGGATAAATGGGGGGGAAATGATTGTTAGGTTATTATATTGAGGAGAAAAAAACAGAAAGCCCCTCTTTTCTCTGTCTCCAGCTCCTTCACAGCACACAACCCTCTGCTCTCCTGTGTCTCTGGCCCTGGGCTGGAGACATTGCACAGTGGAAAGGGACCTCGGTCCACATAGAATAAAAAAAAACTTCCTTCTTTTTGTGCGCCCTGGTCGTGATTTATTTCTCTGGTGCAATGGAAGAATATCAAAGGTAGGTGTACATTTCTGTTGACTTAAAAATTAAAAATTTCGTTGCCTAGCTTGCTAGCTATATGTTTGCTCCTCTTTGCTGTGGGAAGCTTGCTACCTAGCCAGTTAACTAAAGACATTTTGGCTAACGTTAGCTAGCTAGCCGCAAACGTTATCCGTGTCGGGGTTAGGTAAATTGGCTTGTTGGCCAACTAGCTAACGTTAACTGTTTAAGTGTTGATATAACGTTAGTTGACCAGTTCGTTAGCTAATGTTACCTCGACAGTGTTGCGTAGCTAATGTGAATGCGTTGCTAGTTCTCTACAAGTAACGTTACTGAGCTCGGGAGCTAGTTGGCAAGCTTTGTGTGTACGTAGTGATAGCTAATGTTAGCTAGCTAGCTAGCAGCTATCTATATATGTATTGGCAGTTAGCTTGCTAATTAGCTGCTGACAACATAGTTTGCTTCCTTACTAATGTAGACGAGGGCAAAGGTAACTACAAACACACACCAGACCATTGGGTAGCTAGCTAGCTAGCTAGCTAATTGCAATTTGTTGAATTTGACAGAATTGTCTCACTTAAGTCGCAACCTTAATTTGGCTAATGGTAGCTACCTAGCTGGTTACGTAGCCTGCGTTGGCTAACGTTAGCTAACGTTACTAGTATGACTGTTTGATATGTGGCACTGAACAGTCCGCAGACCCCCCGCCCCAAAGGCCAACTCAAATGTTTGCCTGGCCATCTGACCGACCGGTTTCGTTTTCAATCGTTTCATTTCAAGTTACTACTTTCTGTTGCTAAAACGAGCTATTAATATTTTCTAAAACTGAGAGCTATTAACCACCATGAGCACAACCTGCCCCTGACCCCACAGCTTTATTTTCAGCCTTTTTGGGTTTTTTATTCTACACTGCAAATATTCGGGCTAAATTGCTAACTGGCCTCCATCAGTCCAATTTTAAGCTACCTAATTGTAAGTTACACAATACGTTACTTTTTTTCTGTTTAAATTGAAACTGTAGCTTGGATTGCACACCCGCCCCTTCCATGTATTGTGTTGAAGTGGAATCTGCCTATTTAATTATTTGTATAAAGATGAGTTTACTCCACTATACTGTTTAACATTCAGTCAAAACCTAGTACTACTTTAAACCTATCATTTTTATACTAGATTAACATAATTAGATGCGTTAAAATGCAGTTATCTAGCCAGCTAGCTAGCGTTGATGTTGTCTTCAGCTGCACACTTGACAAGTCTAGTTACTGTAGTGACTAAAAAATATCATGTCATTAATGGTAACAATGACACGAGCGGTGACAAAGTGGTTGTGTGGCTGTTTGTAGTTGTTTGGTATGGGGTTTAACGGTAATGTTATTTATGATCACATTAAAACATATGAGCAGTTAATTGGCCCAAGTAAATGCATAATATAATGATCATTTGTACGTGAAAGGATATATAATATGTCTGTTAGCAGGATGCGTTACGTGTTGAAACTTCAAATAATTACTATGGTAAGTTGCCATTTAACAGTAGATATGCTGCATGTATCAGCGCATATTTGCAATACATGCTAAAGTAAACAACCAAATGTTTGACTGCAAAAACCTACACTGTGTATATACAATTATATGTATTTCTAACCATGATCAAACTGTATATCAATGTTGTAGTGTCACTGCGGTTGATGCAAACTACTGATTAGTTATTACCCTGATAAGCTGTAGTATTCAGTGGGGAGTGGTCATGATGACCCCATTTCGATATCTGTCCTGTTGCAAATGAACTCTTCCACACAGTGAATGTTGTTGTATGCCATATGTGTGTTTGCAGAGATTGAAGACATGGATGGAAAAAAATGAATCCAAATTGGAGCATGTGCAGTGTCAGGTCTCTTTTCAGTAAGAGCAGTGACATGCACTGTTTCGGCTTAGTGACCTCTAACAAAACAACAGTATGGCCAAAATTTTACTGTCTAAATCCAAATTTTTACAGTTTGTTATTGACTACCACATTCTATATTCTAAGAAGACTACTGTCTTTGTGTATCTGTAGTTAGTTTGTAACCTAGTTTGTAACCTAGTTTCTGGTAAAAACCCAATGAGTCACCCTAGATAACGACTCCTGCCAAGTACACAAGTAATTGAAATAACTTTGAAGTGTCTTATTATAAAGAATTAATAGCACTTTTTGTCAGAATCTCCCATCTTTATTCAATGACACATTGAACATACAGAGTTTCTATGATCACTCCCACTGTGGGAGTACCATAAGGGTCAATGTTCACTCTCAATATACAGTATAGTGTAGTGTAGTGGTCAAAGTTGAAGAAGGAAGACTTTTTGTCTAAGCTTGCATTCCTTTCTTGCTATGCATATAGATATTATGCATATATAAGCTGTTAGCTTATAAACGTAGGCCTCAGTTTTTAAGAAATTTTACCATCAGGAGATAGTGTTTCTCTGCAGGTCCATCTGCAGCATTTAGGCTAAAATATTCTTGCTTTAATATAGATAATAAAGTCCTACTTTCCACTTCAGTGTCAGGTGCTTTGATCTTCCACAGGCTATTATCTCTTTGATTCATAAAGCAGAACACCCCCAGATTTCACTTCGGTGCTGTCGTCCGTGTGGACAGCTGGTCAACCCCTCAATCTGGACACACAGCATACCTTTTTTCTGATGACTCAGCCCTCTGTTGTCCCTCAGGATTTAACTGCATGTGGCCCCAAACCAATTTTAGCGATCCAAAGTTTTTTAAAGGCACATTGGGGAGTTCTATGACAAAATTAAATCCAGGGAATGTGCTCGATTGGATGCACCTAACGATTGTTAATTGGCCTTGTAAGGGCAGTTAACTTGGTTTATGATTGCTGCAAACAACTACGCCCTTTTCCTTTGGCTTTATTTTTTTTCCTTCGTCTCCCGATTTGGAATGCCCAGTTGCATTTGTAGGTCCCTGTCCTCACTGCTACATCCCCCGTTAACTTCGGACAGTGTAGTTCTACGCTCTTTGAAGCTGCACTTTTCAGCCACCTGCTGAGTCGCGCGGTAATTGCGTTGGAGCGGTAGGCCTTTATTTCATGCACAGCGGGCGCAGGCGTACTGCAAGCGTGATCAACCAGAAGAGGCTGCTTGTGTGCATTGTGACGTGGACAGCCCTGCGAACTGAATCCCTGCCTCACTAGACAAAATTACAGGTCATTTCCCCACAGGGCTGGCAGCCACAGTCGGCACTGGTACAGTTACGATTCAGAACCAACCAGTTTAGCCACCCAGTAGCCCCATTGGGGCATATTTTAAAGTAAACTACATCTTGACTTCAGGGTCCTATAGGTAGGGATGGGTATCGTTAGGATTTTATCGATACCGGTATCGCTTATCGATACTACACTCCATAATTTTGTTAAAATTTTGTGAAAATTAAGTTATTTTATTATTACTCTTAGCAGAATTAACAACAGTCATTTTGATAAAAATGAAATGAAATTGTTTCCTCATAGTATATAATGAGGGGACCTATTGCTATAAATAAATGTCTGGTAGTGTGTTTTGTTGCTGCTTCACTACAAATACAATAAACGTAAATGAACAAGAGTATAGATTACCAAAGAACTAGTTCTTGAGCTTCTCAGAAGCTAACAGAATAATAGTTGTAAATAATAAATAATACAGCGGTGGTGAATGGGTTGTGCTTGGGTGTTTGTCTTGAACTGCTATCCCCTGAAGGAGGGGGCTGCCGCTTGACTGACGTTAGCTATAAAATGAGGAACATGTTTCAAAAGCTTTTTAAACTAATTATGACCTTGCTAGATTACCAGCGTTTAACGTAGTAACAGCGCTGGACAACGATGTATTGCTCCACAGAGAATGCATTGTTGCTCCAAGCTGTTACCTGTTCGTAGTGTACAGGGAATAAAACGCTATTGAGTGTTTTAGCTCTGGTTTTATGTAATGCGGGCGAATAAGCTAGTTAACGTTAGACCGCTATTTAAACTACTTTTCGGCGAGTTTTCGGGAAAGATTCCAAGTACATTACGAACAGGTAACCGAGAATGCTTTGGAACAACAAAACTTGAATACTGTCGTCATTCCAGGTAATTTAGCATGCATTACATTCTTGTCCAGTTATGTTACTATGTGACTGGCTATCTAGTAAATGCTGACGATGTTATTTTCCATTAATAACTATGGACTTGTTTTTATATTATAATGAATGTTACCTTGACTTGATGAGGTCCAGGCAGACAGTCACGTTATTTTGTGGAATCGCATCAGCTTCGGAGCCGGATCGAGGGCTGCACAGAGGGGAATGGTGCAGTGGCCACTTTGCTCAAGCAGTCAGATGCACTGCTTCAGATTTATGGCATGTTGTAGGCTATTTGTAAATGTTTCATTAGATTGCTAGTATTACTCCCCTTACACTTTTTTTTTTTTTTTTTAACATTAATTGCATTTTGCTGTGTTAACGTTCGCTTTGGTAAAGTGGGCCCACACTTTTGAACGTCTTAACCTGTCTGCCATCAGTGCCACATGACTGGAGTGCACAGAACGTAAACAGACGTCGAATGTAATCGCCTGACGCGTGCAACTCGTCATCATAGAAGGGGGGGAAAAAACTTTGTCATCGTTAGAAACGTATATTTTACGGTAGGTAATTTGAAAATGCCTTCCAGCTATGTTAGAATGAATTAAAAGTGAATTACGTTCAAATATCGATAACAGCACCGTTTGTCCAGGAGCTTATCGGTATTTCGGTCCTGACCAATCAGGAGCCGGTACCAGTTTAATACCGGTTCTCGATACCCATCCTGATACGTTAAACAATAGGCATGGGGTACAGTGTAGATCATGGATATTGAAATCTGGACCTGGAATCCGAATCTGACTGAATAATTAGTGCTAGTGATTGGCCAGACTGTCTTCACACCTGACTCCCAGGTAAAGGGAAGGAGGGTGGAAAATTAGCAGTTCTCATATCAGGGATGTAGATTATTGCTTTGGAGAACAGCCCTTTTAAGGACAGGACCAGTTTTTTTTTTTTGTTTGATTGTTTGGTTTTCAGGATATTTTGCCTTAGGACACCTGCTAATATGGCTAAAGAGCAAATGCTCAGTCGGGGCAGTCTAGGGGAGGTAGGTCTCTGACGGGTGTAAAATCCAGGGGTCAGAAAGTAAAAAAAAGTCCTGCCATGTGTTTCTTCCACCGATGAACTCAGCCAGCTGATTTCACTAATTAGTTCTACCTCCTGGCTGAAGAACTGTGCTAATTAGCAAATCCAGGTGACTGGAACAAAATACTAGGGAGGACTTTCTGAACCTGGATTTTACACCTCTGGTCTCTGAGCTATAGGGCTCAGCAGAACACATCTCTACTTGCAGTACAGAGGTTACCCCATAATCCATTATGCATTTTACATTACCTATGTTTTTACGTATTAACCATGTTAGCCATGTTTTCTGAAGAAATTCAAGTTAACAGGTTTTTCCCTAATCAGGAAGTCAGACTTCCGGTCATTGAGGCTTTGCTTTTCTTGTCATACGTCATGGCATATCAAGAGAAGCTTTATGGTTGGTTGGTTAATCAGTTAACCTTTTGTGAATGTGCTGCAAGTTTGAGAATAATTCAAGCTACTTACTGTCCAAAGTGAGTCACAATGGAGTGATACCACAATGGAAATATCTTTTCATTCTTCACAAAAAAGAAAATTGATTTCTTTCAAAGATTTATTGCAGATGGCACCCTTCAATTCTTCAATGTTTTGTTACAGACATAACATGGCTCATCTGCCACCCTCTTACCCTAACAGATGAGAAATCTTCTGTCTGATACAAGCCAATAGCCAATCCTACTACCTCTACTGTCTGATACAAGCCAGTAGCCTATCCTGCTGGTGCCGCTACAAGTAGCCCACCTAGCTTGCGCATCATCGACAGACCATGGATACAGTATTTAGACCCCATGACTTCACTTACCTTCTGTGTTTTTCCAAGAGTTGCTAGAATCTTTATTGGCCTGCCAAGTAAGTTGGTTTGTGGCGCTCTATTCCTGATTTCTTATTTCCTCCGTGGGTTGTTTTAAAAACAGTGCCAGCAAGTTTCCGTTTCCTTTAGATGTTGCCTGTAATTTTTCAGTTCTGCTTACATTCACCTGAGTATTGCCAGGAGGAGACACGTTGGATGGGAGGTGGCATCTCCCAGAATGGCAGCCTGATGTGATGTTAAGCAGACACATAAAGTATGCGCCTGATGGATGGTGTTGAACCGAACAGTTGGCACCTTGCTGATGCTCCCTTATAGTGTACGACCAGTGTGGCATTTAATTATTACTTTGAAAGCAATTCTTTGCATATTTATGATTTGATGCCCTTCCCCTTTGCCATTAATTTAACCATCATTCTCATTATGAGATAAGCTGAAGGGTGTTTGTTTTTTAACAGGCTAGCCTTAAAAGTAAATCTTTGAGTTTAATGACCGCATCATGACGCCAAAGAAAACTATCCAGCTTTTTCCCCTGGAATATTCTTCCTGCCAGTAGCACATTCCACAAGTTCCTACAGTGTTATGTTCTGGTATCCTTGTTTGCCAGAAAATCTCAGAACCGCATCCCTCCAACACTCAACACATTGGACATAGTCTTTCTTGAACTTTAGAATGTTCATGTATCGCAAGTGGTATTTCCGAGGTTTGTTTTCCTTAGCATAATTTCTCCATTTGCATGTGTAATTTGTGCTAGTCGTACACATAACTGACTACAGCAGGTATGGTTCACTTCAGTCTTTAAAAGCCGTCATCCTGCCAGCTTTGGTGTCCCTTTTGAGTCATTAGAAGGTTGGCATGGTGCACATCCCCTGGCCTTCCTTCACTTCCCATTAGCAATATAGCCTAACTGATACTCCCCATATTCCTGTTGGACTCATAAAACAGACTAATCAAACTTAATTCCTATCAAAGTAGTGGCTTGAGATAAAAGATGACAGAGAAATTTACCCAAAAGGCTATCCCTGCATGCATTGGGCAAGAGGCAGGAATACACCCTGAACAGGTCACCAATCCATCACAGGGCACACACACAATTCACTCACTCATAGACATACTTTTCGTTTTACCTATGGGCAATTTAGAGTCTCCAGTTAGCCTAACCTGCATGTCTTTGGACTGTGGAGGAAACCAGAGTACCCGGAGGAAACCAACGCAGACACGGGGAGAACATGCAAACTCCACACAGAAAGGCCCTCTGCCGGGATTCAAACTCATTACCTTCTTGCTGTGAGGCAACAGTGCTAACCACTGCACCAGATTTCTCCTGATTATGTAGTTGGTTAGAACGCCACTCCTGTGTAAAATGAAAACTATGTCCATGTTGGCAGTCATGATCTCAGCTAGTTGCCACTATCTTGATTTCAAAATGGATCCCTTATACATGTTTGGGTCCCTGTCCTTTTCAGCCAGGCTGGTAAGTGTGTTGATACAGTGTTCTTATCTTTAAAACTTTATCTTGAAAGATGCTGTATGTAGCCAGTACCATGTTTCCTTTGCCTCCACCTGCCATAGTTCATTAGCAAGACTTTGTCTATCATGTTCGAGATTTTGATGAATTGCTTAATGGGAATAATATTACAACGCAAAATCGGAAGACCAGTTTTGTCGAGCATTACAGAATTTAAAAAAACATTTGATTGAAAGCTCATATGAAAATGATTTGAGCTGTAATTTGTATACGTCAGTAACGACGTGTGAATTTGACAAAATCGTGTGAATTTTTCATACAAGAGCTTTGATTTGAGACGCCATACATAGTTGAGGTAGACTCTCATTCGTCCTGACGGATGAGGCAGTGGGTTTCCCGATGCATTCAATAAGACCTAACCTATGCATCGAAGTACTGTAGCCATGTCATCATAAGTCAGACCAGATCCACTCTGATTGTCAACAGTGTGTTCTACTCCAAAAATCCATTCAGATGTGTCCATTTGCCATCTGGCGTTTCCCCTATAAATACCATCAGAGCCTGTTCTGCCACCAGTCTTGAAAATGGCTTTTTTTTCTTTTCTTTTTTGCTTGCTACAAATAAATTATGTGCTAGACTTCAGAAGCCATATCTGCTGGTTATGAACTAGGCTAATGCAGTTATCACACCATTTTAGGACATCATCCATCCTGTAGTAGTAGTAGTAGTAGTAGTGAGATTCATTTTCAGTGTAAGAATTTGAATCCAACTTAGATTTTTGAAAGTGCAATGTGGTATGTTTGTAGTGAAGAGGCAGCATGTGGGCCAGCCATGAATGTGAAGATGAAAGATCCAGCACACCCCGGTGTCAGCCGTCTCCCTCCCTGTCCTTTCTCTTTAGGGATTGAGGAGGTGTTTCCAAGCAGGTAGACTGAACCTGAAATCTAGGTTACCCACCTACATATTACTTAGCCTTTACTTATCTGATTCTAAGGCCTGTTGCAGCACTCATTAAAATCAGTAAAAAAAGGACCATGTAGGTCCATCATGCGAGTGCTATTGAGCTATCATTTGATAGTAACTCGCTTGTTTTTTTCTTTTCCTGTTTGGCTGACTGGAACTCTTTCATTTTGTGGACCTTATTTTCTGGTTTGATTTGGTGCGATCCATCACTACGCTCATCTTTTCTTTGTAATGGGCCTGCCTGCAATCAGAGTCATTTTTAGACTCCAAATTAGAGCCGTCTGCATTTCATTTTCATCTACCGCAGCTTCTCGAATTTCTCTCCTCGTTCTTACTGCGGTCATTACTTATTCTGCAAATTGTGTGTTTTAAAACGGAGCATAATCTCAAGGTTAAGAAAGATAGTTATGAATATAGACAGTAATGCACATCTCGGCTTTTATTCATAGCGTGTTGAATTCTGCATTAAAAGACAGAGAATGGGGGGGGGGGGTGTTTCTCCATGTATTAATGAAAAAGTGAGAGGTGTTACATCGCATAAAATCTCCTACAACATCCGTGTAAGGAATTGGCAACTGAAGGTCCCATGCTTTCTCTTCAGTTTCTTTTCTCTTGTCCTTTTGCGTCCTTTTTGGTCTGCTTTTGGATGTCGTCTCAGCTTTCCCTGTTTTGTGGCTTAAGACCACCACTGCAGCAGGACAGGAGCTTGGCAAAGTGGTTTTAGGAACGGTTGCCGAAGGCACAGCCAATGTCCATCCAATCGCTTTCTGACCAGCTGACCTACTGCTGTCTTGAGTTATTCTGAGGATTTAGACCTACTTCCTATTTTATCACAAGAGAAGCCTTTTACCTGCCCTCTCCCAACCATGAATAACAGGTTCAAGACAGTGTTGTACTTTCTTTTATCTTTCCACATATTGCTCCTTAATTTTAGTGAGCATCAAGGTCATGATGTGTTTATGTTTGCATGGCATTCAGTGTGAATCCCTGCCTTGCTTTGAAAGAGTTCCAGTGAGACGCATTGTCTGTGGTATCGTCAGTTACGTTGTTTACCTTCACTCTTAAGCATTTGATATTTCCAAACATGGTGGTGGGGTTCTGTCCTTTCCTTTTATTTACTGGGTCATAATAGCAGCCTGTGTCTGCTGTGTCAAACAGAAAAGCACAGTCGACTGTGTGAAATGGCCAGACTGCTTTTCAAAGGCAGCGGACTGTCCCACTCCCCGTCACCTCGTTCCAGGACACTGCCGCTCACTGGCTCAACAGACCACAGCAGAACCACCATATTTGGTTTGGGGGTTCTGTTGCATTATTTGCTGAACAGATACCCGTATCTACTGTAACTTACACCACATAAGTTGTAGGCCACATATTATACATTTGTGCCAAAAGATGCACCCTTGTGCAGTGTGGCTGAAATGCCGTGCCCAAAGTTACAACGGCAGCGCTCGAGCAGGTCGAATGCGCAGCCATTGACCATGAGGGCAGTTCGCTGACCGGTCAGCAAGGTCCCTGCGTCCGGCTGCTGGTTTCTTTGAATTGCCTTAAAAGCGTCGTGCAAAAAGCACTTGCTCATTAGCGAGAGGAAAAGCAAAGACAGCATCCAGCGTCGTCAGTGTGAGTGGGGTTCAAGGAGTTCAGCATGTGTGCTTGCCAACAGACCCGGCGCTCGCACAAGTCCAGAGGAGGAAGGGGTGGGATTAAATGCACTGCCAGTAATTCCTCTTTGCACAGGAGGAGTTCAAGCCAACACTCAGAAATGTTGCAAAGATACTGTGCATTAAATTAAATATTTAGGGTTTCCATTGTTATGTTTTGTAAAAGGAGATGAATACATGCACATATGTGCTTTGGTATGGCAGCAAGATTTGACTCAAATCGTTTTTGCTTTCTGCTCGGATGTTGTCTGCTCAAAAACGTGTGTGCGTGCGTGCACGTGGTTGTGTGTGTGTGTGTGTGTGTGTGTGTGTGTGTGTGTGTGTGTGTGTGTGTGTGTGTGTGTGTGTGTGTGTGTGTGTGTGTGTGTGTGTGTGTGTGTGTGTGTGTGTGTGTGTGTGTGTGTGTGTGTGTGTGTGAGAGAGAATGAGGGTTGTTGTGTGACTTATCTTTGTGCCAGTTTATTTGAAAGATGGACACACTGTAAAGTGATTCTGCTGATTTTACAGACTTATGAAGTAAGAAAGATGGGAAGTGTAATTATGAATGTCAGCATCTCCGCTGCCTTTTACGTGGGTAACAGAAATTGCTTTAGGAAAGAGGACAAAATGAAATGCAGTTATACTTGAGATGGTAAAAAAAAAAAATACAGAGTTACTCTTCATCTCTGCCTGTGCAGGCCTCGGTATTTAAAAATGCATAAATAAATACAAGCGACAGCAGGCCAGACATTTTCAGTAACACTCTGCTCTTTCATATGTTATTTTCCTTATTTTCACTGCAGAGCAGTGATATTGCACGCTTAAGATACTTTAGCATTAATGCTGCCAAGATACTAACAGCAGCAGCAGCATCCACTGCTGACCTTCCTAGGGGACGTTACCTTCCATCCAAGACTGCCTGCCCTATATTTCAGGCTATTCTTTTCTGCAATAGCTGAGGACTACAGTGGAGTACACTCAGCAGTGTTGCATTTTAAATGGTTGAATTATTGCAAGGAGACAGTGCTGTGGTAGGCCTGGTTTCCTTTAAATTCTGTGAACCTCCCAGCATGCTTGGCTAATATATTGGCATGCCTTTTCATCTAAAAAGGTGTGTGCGTGTGTGTGTATGTACAGTTTATTAGTTTAATCTTGTGACGTCGCTTTGTTGACAGTACAAGTAAATCCTCACTAAGAGTGGAATATCTGTCGGGCATGGATGAATTGATGTTTTGATTGTGTGAATTTCCATTTCGGCAGGGAGATCTAAATGTAGCATTTTTCGAATTGTGCAAGGTTTCAGTTAAATAGGTGAGGTATTAATTTTTCCCTGTCTGGAAGTCATTTTCAGAACAGGTGAAAGCCACCCAGCTGTATTCCCGTAATTTTGTGTGCACGGCATAGCATTAGTCATCACAGAATCGGAAGCGAGACTCCCACCCTGCGAAAATGAACGGTGTAATATAACGCCTGCGCTGCTCGCAGTGCAGCACTCTGCTCATGCCATAAATCAGTCCTCCGACGCGCACTAAACGAAAGAACGTCTCGCGATCAAAAGGGCACGTGACGGCTGCAGCCGCCTGACACAGGTCGGTGAGGATGAAGCGCTTTCGCAAAGTATGCAGAGCGCTGTAACTAACTAAACCGTCACTGTAGAATATTTCACAGAGACAACAGTATCCTAAACGCAAAGGGTTGTGCATAACATTAAATGATCGGACAAGCCTAAAATCTCCATTTGATTGGTGCAGGTATGCAGTCTATGTGTGCCACTCCTTTTTAATATTTTAGTTGAGAACCTAGGCCATACTTTATGCCCGCGAAGAATGTGTATTTTTTTTGGAGGTCACGACAATATGAATATTATTATATGTGTTTACGTCTTGGCTTCATTCATTCATGTTCATGCATGCGTTTGTGTGGGGGCTTGCTTTCGTGCAAGTGCTCAAGTTTTAACCAGATTTCTCCCAGAAGTATCATTAAGACTGGCATTCCTTCCCTCACGGCTCTGATCAGAAACCCCATGTTGCTTTCTGTACATGTGGCACTTAAAGGTCCGATCCAGCTCTTTGCAAAATGCTTTACTCTGGGTGGTAGAGGGTCGAGCCTAAATAAGTATGTTAATCTGGGAATTTTTACCCCTTAATTTTACGTTTCACTTTTTGGATAGGTATTGGAACTTGGTTCCTGGTTCCTTCTGTTTCCAAGTTTTGTCTGAACTTGAAGACGAGTCATTTAGATAATGGGGAGAAATACTTTAGCGTTAAAGTAGGTCCGGCCTTCCCCTCAAGGTCTTACAGGGTGCTGGTCGTTTCAAAGACTCATCTCTGTGCAATACAGCAGGCTGTTGCTCAAAGAGAAATTAGAAAGTATGCCTGTCCTTGTGCAAGACTGTCACTTTTTCCATTTGATTTGATTGGATTGTTTTCATAATTCATCTAATTCTCACTGGAGCCAAACAGATTACATATATACGCACTTATTTTTCATCATATTGAAATGGCTTGTTTTCCCATAATAGGGCGCAATTTATTCAGATTTTTTTTTGTCCTTTCCCTTACTTTTTTCTGCAAGTGGTAGTGGGAATAATATGTCAGACACACACACCTAGCATCCCGACTCAGTCCATTGTACCTGTACCTGCTCTTTAATTATCCCCATATCTTCATTCAGTCTAAGCCCATGGCTAAAGCATGTTTAACAGTCAATTTGCATCATCGTGAATGAGTTCATTACTCGTGTATCCAGAGCTCAAGAACAATACGTCCTTGTCATGTACATGTATTTCTAGCAAAAAATGGAAAAGAGCATAAGCAATTAGATTCGGCATCTATAAACAGAAAAGTTTGAAAAGTCAGAAAATGTTTTCTCATATTGCACTCTAATCACGCGTCTGTTTCATAGGTAAGAGGCCATGAGAAAGTCACAGTCCAGCCTGCTGTCCATTCCAAAGAGTCTGGTATAAGGCGAGGTCATGAGGTGCTCCGAGGGAATCGTCGGCTCGCACTCTCTTCATTAGAGATGAGAGCTATCCAGACTGGCCCACCGCAGCTCTGCACACTGTGAGAACAGCCTCCACCATCCCCTCGCCTAGATCTTCACGCCTCAACCATGCTCTTGCGGGAATGAGACGCCCCTGATGTCATCTATGTAGGCTCTCATCTACGTAGACCCTCACCCCCCTCCCCCTTCCCTCCCCCTTTCCCCTTCCCTGCCCCAGCCCCCCTCTCCCCAATCTGTTTCAGGCCCTCCAGGGGCCCTTAACTCCCGTCGTTAACAAGAGAGGATGCTGGGAAATCCCTGTGGCGTTTAAAAAAAGGACGGCGATGACGGATCGCGGAGGCTCGGTTCCACTGTGAACCAGTCTCTCGCGCCCTGCCCCCCCTATGACCCATCCAGCACCGGTAACCCCACGGATTTGAGAGTGGAGCTACAGTGCTGGCGTGGGGACCTTTTGGAAGTCCATGATGACATGTAGTGCGAGGACACTGATGGAAGAGTGCTATCCCAGAGGTGTCCTTAACACAACCACAACTATGAATGGAGGAAAAGATTGCAAGGGTGGGGAGAGGGAGGGGCTTCTGCCCCTCGCGCAGGTGCCCATTGGATGGCAGCGCAGGGTGGATTGCAGTGGAGTTGTCTACATAAGGTAAGAGCTCATTTTGAGGTGGTTATTCCTTTATTCTTCTTCTACCTCTCAAGTCACTGCCGTGACCTGCACCGCATACAAGCACACCAGTGTCTGAAGCGTGTTCACTTACCTGTGAGCCAGTGATGATTGTTGAACCTACAGGCCACTCAGTACTACAGGAGAGAGGTGGCACCAATCAAAGGATAGATAAATCTCTGACTAACAGAAAAATAGGTAGGCTAGCCTGTGAGTACCTGGCTGGAAGCTATGAGGAAATAATGGTAATCCAAGGATACCTGCTCTTGTCACATCTTGTCTTCGTGTCTTGGAAAATAGTAAGACCATTCAGCTGGCTGGTCTTATAGGTACAGCTTACAGGCATCGATGAGTAGAACCATTACTCTCCCCATTAATATGTAATAGGGCTGTCACTTATTCCAAAAATTGAGTTTGAATGAATATCTCATAATAGTGAAATTTGTTTGAATTTGTTCTACTTTTCTACCATTAAAATTAAAAACTTTAAAAGGTTGCCTAAATGTGTACTTATTATGGTCCATTTTTAATTTCCTAATAGACATGTAGCTAGGCTATAATACTAGGCTATAACTAAGAAATAAGACAGCAGTATCTTGAGGTTTTATTAAGCAAAATATAACCAGGGAAGATCATAACAGTGCCAATGATTCCATTCACAGGAATAAAATGACTCGGTTGCTGAAATGCAGTGCAGTGTAGTTTTGGCTTGGAATAGGCTCTTCCAATTTGAATCTATAGCCAACAGGCTACGTGGATACCATGACCCACACACTTAATTTGGGTATACCCTCTAGACAAAACAATAACATTTCTTGTTGTTTATCAGTCTGTTTTATTTTGAGCAGTACCATGAGCGCAATATGGTGAGCGCCGATTACATAGCCTCAATTTTCTTGAGATTCAAAGAAGTTTGATTATCGAACAAAAAAGTGGCAGCCCTAATATTGAACATCCTTAATATTATTAGTAAATATATAATGCATACCCTACTTGAATGTTCAATTGAATGTTTTTCGTGGTCATGGTGTTGCCATTTTATGTTGTAACCTTTTGATCAGTCACCCATTTGGGAATCTGGCCACCCAGCTAAATGGTCAAGCACTTCCCACTAGCCAAGGAAATTATTTCACCATATGGCAAAGTTTTTACATACAGTGCATCCGGAAAGTATTCACAGCGCTTCACTTTTTCACTTTAAGGGTTGTTTCTCCTGACTTTTTTCCCCATAGAGTTCTATAGGAAAATGAGTCCGGAGAAATAACCCTTGCAGTGATCCATCCACATCTACTCCATATCTGGTAACAGAGTGATGGTTTGGGGCTCGTTTGATAGCTCAGACCCTTGATAACTTACAGCCATTTAGCCAGCCATGTGTTCCATACTGTACCAGTGTAATTTACAGCTGAATCTAGTCTCACCCCCCAATTTCCATAGAGATCCATTCAAATGCAGAGAGGTTATAGTATCGCTTGTAACAGTACCTGAAAATAAGATATCGACAGTTTTTTGATGTTGATGGTCACAGACTTCAGGAAGTAACAGCATGTAAAGGATATGCGACCAAATATGAAATATGATACTTTAAAAATACGTTAAAGCAAAGGGTATGAATACTTATGTAAATGAGAAATTTTATTTTTTTATTTTTAATAAATTTGCAAAAATCTCAAAAAAACTTTTTTCACATTGTCATTATGGGGTGTTGTGTGTAGAATTTTGAGGGAAAAAATGAATTTAATCAATTTTGGAATAAGGCTGTAACAGAACAAAATGTGGAAAAAGTGAAGCGCTGTGAATACTTTCCGGATGCACTGTATATACACAACCTTCTAACCATGTCTAAGAGGGATGAATCTTCTGAAGATGGTCTGGTCTGTCCTGCATTGGTCAGAGTTAGAGGAGGGGGTATTCAACATGCTGATATTTCCGTTGGTAGCACCAAACAGGTCTAGCATGTCCGGACCGGATGTATTTCTAACATCTTGGGCATGGCCGATTCCTACCAGTACACAGTCATGAAGTTCGCTCACTAGCTTATTAGGGAGCTTAGGTCAAATAATAAGCTGGTCAGAATTACCAGCTAAGGCAAACGGGAAGGAAGCTGGCTGAGCCACACAGCACATGAATCCAGTCTGTAGAGAAAGCCCTTGAGCTTGTGGCTGAACTAGGACCCACTGTCTGACCACTCGCTCCAACTCTCAGGTTGTGTACCAGATTGTCAGTGCCCACAAATAGACTTGGCTCAGATGGTAGTTTCACAATCGCAGTCCAAAGATGGCAGAAGGTGTACAGTGTAAGTTGGGTAATGCATGTCCTGCATAAGTCCCAGGATCCTCCATAACAAAAGTTTCTATTTCCCTAAAGAGGCTAGCGTAAGATATTACTTAGTTCCCACTACAAAAATGGTCAGAATCTCCTTAGTTTGGACTTGCATTTGTAGCTTGGGTCAGTTTTTATCCCTGACCAATTTTTTTGTGTTGGCCTACGTATTGCTTGCTTTACAAGTTAATAAAGAGTATGACCTTTGCCTTGGAAGGAAAAGCCCTTGGTAACTGGAGTCAGTGCACAGAAGCAGTAATGAATGGGATCTCTTCTGGAACCCATTTCCTTTTTGCTGTTAGTATTCCAAGTATTCCAAGCAGGTCGGCTACCGACATGAAGCTTCTATCTAAAGAGAGACCCAACAGAAATGCAAAATGTTACATTCAACGGGACATCCTCGTCAAATACACGATTAAGAGGTTGTCTATCAAGTACAACCCCTGGCAAAACTTATAGAATCACCACACTTAGAGGATGTTCACCCAGCTTTTTTACTTCGTAGCAAATAAACAAATCAAAGATATGACACAAAAAATTTTTGTTTAATAGCTGAACATTCTGGCTTCGTGAAACATACCTCAAACAAATTTAATTATTTAAATGAATTCTTTTCCAGATCAAGTAGAGGAAAAAAGTATGGAATCACTCAATGTTGAGAAAAAAATTATGGGAATCACCTTGTAATTTGCATTTCTAAAACAAATACCGGCACAAGTCTAAAAATGCTAATTAGTCTGCAGTTAAAAGAGAGTACTTACAGACCTTATCGAGCTGTTGGACTTGGCTAATTGAAAGTAAACATGGCCCCAAGAAGAGAGTTGTCAGTTGAAACAATGGAAAGGATTATAAAACTCCTTCAAGAAGGAAATCCAACACGGAGTGTGGCAAAAGATGTTGGTTGTTCCCAGTCAGCTGTGTCTAAAATTTGGTGCAAGTATAAACAAAATATGAAGGTTATAAAAGGAAAACATACGGGTAGACTAAGGAAGACGTCAAAGCGTCAGGATAGAAAACTCAAAACAATATGCCTTGAAAATAGAAAATGCACAACAAAACAAATGAAAAACAAATGGGCGGAAACAGGAGTCAATGTTTGTGACAGAACTGTAAGAAATCGGCTGAATGAAATGGGATTTACATATAGAAAAGCCAAATGAAAACCAGCACTAACACCTAAATAGAAAAAAACAAGGTTACAGTGGGCTAAAGAGAAGCAATCATGGAGTGTGGATGATTTGCCAGCAGCCATACCACTATGCAATCGGCGCCTGCTGAATGGCCGAAGCTAAGCAGGTTGTGGGCTTGGTTAGTACTTGGATGGGAGACCTCTGGGGAAAACTAAGTTGCTGCTGGAAGTGGTGTTGGTTGGCCAGTAGGGGGCAGTCTTCCCTCTGGTCAAATAAACCCCAATGCCCCAGTGCAGTGATGGGGACACTGTGCTGTAGGAGATGCCGTCTTTCGGATGAGACGTTAAACCGAGGTCCTGACTCACTGTGGTCATTAAAGATCCCATGACACTTATCGTAAAGAGTAGGGGTTTCCCCGGTGTCCTGGCTAAACTCCCAACCCAGGCTCATTCAATCTGACACCTAATCATCCCCCAGTTTAATTGGCTAAAAAAAAAATTATTCTCTCCCTCTCCACCTCAGCTGATGTGTGGTGAGCATACTGGCGCAAAATGGCTGCCGTTGCATCACCCAGGTGGGTGCTACACATTGGTGGTGGTAGAGGCGAGTTTCCCCCTCATCATTGTAAAGCGCTTTGAGTATCTAGAAAGGCGCTATATAAATGCCATGCATTATTATTATTATTATTGAAAGTGATATTCAGTGATGAATCACGAATCTGCATTGGCCAAGGAGATGATGCTGGAACTTTTGTCTGGTGCCGTTCTAATGAAAAATACACTGCCCGGCCAAAAAAAAAGTCGCCATTGCACCCGTCATGCATAGTGCCCACTGTACAAGCCTCTGGAGGCAGTGTTATGATCTGGGGTTGCTTCAGTTGGTCAGGTCTAGGCTCAGCAACATTATACAGCAATAATGTACCTGAATGTACTGAATGACCAGGTTATCCCATCAATGGGCATATGCCAGGATGACAATGCCAAGATTCATCGGGCTCAAATTGTGAAAGAGTGGTTCAGAGAGCATGAGGAATCATTTTCACACATGAATTAGCCACCAGATTCCTGACCTTAACCCCATTGAAAGTCTTTGGGATGTGCTGGAGAACACTTTACGGAGTGGTTCGACTCTCCTGTTGTCAATACAAGATCTCAGCCAAAAACTGGATGGAAATAAATGTTGTGACATTGCATAAGGTTGTCGAAACAATGCCACAACAAATGCGCGCCGTAATCAAAGCTAAAGGCGGTCCAACAAAATATTAGAGTGTGCGACTTTTTTTTTGGCCGGGCAGTGTATAAAGATGACTGCCTGAAGAAAGCAAACAATCAAATTTCCCCAGTCATATATGATATGAAGTCATTTTTCAGGATGATAATGCATCTTGCCACAGAGCAAAGAGTGTTAAAGCTTTTCTTCAGGAAAGGCATATCAACTCAATGACATGGCCAGCAAACAGTCCGGATCTCAATTCGATTGAAAATTCGATTGAAAATTGGTCCATGACAAGGCTCCGTCCTGCAAAGCTAATCTGTCAACCGCTATTCGAGAAAGTTGGAACCAGCTTGATGGAGAATATTGTTTTTCATTAGTGAAGTCGATGCCTCAAATAATTCAGGCCATCATAAAAGCCTGAGGAGGAGCAACAAAGTACTAATTGTGATTTTTTTTGTTGATGATTCCATAATTGTTTCCTCTACTTGATCTGGAAAAAAATATGCCATTAATTAAAATAATTTAATTTAATTTGTTTGAGGTATGTTTCATGAAGGCAGAATGTTCAGCTATTAAACAAAAATTGTTTTGTGTCATTTCTCTGATTTGTTTATTTGCTACGAAGTAAAAAAGCTGGGTGAACATCCTCTAAGCGTGGTGATTCCATAATTTTTGCCAGGGGTTGTAGATCACTTAATTTGGGAAACCCTAGTCAATTTGATAGGGATTGGCCTTTTGGCTTATACACTGACTAAAGCAATTTGGACTTTCCACTGTGCAATATTCCTGTTGTGCTGGAGAGGTAATGGCAATGACCACAGACCATGGGTATCAGCATCTAGTCCCGGTTTGCTGTTTTTTTTGCTATGTTTCAGCACCAGTGATTAATTTAAGTAACTGATTGGCTAAAGAGACCACATCTTGTTCTAAAGGCCTTAAATGGCTGCTGATTGAAAGGAGGCCACTGTGAACACTGCGGCCCTCCTGGAACCCCTGTCACAGGCTGTTAGGCCTTTCATAATATTCTGATTGGTAAGTGACTAATGTCTGTTCTTCCTTCCCTCAGTCCAAGTGGCTCGGTCCTCTCCTGTGTGGACCAGGTAAAAAGCTACTTGCTTAGCGACGGAACCTGCAAGTGCGGTCTGGAGTGTCCCCTAATCCTCCATAAGGTGAGATTTGGCCAGTATACCCGTGTAAGTGGTACCGCAGTGCCGAACCCTTACGATACGAACAATGCTGCAGTCATTGTCAAACAGTAGTATCACAAGTAGGAGTAGGCTATTCATTCAGTACAAAGTCATGGTTGTGTTCGTAATTAATAATTATTGAATAAAGTGCTGAATAAATTATGAAATTGTTACATTTTTAAAAATGTATAATGTAATTCAGCATGCCAAAAATGTCTTATAAGCTATAGACAAGCTTCCCAGTCATCAGAAATATGCCTGCGCATGTACGATAGTTTGTGGTAAAATCCGATAATTTTAAGGTCTCTGCGATATTGCTGTACTTTACATCTGGCAACTCTGCATGGCTTTGATACCCATCATGTTGGCAACTGAATTAGCTTTAAAAAATACCAACTTGTGATTGCAGAAGCTGAAATGTATGATAATGAACACTTGTTTTACATTGGATATTGAATTAGTTAGTTAGTCAGTTTTGTGTGTAAAGTATGTGTCATATTTGTTCAATTTGTCCAGGAAGTAGGCAATGATCTCATCTAGTCACTAGTCATATCGGCAATGGTCGTCTGCCACTCAATTGAATAACCACAGCAACAAATGGTTATATCTCTCGTTAAAAAGATCCCCCCCCCCCATAAAAGGGTTGTCATAATTGGACTGTGCCTATATGCCATGCTACTGCACTGCAAAGGCAAAACAAGGTGAAGAAAAGTCTTTAAACCCCCTCAGAAATTCATCTGCGCAGTAGTTTTCCATAGACTGTTCTAAGACAACACCCAGCTCTGTTCTGTGACAGGGAAAACTGCTTTCTGAGAAAACTACGGCGCACAGGACATTTTGAGGGGATAAAGAATGACAAATTTAGGGTGAACATATTTTTCGCTTTATTTTTTACCCAGATCATTTGACCATTAGACCTAAGAAATTGAGATGGGATTGAAGTCAGTACCTCCTTAAATGTGCGACATTGCATCTCAAATTACTTTAAATCAAAATTTTAAATCCATTGGGTATCTCTGTTAGGGCTGCCACTTTTTTATTCAAATTTTCTACTGCCAAAATGTAAAACATTGCCTAAATGTATAAATATTATCGCCCAGTTTTAATGAAGTTTTATTCAGTAAAATAAAACCTGGGAAGATCACAACAATGCCAATGATGCCGTTCACAGCAATACAATTACTCAGTAGATCAACTGTCTCTCAAGCGAAAGAAAAAAATTCACAACAATAGCACTGAACTGACTGATCTCCTTTGAAGAGGACAAAAGTGTCTGGAGGGCTAGCAACCGCCCAGTTGCTACTTGCATGTGACTTGCAGGTGACTTTCTCCATGGTTATTTTGCCTCCAATGACATAGAACCTGTAGTATTTCCAAATGGCACTCCTGAGGTGCGGTGGAGTTAGAATTTTTCTTAGCTCCTCAATTTAGAACGTATAGCCTACAGCAGGGATAGGCAACTCCAGGCCTCGTGGGCCGGTGGGTGTGCAGGTTTTTGCTGCCGCCAGTCACCCTGGCTCAATCAGCTAATTAGTTATATACACCAACACCGATTCACTCGTAAATTAGACTACAACAAACACTACAGTACATGCATACAGGCATACGAACGTTCATCAGCTGCTGTTCATATCGCGGAACATAGTGAAAATATCAGATCATGTAACTGATTGGGCTAATTAAATAATTGGTAACTGGCGGCAGCAAAAACCTGCACACCCACCGGCCCACGAAGCCTGGAGTTGCCTATCCCTGGCCTACAGGCTGCACATATAGCATGACCCACACATTAACTTTATTTAGGCTACCCTCCAGACAAAACAATATGGCTTGTTGTTTATCGGTCACTTGGATATTGAGCGTAAGCATGAGGTCAACACGGACGGCCGCAGAGTGGAATTTGGCTCCTTATTTCGCTTAGGCAAAGGGATTACAAATTCAAGCTTAATTACATATTCAAAAATGTTTGTTTTCTTGAGTTTATAACTAGTTTGATTATCAAACAAAGAAGTGACAGCCCTAGTTAGCACAGAAATGTGCATCACACATGAGAAATACAGCATCAAACAAACACCCATGGTATCGAGGTATTACTAGGTATCGTGATACTTTCATATTGTGAGGGAAGAATGAGGTACCATGACAGCCCTAGTTAGTGGTACATGTGTGTGTGCATTACATGTGTGTATGGTACCCTTGTGTGCAGTACACGTGTACGTGTTGTACACGAGTGTGAAAAATTGGAATCTGGAAAGATTTAACGTAGTGAAACTGGATTTCCACACAGGGTTTGAAGATGTTTGATTTTCAGTTGGTTTGCACATTTTACAGAACTCATACGGTACAACAAAATTCCAAACTGTTCTGATTAAAATATCTCTCTGATAAACAGGGTATAATGCAAAGGTACCATTTTCAAGGTAAAAAAAGTTCAAACGTTTTAAAAAGGTCAGTTACAAGATCTACCATTTACATACAATCCTTGGAATCTTTGAAATTGTCCAAGGAGGTCCTTGAAAAGCATTGTGCGTGCGTGCGTGCGTGCGTGCGTGCGTGCGTGCGTGCGTGCGTGCGTGCGTGCGTGCGTGCGTGCGTGCGTGCGTGCGTGCGTGCGTGCTACGTTTGCCCGTGGAAACCAGTGTTATGAAAAATGCAGCCTTGATTTTTATTTGAAGCAGTGGAGGTTTTGACCGCACGAGGACTGCTACCTTTTTGTTAAACGCACTCTAGGTTCCCTGCTGTTCCATGTAAACCTTTGTCATTGTTCCATACAAGCCTTGATAATTATAATTATTTTTAAATACATTTATGATTTGTTGTGTTCTGTTCTATACAACCGTAGACATACATAGGCCCTCAGATTAACAGGCAAGGCCACAGAGAATATGTATTCAAAAGCAAGCAATAGATTTTCTTTTTTTTTAGTTGTAAGCAGCAATGCCTCTCGTTTCCTCAGGTGTTTAATTTCGATCCCGGGGCTGCCGTCAAGCAGAGAACGGCGGAGGACGTAAAGGCCGACGAAGACGTCACCAAGCTCTGCATGCATAAGAGGAAGATCATCGCCGTGGCAACTCTGAACAGGAGCATGGAATCGCCACACCCTTCTCTAGTTCTGACCAGTCCAGGCGGCGGCACAAGTATGTATATTGTTTATACAGGGTTCGACATGACGGCGGGGTCCAAATCCCCCTTTTCTCTCTAGCCTTCTCTCATGCTTTTCCCCCTGATGTATTCATAAAATAGAAGCCAGTAACTGCCTCTCCAGAGCAGTGCTGCACTGAGATGGTGAATTGGCTTGGCGATATTCTGCTGCTGAAATTTGGGGTGCGTTTGAAATTGAAAATCCAAAATTTGACAGCTGGTGATGGCTCTTTCCATACACAGTGCTTCAGAAAGCCTCTGTCAGGAAGTCTGTCACTGTCACAGTTTTGGGGACCATGTTTTAAGCCATCCACCAAAACGGCTGACCCTTTACAAAAATGTTTTCCAAAGATCTATAGACGAGGGAGTATTGTTCTTCAGCCTTTTTGTTTTGTATGAGTATGCTTGTAAATGTAAATGGGTTTTAATTTATTCTTTGTGGTCTTTATCAACACGTTTGACTTTCCCACAGTGGTATTTATAGGTAGCGCTAAGACTTGCCACATTTCCAAATTTATAGCATTATGTTTTTTGTTTTTTTTAATAATCTGTGAATGTCATTAGTTTTCATTTAATGATCACATTTTTAGGCACCGCAGTGGTGCAGCGGACAAAGGCGCGGACTTTCTTTCTGTGCGGTTGCGCCCCGTGGATTGGGGGTTCGATCCCCGGTCCTGCCAGATTCGAATATGGCCGGTGCCTTGAGGGAGCGGTAATTGCCGGCTGCTCCCAGGGTGGGGGGAGGGGCTTGGAGAGAATCGTCGTACATAAGACATCCCTGGGCGCGCTGGAATCACGGTTAGGAGCTTGAGGAGTGCACGGTTAGGAGCTGAAAAGGACGTGGCGCCCTCTTTCCTGCTACCGGACAAAGGGGTTGTAGCGGCGATTCTCTGGCGGTTGCTACACGGGGGATTTGAATTGCATAGGGTCCAATTGGCTACCAAATTGGGGAAAAATCAGGAAAAAAAATAATAATAACAATGATCACATTTTTGCATCGGTGGTAATGATGTTTACTGAAGTTGACGGGGCATAAGTAGGTGTGCTACTTCCAGTTTCATTCCCTGTTCATAGACAGGTCGTACTCTAAAGTTTGTATGTAGTGTAAAGTCACCTAATAGGATTTCTGGCCACCACTGGGTTATGAACTTGACTGTTCTCAGGATGAAATATGCCCCGTTTTACCTTACTTTCAATCAATTAATTCTTTATTAAACATTTAATTTAAAAAGAACTTCTTGGTGGCATGACTGAACTTAAAGGGATAGTTTGGAATTTTGGACATAATGTCTCAATTGCGACTTACCCATGATGTAGTTGATTGATGGAAACCATTTTCAGCTAATTCCATGCTGTCCTCCTTTTGGACATACACACGTTGCTAATGCTAGCGCAACTCTATGGTAACCGGTAGCATCCACTACCAAACGCACTTAAACACTCCACAGGCGCCGGCACTCCGCCGTACTTCCACAGAGAATATAGGTCAGCACAAAGTAAAGGATTCAACGATAGTTTGACTTCAAAAATGATGGTATAAACACTCAAAATAACCCAGATAGACTGTCGTCGTATTTTATTTGCTTTGGGTGCACTGTGGAGTGTTTAAGTGCGTTTGGTAGTGGATGCTACCGGTTACCATAGAGTTGCGCTAGCATTAGCAACGTGTGTATGTCCAAAAGAAGGACAGCATGGAATTAGCTGAAAATGGTTTCCATGAATCAACTGCATCATGGGTAAGTCGTAATTGAAACATTATGTCCAACCCTAACCCTAACCCTATCCCTTTAATGTTTCAGGATTCAAGGTTATTTTTGAGGCAGTTCTTACATAAGTGCAATACTGCAATTGTACCTATTTCAACAAAATGACTCTGAGATTAATTAAAATTGCATTGATTGATTGGTCAAAATGTTGTTTAGGTAGATGTTTTCTTTGTATTAAATCAAATTAGTCTCCAGGTCTGAAATCACAGGGAATCCACATCCTCTTCTCAGACACTCAGTCGCTGCCCCTGCCGTTGCGTGATATCAGGAAATGTGCTGGGCTGCTCGATTTTCCACCCAGGAGAGGCAGGAAATGAAAAACATCTTCCTGACAGATTGAGATCAACCTAGCATTTTTTTTCTCTACACGTACTGCTCGGTGCATCCTTTTACCGATCAGTTTCTGTGCATTTGTGCTACGTCAGCACATAGTGTGAAACCTTTACAAAACATGTATGGCAAATATCTCATAGAGGCACATATTGCTGCATGCATGGGCATTTCTAGTTCTTTCTATATTCTAATTCTATAAAGGTATTTGTGCTCATTAACTTGGTTGCATTAATGCTGTTGGACTGTTATGTAAAGCTAGTTAGTATCGGTAATATCGGTACTAATGAAGACAGGAGTTTGGAAAGTGCCATTCTTCATTTGTTCCACCTGTATTCCAGGTGTAACCCCATTGGTCCCCCTGCATTCGGGGACCTCGCGAGCAATAAGGAACAAGCTGCATGAGGGTCCATCCAACTCTGTAGCTCCTGACTGCAAGAACCCTTTCCGGATGATCATGGCCGGGCAGCGCCATTACCAGCCGGAACCGGAGATGTTCGCGGGCCACGCCCGGGCGAGGATAGGGAGCGTTGAGCCAGGCCAGAGGTCCCCGTACCGCCAGACCACTATGTTGAGCCCCGCCTCTTATGGGGATGGCTCGCTCTCCCCCAGGACAGACCCTCTGGGCAGCCCTGACGTTTTTGGCCGGAGCTTTTCCGGAAGTTTCCACGGTGGCGGCAGCCCCAGCCCTCTCAACGGTAATGGCAGGCCGGCGCTCTCCTCCCCGCCGGGCCTCTCTCACCAGGGCTCGCCCTCAGCCCAGTCCTGCGTCCTGGCAGGAAGGACTAATGTGCCTCTCTCCCCCACGGTTTCCGCCAAAAGCCCCATTATGAAGAAGCTGGCCTGCAGCGGCTTCCCCCCAAGTATGGAGCCACCGCGTGGGGTCTACCACCATCAGCCCCCTCCCCCCTCCTGCGCCCTCCAGAAGCAGCAGGTGACCTCGGAGAAGGACCCGCTGGGGATCCTGGATCCGATCCCCAGCAAGCCGGTCTGCCAGAGCCCCGTGGTGGCCCTGAATCCCAACTTCCAGCCCGGTGTCCACTCTCAGGTACCAGCCATGAATGTAAACATGCCCCCCACCATTGTACCCCTGCGCAGCAACCTCCCCTTGCCCACAGTCAAACCCGGGCATGCCAACCCCGCCGGCCTTGCGCAGAGGAGCCAGCACATGGCCTCCGTCTCACCCTCGCCGGTCACCTCCCCCATACACGCCATGGGGCCGGTCTTAGGCAGGATGGAGGCGTCGCCCCAGAGGTCCCGTTCCTCATCCTCCTCCTCCGACCACGGAAGCTTTGCTATGCTCCCCGGGCCCCAAGCCTCCTGCGGGACGATCAAGGTCCCGCCGAGGTCCCCTCGACCTTCCGTGGCCCCCAGCTCCTCCACCAAGTCCGACACCCTCCACCAATACAAAGACGTGTCCGGCCAGCTGCTGTCGGGCATGAACAATGCCCTCAGCGCACCGTCCGGCACCATGTTCCCGCCCCCAAAGAACCACGCGGGCCTGCTGGCGATGCCCCTCAACCATATCCTCAATCAGCATAACTCCTCCTCCTTTCCTGCCAGCAGCCTTCTTTCTGCAGCTGCCAAGGCCCAGCTGGCCAATCAGAGCAAAGCGCTAGGCAGCAGTAACGGTGGGGGTGGGGCAGGCGCTTGCGGTAACAGCGTGAACCCCTCTTCTGTTGGCGGGAACCCGGAAGGCCATGGAGTTTCGAACCCGACGTTCCCGCCCAGTCCCGGCATGTCTCTGGGCGTGACTGAGGGGCAGAGCGGGCGGGCGGCATTGCGGGACAAGCTAATGGCTCACCAGAGGGACCCACTGCGTAAACGCAAGGTGCCGAACAGCGCCGCCAACGAAGATGGTGGCGGGTTTGCCGCACTGAAGTCCCAGATGGGCAGGGCCAGGCCACAGGGGCCGGCGGAGCAGCTGAGGAAGGTGCGGCCAGGGGGGCTCCCACCAAACACCTCCATGGCACAGTTACTACAGTCTATGAGCTACCAGAGCTCCCAACTGGTAGGAAACAGCACCTCCATTTGTCAGGGGGCCGGCCAGTCTAGGGGGACTTCTACCCAGCTGCACTTTCGGGAAGGGGTCATGCCCGCTGCCCCCCCGCACCACGCCCTCCAAGCACCGCAGCGCTTGGCCGGCCGGGGGGGAGGGTCTGCACTGCCAGAGCGTGGATGGCGGACTGGCACACGGGGGGAGCCGTGAGCAGTTTGGGGGTCTGATGGACATGGGGCAGCCTGTGTCTGTGGGTGCCTGTGGGGCACTGGGACAGGGAGGTCAGGCACCCCGCCGAAACTGCTTCCTGGGTCACCATGACCCCCACCCGCAACAGGTGGCCCACCGCCACCATCACCCGCTGCAGGGCCAGCCACATTCCCTGGGGCCAGTAACCGTGGCAACCATGGCGCCCAATGCCAACGGAGCCAGGTCCGAAACGGGTAAGCTTCCACTTTCACACAAGATACACACTAATCCAGCATGCCTTTCTCTCCACCCCATAGATCATTCTGGTTTTTACTCAAGTGATCATTTCTGAAGGGAAGCATTAGCTTACCGCTGTGTTTCACAGAATGTTTTAACTTTTGTCTTAGGAAAACTTGTAGGAGATGTGGGTCACTTTGTAAGGACTTTCCACCATAACCATTCAAATTTGTCCTTGTGCTCTGTAGCCTGAGCTCTACAAGCGTTGATGGTGACTCACCAGTTTAATTTTGCCGGTCACTGGTGTCAGCGTGTTGCAGGTAAAGTGGCAAATCATGGACTTGTAAGTCAGGGGAAAAATGGTCATAGTTACAGTTCCACCCTCAGTATTGGTTAGTGGGATCTGGTGTGAAAGCAAACGTCTTTGCTCCCTGTAGTATGGCTATTGTGAGACACAAAGCTTTGGAACGGCTGCAGCACCAGAATCTCCTAATTTCTTTGTTAATTTCTATGTTATTATTTCACTCATGTAAGCGCAACAGGTTAACAAGCTTCCATAATGCATACTATGTGACTGAAACGTGAGTTTTAAAATCAGTACTTTAAAAGTAGGAACCGAAATATAGATTCACCGCAGAAAATCTTTTCTCATGAAATTGCTTCTCATTAAATTAGGTGGGGAAATGAATTTCTTGTGATTTTCCAGTGCAGTAAAGATTCAAGTCTTTCCACTATGTCAACACAATCTTTCAGGAAATGCAGATCTGTTTGAGCATGATTTAGCTGATTTTAGATCTCTTTGTGATCAGTATGACATTTTGTGGTCTGTTACAGTAATACTGCAGACTCCATTTGCTCTGTCGTCATTTTTATTGGTGTTTATAATGTCCATAACCTCATGGATTGCTTTCTTACATTTGCTGAGACATTTTTGGGCCAAGCATTCAAGGAGAGGTCATTTGGAACAACAAGCTATGACCAAAACAGGATACAGTCAGCACTTTGACAAAAGATCATGCATGCTGTTTGTTTGTGAATATTTAATAGCATGTTAAATATTTAACTCATTTATGGAAATTGTTGTGTAAAGAGAGAAGGTGCAGTGGTCTTTGAAGCAACACTTGATATAACTGAGGTCGATGGCCTGTGATGTCATCCCCGTCGTAGGTTGAAGTGGGTTAAAGAGGAGAAAATTCTGCAGTAGAAACACAATTATAGTAACTAACTAAACAATCTGCTTTGTAGAAACACTTTCTCAGAGATGTATTGTTGTCATAACAGAGGTCTGTGTTTGGGGAAAGGTGAGACTGATAATTCAGTGTTTTAAAGTTTTCTTTCAATCTCCTGCTGTGCTATATTTCAGAAATTCCAACATGACGCACTCGTATGAATCTTTGAATCACCAGTTTTTTTCAAGATTTGGTTTCGTTGTCCCAGAACCAGCACACTGCTGTCATTGCATTCTTATTTTTGCTAATTTTGCATGTGTATTTTTACTATTTTAAGACGCTATTATCATGCAGTGTATAGGGCTATATTGCAGTGCATTCACTTGTTAATAAATTTGTGCTTGGAGGAGCAGCCCACCGGTCCCGCCGTATGGTCCAGGGTTCGGTTCCCTGCCATGCCTCTTTCTGTACTGTGATCCCATCTCCATCTGTAAACCTTACTGTGAAGTGTCTAAGTGAAAAAGTGCTTGAGGCTGGACTGCCCTTTCTCCTTTTTAGGATAAATACATTTGTGCTAGCAGAGATACTGTGTGGAGAGCCTTGGGTTCAGTGTAGCTAGCTAAGGAAAAATGACACGCACACACAAACACACACGAGCAAATGTTCGTACCCAAACTCACACACACACACACACACACACACACACACACACACACACACACACACACACACACTCACACTCACATACACACACCCGTCTTTCTTTCCCACTCTTGTGCTGTCCTTTGGTCCTACTTGTCTCATCTCTCTCTCTTTCAAACTTTGGAAAGTTGTTCCAAAGTTTTCATCTGTAATCCTGCAAATAAAAGGGAGGAGCTATTTTAAGTAATTAACATTATTTCCAGTATACAGAGGTGTCCCGTGTGTTTGTTTTGCTTGGTTCTCCATGTGTTTCTGGTCCGGAGCTAAAATGCTCTCTTATCCTGTCGTGCTCCTTTCCGATCTGTGAACACAAAGCGCTGTCGGACGTGGAATA
Organism: Synaphobranchus kaupii; assembly: GCA_029718625.1. Lineage (NCBI taxonomy): Eukaryota > Metazoa > Chordata > Actinopteri > Anguilliformes > Synaphobranchidae > Synaphobranchus > Synaphobranchus kaupii. Next base: position 15,408,310 of record CM056383.1, read on the forward strand.
TGGCGGTTGCCATTTGTCAGCCAAAGCATCCCCCTGGCTGATTTTTGTCAGTGTTTGAAGGTTTTAGAAAGGGGAGTCTCTATCAGTGGGAGAGTTGGCAGTAGTAATGGTAAGAAAATCGGTATTGTTTAAACGGTTTTAAAAGTTTTTCTTATGTTATCGTTCCTTGTAAAGATTTAGCCTAGATGAACAAAGGTTCTTTAGAATTTTTTTGCGATTCCAACAGAAGGATGGATTGTTGCAGGCTGTATTCTACTGTCTACAGTTGTAGAACATAACAGGACAGAAATGTTAGATTCCTAGTTTTATGATGGGCGTTGAATGGTGGGCGTCTGCATAGAGTATTCGATGAAATGCAGGAAAATTGGATTATCGTTTGCCGTGCACTACGACTACACCTAAGGCCGTTTGTGCAGGTCCGTGCGATGTACATTTCATCTGACTACATTGTGACCCAGCGTGTGTGAAAGTGGAAACTACAAGCCCCAGGGAATACCGTCGACTCCGTGGTTTTTGCCGGTTTTTTCAGTTTTCAGTGCCGTGACTGCTCCGTGACTATCCTATATTTTCAGTGACAAACACCCAGCCTTAAGCATGAATAATACTGAGAGCTCTATTAATGAATAGAAAATGTATCAAATGATTCATGAATCAAATTTGAATTATCTCAATTGACTGAATTGAAAACATTTTGAATTACATATTTCTGTATTCGTTCAGTGATGTTTTCCCTCTCAACCCAGTGATTTGTAGCTGTCTCTCCGTTTATCAGTGTAGGTGCACAGTGGAAAACTAAAACCATGAATGATAACCACATTTTTTTGTTCACAGTGTCAGGTAGCTCCTCGAATTGCAACAGCAAACCGTCTGTTACTTCTAGCCAATCAGGACCCCATACAGGGTCCTTGTTGTCGAAGTTCCACCTGCGATTGGACAAACCCCCCCCACACACACACACTCCTAAAGGCTTTGATCTGTGCGCATTGAAGGCCAGTTGAGGCCCATCCGTAATGCCACTAACCAATAGCAGTCCATCTGCTACCCATTTCCAAATGCCGCTAACCAATAGCAGCCCATCTGCCACCTATTTCCTAATGCCGCAAACCAATAGCAGTCCATCTGCCAACGCAACAACAGAGCCCCGTCTCCAAAGCTGGACAGACTGGTTCTGTTCAGTCATTCAGTGGCAGGTCAATACAAGGTCAGTGACCAGCGGGAGGGTGCTGCCCCCCCCCCACACACATGACGGCAGCATCTGTCACTGCTGCCTGGCAGTATCTGAGGCAGTGGTGGTGTGTCTCACTACCTGGCCCCAGTGCACTGTGGGATGCCCTCCACCCATGCTGCAGCATCCTCCCATAAGAAGGGGTTGTGGTTCCTGTGTCCCACAGCCTTTTCACACCCTGCATCCATTGGCTCCTCCCCTTTCTACCTGCTGCTTCAAGCAGTTCTTCTCTTCAGCATTGTTGGCCAGAAGAGGCCGTCGTCCTGGTGCTTCAAGTCATGCCCACTGTTCTGCTGCTTAGCCTTACATGGAGTAGTTATTCATCCCCCATTTATAGTGTGAAGACTAAAGGATTTCCAACCAATGAACAACTGTTAACACTGTCCAGGTTGGATGAGTCAATGGTGCAAGCAAAGGAGAAGACATGGCCTGTCAATGACATCTCCTGTGATGCTTAAATATACCTTCCTTTTGGGTGGTGGGGTGGGTATTATAGGTTTTCTAGTCTTCGTTCCAAGTTCAGGACTTAATTGCTTAATTGGAGCAACCATTGATTGACTTGGAACTTGAATTGCTGGCTGTTTGAGGTGTCAGTCAGCTGCTGGTTCAAAGGCATCTCTAAATGCAAACCTCCAGGACCAGAGGTGGACATCTCTGGCTTAGCAAATGAAAGTAATGACCAAGAGAGCAAATAATCCTTTAATGTTTTTCATCAGGTAAAGTCATGCTAGGATGGATGTGGGAGTATGTTACCAGTTTATTCTCTTCATGTCCAAAACTATTACTGTGGTTTTTCTGCACAATGATTTGTGTGTTGCTGTAGCTTTTACTCAGTGGATGGCAGAGGTGTAAAATCCAGGGGTCCAAAAGTAAAAGTCCTGCCATGTTTTTCTTCCATCCATGACCTCAGCCAGCTGATTTCACTAATTAGTTCTACCTTCTTGCTGAAGAACTGTGCTAATTAGAAAATCCAGGTGATTGGAACAAAATGCTGTGGGGGGGGGACTTTTACTTTCTGAACCTGGATTTTACACCTGACGGCGAATGGGGAGTCAGTGAGTCAACATGGCCTGTCATTGACATCTCCTGTGATGCTTAAGTGTACCTTCCTTTTGGGTGGTGGGGTGGGTATTATGGTTTGGATGTACTCCCACTCAGTTAAACTGTTCAAATTTATTTTTAAATCTGGAACAGAAAGAAAAGTGGGTCGTTTTTTTGAAGGACTGAAGACTTTGACAGTGTCATTTTTTATTTTTTTAAATATAATAATATTTTTAAGCTGATTTCCAAGGCTATTATAAAGCACAGTAAAATCCTGTACTGTACTAAACAGGGTGGGGGGGGGGTAAGTTTAACATGTTGTTTGTCAGTTTGCAGGACAGCTCTTCCCTCGCGCTTAAGATTTGTGTATGTTGGCGTCATTGTGCCTTTCTTTTTGTCATGAGCGAATATTACTTCATAAATTAGCTGACAGTTTCCATATTTTAGCATCTGAAACCCTCAGGAGGTCAGTGGATCACAGTGACTGTGTGTCACTAAAAACCCAAACCTCCATTTTTCAAATACACATAGGCCTACATGATATACAGATATTGATACACAAAGCTGCACATTATTTCACTAGGTTTATCTTTACCATCCCGCAATGGGGAGATGGAATAGATTTGTTTTTTTTTTTGTTTTTTTTACCAAGGGTAAAGTGTATATCCAGTATCTATTCCTATTGATTGTTCCCAAGTAGGCAGGTTTATCAGATATCAAAGGAGGGATTGTCTGTTGTCTTGTGCCTGTTGTTTGGGGAGTTTCATCGAACTGAATGAGGCAACAGCTGAACAGCCTGAGCCTATGAATCATTACCAGTTACCTTTTCACACGTCCGGCTGTCAGCCAAATTGATGTGACCCGAAAGCTCATCATTGCCATTATGAAGAAGGGAGAACTTAAAGTAACCTTGCGCTGTTCTCGATGGGGATAAAATGACAAGTAATGTACCTCAGTTGTCCTGTTGCAGAACCCAGAGACGGCCAAGTGTTCGCCCCTCCAGGAAGCCCTTTTGTTTTCAGAGAGCTGCAGGCCCTTCGGTGGAGATGCGGGATGCGTTTGATTGTTCCGTCTCTTTGTGCTGTCGATGCATATTGTCCTCACAGACGTGCGGCTGAGCGCTCCTTCCTGAAAGGGCCCTTTTGTTGGGAGTCGTGAAGTAGACCGTGTGCCATCTGGAGGAGAGGCGGCCAATCAAGCCGGACGGGTAAAGTCAACACTCGGAGCGCCCTCTGTGGGTTAATTACTCAAATAGGGGGGGTGAGCGGGCCGAGCCGTGAAGAAGGCTTATGTTTACTGACACCACGAGTCCTCTGTACCCGGCTATGCCGTCGGCCAACGTGGAGTCTGACTTTCGGTGTCAACTCCCTGTGCCCCTTTGACACTTCAGACTTTGCGAATCCAATGCAAGGCTCACGTACATTCGCTTTGTTCTACAGCTTAAATTCCTAGCTTTACAATAGGGCAAGTTTTTTAAATTACTTTCCGACTTGCATGTTGATTTCTGTGCTAACAAAAGAGGGGACAAGGGAGAAAAAAAGGGTGTGCAGAAAAAAAACTAATGTTTTTGTGAAAGGAAGACTTAGGAGTACCTTTTATTTTTGCAAAGAAATATTTTCACAGGCACACCAAAGCTTTCCAAGCAAACAAAACATGCTCCTGTAAAACTCTGTTGGAGCAGATATGGGTTTGGCTAAATAATTCAATTTAAGATTTCCTTACGAACATAAAAGGTGCTTCACTCCTCCATCTTTTGATGTGTACATTATGAATTTTGAAGAATTGTGTAATTGCATTGATGAGTTTAGTGTAATTTTTTTAACCGAGTCTTGTGAACTTCATCCAAGTGCCTTTAATGCAGTCTTTTAAAATGCACTTACATGCCCTGCATTTCAAAAATGGTGCCAAACATATGCTTGAAAAGACCCAGTCAAGTCAGCCCCAAGTCTGAATTCATTTGCATCGTGAGACGAATAGTGTAACACACACTTGCATCATGAGACGAATAGTGTTACACACACTTGAATCATGAGACGAATAGTGTACACACACTTGAATCATGAGACGAATAGTGGTACACACACTTGAATCATGAGACAAATAGTGTAACACACACTTGCATCATGAGACAAATAGTGTAACACACACTTGCATCATGAGACGAATAGTGTAACACACACTTGCATCATGAGACGAATAGTGTAACACACACTTGCATCATGAGACGAATAGTGTAACACACACTTGCATCATGAGACGAATAGTGTAACACACACTTGCATCATGAGATGAATAGTTACACACACTTGAATCATGAGACAAATAGTGTAACACACACTTGAATCATGAGACGAATAGTGTAACACACACTTACATCATGAGACGAATAGTGTTACACACACTTGCATCATGAGATGAATAGTGTTACACACACTTGCATCATGAGACGAATAGTGTAACACACACTTGCATCATGAGACGAATAGTGTAACACACACTTGCATCATGAGACGAATAGTGTTACACACACTTGCATCATGAGACGAATAGTGTAACACACACTTGCATCATGAGACGAATAGTGTTACACACACTTGCATCATGAGACGAATAGTGTAACACACACTTGCATCATGAGACGAATAGTGTAACACACACTTGCATCATGAGACGAATAGTGTTACACACACTTGCATCATGAGACGAATAGTGTAACACACACTTGCATCATGAGACGAATAGTGTAACACACACTTGCATCATGAGACGAATAGTGTAACACACACTTGCATCATGAGACGAATAGTGTTACACACACTTGCATCATGAGACGAATAGTGTAACACACACTTGCATCATGAGACGAATAGTGTTACACACACTTGCATCATGAGACGAATAGTGTAACACACTTGCATCATGAGACGAATAGTGTAACACACACTTGCATCATGAGACGAATAGTGTTACACACACTTGAATCATGAGACAAATAGTGTAACACACACTTGAATCATGAGACGAATAGTGTTACACACACTTGCATCATGAGACGAATAGTGTTACACACACTTGCATCATGAGACGAATAGTGTTACACACACTTGCATCATGAGACGAATAGTGTTACACACACTTGCATCATGAGACGAATAGTGTAACACACTTGCATCATGAGACGAATAGTGTAACACACACTTGCATCATGAGACGAATAGTGTTACACACACTTGCATCATGAGACAAATAGTGTAACACACACTTGCATCATGAGACGAATAGTGTTACACACACTTGCATCATGAGACGAATAGTGTAACACACACATGCATCGCTGTCACATGCAGGCTTTCCATCTTTACCTGTTCCCCCTGTTTCAGTGGGTCACGTTGGTATCAGTGAAGAGGTGTGCTGTGAGACTGCTCCACGTACATCCTTAAGATGGAGAAAGGGCACCTCTGCATGTCGGAGGGAATTGCAGCTGTTTTAATGGTTGGTTTAGGAACTCTCCCTCTGACACTGTTGCGAGATGGACAGTGGAATACAGCAATGAAGAGTAAGCGCTAGGCTAAGACCAAAACCGTTCCCTTGGCCTGTGGCTCCTGACACCCCCCCCCCCCCCCCTTCCTTTCTGGGATCTCCCAGGTGATGGCCTGAACAGCGGCCTGCACAACCATCAGCTCGCCAACCTCCAGGCCCTCGCGGCCAACAACCGGCCGTTCCCGCAGCGGCTGCCCCAGTCGATGCAGGCCCACCAGGGGGTCCCAGGGTTCCGGGCCCCACACTCCCTCCCCCACAACTCCTCATCCAACCCCATGGCCTGCCTCTTCCAGAACTTCCAGGTCAGTCAGAGACTCCAAAGCAGGGGTGGGGAGTATGTTTAGAGTGCTACCTTTTGAATTGGGCACTGGTTCCCCTGGAAACGCATACCACACACACTCATTCTCTTTGATGTGTAAATGTTAAAGAGCAGCGGCGTTCCTAACGTTGTTCCATCCTAGGGGTATCTTGTTCTCAGGTGTTCTCTCCTGTGTTTCAGGTGGGCTTGTCCAAGAATGTCTCCGTCCCCAATACACAGACGTGCGCCCAGTCTGGGATGATGTCACTTCCTGAGGTCTCGGGAGCGAAGATTCGGGACATCCCGCACGAGCTGCGGTCCCAGAGCATGGGCCCGGGGGGGATGGAGGGCCTCCCAGGGGGCGGAGGGGAATCGGTGGACACCATCTACAGGGCAGTGGTGGAGGCAGCCAGCCAGGGCGTGCCAGTGGTCATCACCACCTCGGTCAGCAGCACCACCCACGCCAGGCCCATCCCCACTCCGGCCGCTACGAGTGCCTTCACTGCCTCCATGCGGGGTCCCAACAACCTGCCCCACCCCTGCCAGGAGCCCCTCCTCCCGGAGGCGGAGCCTCGGCCACGGATTCGCCACGGCCAACCCCGGGCGGAGCAGGGCAAGAGCGCCCCCGATGGCGGGGAGGCTCAAGACTACTTCAGGTCCCCCGGCGCCCTGCGGAGGCAGTGGGAGAGAGAGGCAGCGCGCCACGCACTCTCTTGGCAGGGGGAGGAGTTCCTGGAATGCTCCGCCCAAGTCCAGGGCAGCCCCTGCATGGAAGGTTTCAGCAGCCTGGCCCACGCGCCGCCCCGCTCGTCCGAACGCCAGCTAGCGCCTCTGCCGCCCGGAGACAAGGCCTTCCTGGAGGATGGCTTCCACTTCAACAACTGCCATAGGGCAGTGGCTGGCGGCGACATGAAAGAACAGGTGGCAGAGCGCTGCGCCCATGTGAACGGCGGGCCCCTCCTCTCGGGCAGGGGCTACGGGGAAGCGCTGGGCCCCCCCAGGCACGATGCCATGCCAGAGGACCAGTCCCCCGGCTCCTCTACCAGCCTGGAGGGCTCCCTGCACAAGGACTACGCCCACTACAACGGCCACTACAACGGCTGCGCGGCGAGCCCCTCCGACAGGGAGGAGGACCTGCGCCATCCCGACTCGCCCTTGCCCAGCGACCTCCTGCACTTCCGCCCCCGGGCCTTCCACATGGGCCAGCTGGTCTGGGGCCAGATTAAGGGCTTTCCCCCGTGGCAAGGCAAGCTTCTGGGGGAGGAGCAGGTACGCCGCCCAAGCCTGCAGAACAGCGAGCAGGGCAAGGTGAGCATGAACCACACAGGCCATCACCTCTACAGTCAGTCAGGACTGACCTGGATTCGCTCAGCATTTTACTTAACTTTGACTTAACACTAACATTTTTATTTTACTTGTTTTTCCTTCACCAACACACCAATTTGGCAAATAAATATTGTATTTTATGAAATGTGGGTCAGACTTGAGACTGACTGAGTCCTGGACAATCATGGGTCTTCATTGGCAATGTACTGCATTGTCAGGGACCAGGCTTTTAGCCTGTTATTCAGCTGAAATGTGATCTGTGTCCATATAGGTTGAATGCATAGCAAGGTAATTTGCTGTGATTAAGAGTAGAGTCATTAGATAGGGGCCCAAAGGAAAAGTGAGATGATTCAGTTATTGCACTGGGAGGATTTTAATGAGTACTCAACAGGGGGCCTGACAGGTCAGTATCTGTACTTCTGAAAGTACAAGCGGGAGCTGGTTTATGAAAACGCAGGGCTATATTCAAAGATAATATTCTGTTCCTTTAGACTGGCCAGTTTGACGAGGACCCTAACGGTGCTCTGTGTGAGATAAAAGTTGTTAGACATTTAACGTAATGCCATATTTCCAGGCTGGGTACACCATTAGTAAAAACTCACTAAAGTGTGTGAAAGCTTCCCTTACCTGAGGGTGGGTTAAGCAGATATCTCACCTGTGATTCTGCTGTTGCTGTAGAACAGCGGTCCTCTGTCTTGTCCAGAAAGGGCCGGTGTGGATGCAGGCGTTTGTTTCAGCCGAGCAGCAACACATCTGATTCTACTAATCAAGCAAAGACTCTTGTGGTTGACACAGGTTGCTTGTACGAAGGCCAGCACCAGCAATGCTAGTAGACCGATCTGACGTGGCTCAGCACTCCAAATGTGATCACAGAAAACCAGTCCAGCCTGGTTCCAGCTTTTACAGCGGTATCGCATAACTTTGCATGGGATAGCCTGACTATACGACAACCATGGCTAGGAGACCACCTACTGTCTGTGTGTGATAGGGATCAGCAGTGGGCTCAGTAAATGCTCTAACCACAGCAGTGGTACTCCAGGGTACTGGTGTATGTTAAGATGTTTTGGTGTTCATAATCATCTGCTAGGTAGACCCAGGGAAGCTGAAGACACTAACTGAAGACCTGGAGGCATTCAACAGAGCTACCAAGAGGAACAGGAAGTAAGTTGCAAGACCACCAAGCTGGAGATTTCATGGAGAGTCAGTAACTAGAACCAGGTTACATGAGGTCAGTCGCTAGATCTTGGACATAGTAATGTGTACAGCAATAGAAAAGGAATTAATTTTATATAAACTGATAACTAACATTATACCTTTGCTATTTCTCCAATCACCCTTTCTATGAAGTGCCCTGATTCAGTTTTTGAAGGTGTTTTACATAAGTGAATGCTCATACTCTTAGTGATCCTCATACAGTTTATTATGTCACATTCTACGTCACACGTGACTGAGACCATTACATTACAGGCATTTAGCAGACGCTCTTATCCAGAGCGACTTACACATCTTATTAGCATTTTTTACATTTAATCTATTTATACAGCTGGATATATACCGAAGCAATTCAGGTTAAGTACCTTGCTCAAGGGTACAACGGCAGTGTCCTACCTGGGAATCGAACCTGTAACCTTTCCAGTTCCTTAACCATTATACTACACTGCCGCACCATAATATTATTATTTGTTTTTTTATGGTAAAGATGTATTCTGTGGATTTGGCCCTTGGCCATCCTGTTATTGCTGGTTGTAATTCCCTAAGGGTAACTGGCTGTGAACTAGGGGTGTTAACGATTAATCGTTGATCGATTAATTGCCGTTAATAATTTGATCGATCGACCATTTCAAATTTAACGATCAAATTGAACTATTTGCGGTCTCATCTTAATTGTGTCAATGGGAGCTGTTGGTGAAATGCAATCATTAAGTTAAACACAAGGGGGCGCGCGCACTGCAATTAGGAAACATGTTATTAACTTTACACAGAAGAAGACTCACTCGACCATGAAGCACGCTACTTATGCGTGCCTGGGACATGTTCCCATCGGAACGCGTATTTTCAGCAGCTGGTCTCGCTGTAAACCGACTGCGCACACGACTCACCCCTGATAACGTAAACATGCTTATATTCTTAAATAAAAATCAGCAGGCCTAGGTATTTACTGCACTTATGCAGTTTAAGTTTTAAACTGAGGCCTGAGCTGTCGTAGTTTGTCGTAGCTTTCTCATTTCAAGAGGGAACCTATTATAGCGCTGTTTTCAAAAACGTTATTTATCTTTATCTATTTCATAATCATTTAGCAAATTTAAGTTTTTAATTAATGCTCATCTTATTTTTGTATATGTCATAGACGTACGTGTTAGTCACTGATTCGCCTCGGAAGAGTGAGCGCAATTTCCCGTGCCTTATTAAAATATCATACTTAAAAAAACAGCGTTCACAATTATGAATAATTATGTTATGCTATGAAACAGGCGTATTTCTCAAATGTTTCAATAAAGCTTTGATTGAGGAAAAAAACATGCATTTTGTATTTTCTATGTCTTTAGCTGTTTTGTTATCGATTGATCGATTGATTGTTCATTAACGTTGACGACTATCGATCAAGGAAATTCCTTAGAATTTGCAACCCTACTGTGAACTTATTTCTGGTCTAAACAGACCTTTTTACATTTATCTGCCCTCAACATGTCAAAAAAAGATTAAAAGAAATATACATTATTTGTATATTCACAGTAAATACAAAAATTGACATCAAGATAGCATTAACATAGCAGGAGACAAACCTACAAACTAGCATGAATAAAGAAAAACAATATATTACAATTACAAAGGAGCAAAACTAGGACAAATGGATTAAAAACAATCTGGATAGGGATGTCAGGAATTAAGAAGGTTTAGTTGGCACAGCTAAAAAGATACGTCTCGTGTATTGATTTTGAAAAGTACTAAATGCACACCTGAAAAAGTCTTATCACAGGTGGAAAGAGGCGATATAAACTTAAATAAATGAAAAGAACTCCTGCGCACTGCGAGACACTTGCAAAAAGACATTTGATGAGTGCAATGTTTCGGTCGCAGACCTTCGTCAGGCATGAACAGCGGGACAAAGAAGGAGGAATATATAAGATCATGTGACCGATCAGACAAAACCATTTGTAAGACATAGACATACCTATCTTTTCAAGAAAATAGGTAGAGATTCCAATGTATATATACATATTACATTACATTACATTTTAGTCATTTGGCAGACGCTCTTATCCAGAGCGACATACATTAGTGCATTTTCCAACTTGAAACAAGTGCGTTAAAACAACCCTAAAAGGTCAATACGATTTCAAACACCAGGCGCAGTCAGTATGATTTTTTTTTTTTTGTGGGGAGGGGGGGGGGGACCACACGATATCAATCATTGGTGTGTACAACAGTAAGCCAATAAGTAACCTAAAGTATTAAACTAGCAGCTTGAACCACTTAAACAAGGATTCAGAAAAACACAATCAAGGGAGGTCACAAGGAGGTAGGGAGGGGTGGAGAGAGGTTCAGCTTGAAGAGGTGAGTCTTCAATCTGCGCTTGAAGGCGGTCAGACTTTCTGTTGTTCTGACCTCCACGGGGAGCTCATTCCACCACCGTGGGGCCAGGACAGACAGACGTCGAGACCGGGTGCTATTATGAAGTGGGGGGGGTACCAGTCGTCCTGAGGAGGCGGAACGCAGGGATCTGGTAGGTGTGTAGGGTCTGATGCGCTTTTGGAGGTATGGAGGGGCTGATCCTCGGACTGCCTGGAAGGCGAGCACCAATGTTTTGAATTTGATGCGAGCCATCACAGGTAGCCAGTGGAGGTCAATGAGCAGGGGGGTGACATGGGAGTGTCGGGGGAGGTTGAAGACCAGGCGCGCTGCTGCGTTCTGGATAAGCTGAAGGGGTCTAATGGCCGATGCTGGCAGGCCAGCCAGGAGAGAGTTGCAGTAGTCCAGGCGGGACAGCACCATCGCTTGGACCAGGAGCTGGGTTGAGTGGGTGGTGAGGAAGGGGCGGATTCTCCTGCTGTTGTACAGGAAGAACCTGCACGCCCGGGTTACCACTGCGATGTTCTCGGAGAGGGACAGCCTGTTGTCCATCACCACTCCGAGGTTCCTGACACAGGGCGTTGGGGTCAGTGGAGTGTCCCCTAGGGAAATGGAGAGATTGAGAGGGGGAGAGGTTAGAGCAGGAATGTAGATGAGATATGAACAACCATACATATAGGTGCACACTAACATACCCACACACAAAACAAGAGTCCACAAACATGTGAAGGTGTAGGCCAATACATTCCAATCCAATGGATTTTGTTAACCTAAAAGAGGGGAGCAGTACATCACTATGAACTCATAAGAAGTCATAGGCCTATATGGGGGAAAAGAGGATACATTAGAATAATGAAAATACATAATCAAAATAACAATGTGAAAAAACACCAACATCTTTAGAGCATGACATTCAATAAAAGTTCATCATTTAAGCCTTTTGGGGCAAGTGTTCGTAAGGTATAAATCCAGAAAAGCGTCTTTTTAAAAGCATGTCTAAATCACCACCTCTAGGAGGCAGTACCACTTTTTCAATGCCACAAAAACCTCCTCCTTCTTTGTCCCACTGTTCATGCCTGACGAAGGTCTGTGACCGAAACGTTGCACTCATTAAATGTCTTTTTGCAAGTATCTCGCAGTGTGCAGGAGTTCTTTTCATATGTTTTGTGTATTGATTTGAAAGTAGTCACTGTATTTGCCTCTGATTGGTCGGCGAAGGAGTTCCACAGACGTAAAGTGTCGGAGCTGAAATCACTCTCTCCACAGGACCGGAGGGCAATGTAGAGAAATAATTGTATTATTAAAAGCCAGCCATGGTGGTTGGATTAGAAAATGTCTAATCCTCAGAAAACAAATGCACTCCTTTTCTGTATAGTGCTGCCTAGAAAAGCATTTACAAAGCTGTCATTTCTGTTTGCCAGACTGACTGATTTATTGAAGCAGGGAGTCAGAATGTACCCCCAAATGCTGAAACTGTGGACACCTGCTTGTGCTCAATAAACGCTTGTCTGGTGGAGACAGTTCAGTCGCAAATGGAATGGTCCTGAGCCAAACCTGTCAGACGGTAGGTCAGTACAGAAGCAGAAGTCAGCAGAGCCCGGGGGCTGAATCTGTGGAATTTCTAGCACTTTGCAGGATGTGATACGAGCGTGACGGGGGCTGAAAATTGGCCCGTCGTGTCCTGAATTTAGCCTGTTTGTTTTCTCTCTTGCAGCAGAGGCGGGAAGTTAAATAATCACTTAGAAGCTGCTATACACGTGACCATGAGCGAGCTGGACAAAATGTCAGGAAGTGTGAGTATATGCACGCACACACAGGTGTGATCACACACACACACACACACACAGGTATATTGGAACAAAATAGTATTGGCAAAATGCTGAGCCCCGTTACAGAACATTCTTTACACTCAATATAGATATGTACCTCTCATCCTGTTTTTTTTTTTTTTGTTATAACTATTATTTGTAATCATCGGGTGCACAGATGCCCTTTTACTAGGTGACGGATTTGAATTTTACTGGCAGTGACGCATCTGAAATGTAATGTTGTCTATCTCGTCCCCCAGGTTCACCAAATGCCACCAAGAGACGGACAGTTGAAACCCCCCAAGAGGAGAAAAATCTCCAGATAACACTGAATGTATTGGCCCTCAATCCAGTACACAGCTGTGGAACTGTGTGCACATTGAGTTTTAACCCTCTGTCACAACCTCTGCCCGTCACATGGTGCTACAATCAAACAGTGGTACAGTAATTTTTTTATCCTGCCTGGCTCCACCCCTTCTGAAACGGAGAGAGGCTGGACATGCTGGATAACCCAATCAGAGAACTGTTTGACAGTACTTACAACTAGTCAACAGCTTGCTGAAGAACTTCTTTTTTTCTAGAATACTTTAAAAAAAGAAAAAAGAAAAAAAAAAAAATTGTGCGTACAACAAAATAGACAGTCCAAATATTTCTGATACGTTTTCAGTATGTATATAGAAAATGAAGAAATTTCATGGTGATATTTAGAGGAGAGAAACTGTAAATAGTGTACAATATTGTGATGTACAAGCGTACCTAATGCACACTATCTTTTATTGTACAAAACAAAGCAGAATAAGTGTACAAATTTCTTTTGTTTTTATTCAGTACACAGTCAATATGACTACCTGTGTAAATGGGATAAATAAAAAGAGATGCTGCCTGAAGCTTTTATATAATTACATTGAAAATGCGCTGTTTTTTAATGGAACAGCTGGAGAACAGGCATGATTATGTAATCCCTTAATTATGACACCACACCAGTTAGCGTTTGTTTTATGTGTCCAAAAGGAATGAACTTTACCGGCTCAAATCTCTTCTGGGCTTGCCTCAAAATTGGTCACCAGGATGCTGGAAAAACATCCCGGCTCCAACCTATTGTGACTTCCGTGACATTGTGAACAAGGTACGCCGTGTTGGACGTACGCCGTTTGTCCATTGTTCCTGTGAAGTTCTTGTGAAACATTTTCTTTGACCGCAAAAATAGTATTTTTTCAAGTTATGTGCAAGAAAACTCATCATTGTGTGCGTGTTATCGAAGAAAAAAGCCATGCCAAGGAAGGACACTAAAAATTATGCGATTGACCAGTAATTTGTACTTCAAAAAGTAAATTGCTTATTTTTCTTGAATATTTTTGATACAAGTATCACATAGGACATTTACAAAAGGAGTTCTGAGTGTTAAATGCATATGTTTTGACAGAATGGTAAGTAGTTCCAATTTTTAATGGTAAAGATTTAAACTTGTAGTCCCGTTTATACAGTATGGCTTGCTAATATCCTAGAATCCTGAACAATTAATCCAATGTTATATGGTCTGGACCCTAGACTGTGCTAGGCACATTTTAGTACATATCAGTGTATATTTTACTGGTATTTCTTGGTGTTCCCCTTACAGCAGTAGAAAGGGGCCAGAAGAGTTTTAACTCTATGTTTGGAGCAAAAATAACAAAAATAGGTTTTTAAAAAATGTACATGGTCCAATAACCAATTATTTTTACATCAGCATTCAATGTACAGGTTCATTTATCTTTACCTTTTAAAACTCTAATTAAAAAGTTACCCAAATAAGCATGAGCGTGTAAATGACCTAAGCCTTATATGGAACACAAGAACCCCCCAGTGACCAAAGCTTCACTTATGCTTTGGTTTTTTCTTCTTTTAAAAAAAAACAACAAAAAAAAAAAAAACTCCAGTTAGGGGCCTTAATTGCTTTTTTGTTTGTTTGTTTGTTTGTCTTTGTTGTTACTGTTAATGATGATGTTGTTGTTATTGTGGTAAATTATTAATGTATTCCATATTTATTTGTAGTTATAGAATTATAGTAGGTGGCAATAATACTTAATAAGAGTTAAAAACTCTGAAAAAGCCTTAGAGTATATATATTATTTTTTTGTACAAGAGGAACAGCCTGTTTTACGAATAGTGGTAAATAAGTATATGTCTATTATTTTTCTTTATTTAATAAGTCTGTGGGCATATCATTACATGCATTATTCTATTTTTATGACATCACTACTTTGTTAGAGTGTGCTGACTTGTCATGGCGAGAGAACCATTAGCTTCCATGAAGAAACCGGTGAATATCAAGGAAAGCTGATCTTTTAGGCTGTTGCGGAAAGACCGTTTTATATATGAGGATACAGACCTGTTCTGAAGAACGACCGACTTGTTTAACAGTTTGGATATCCCTGTAAAATTAGAATAATGGAATTTTTCTTTGGGGTTTTTATATACTGCATTTAAGAGAACAATGAAAATATGGTAAACTTGCTATTGGGGCTGTCCAGCATGGAAGCACTTCTGGAGAATGTTATTAAAAACCTGTCAAGCTGCGATTGGTTTATATTATGTTGAAACGCAAAAAACCTGAGCTTTGAGAAAGTCAAGTCTGTGTGCTCAGTGAGGAATGTACCACAATGATTGGCTGGGCCCTTTATATTACTGAAGGAACGCTAAATATTTCCCAGAGGGTCCAAAGGGAGTTTCTGGGAAATATTACTGGAGAAGGGATCACTGAAGCAGCCACAGCAAGGCGATCAGAGGACCGAGTCTTGAATGCTGTCTCACAGACATGCACATGGGGACTGATATCAAAAGCACCAATCCAGATCAAACATTCAGAAATGAGGGAGGTGCTTCTGTTAAGGTGTTTGAGAGAGCTGACGTGGTAAACTGCGGAACATTTTGGCCCACTGCAGGGGCAGTAGCAACTTGGGTCATCATCACCTGCCCTCTTTCCTCCAAAAACAATTCTTGGCAGTCAAGTGCAATATAACATGTTCTGCAAAATTGCAAAAAGTTTATCCATATCATAGGTGTCAGCCAAAACAAGCTAGCTTCATCTGATCAGCAACAACTTGACACCTATGAAGTGAGTCAGTGCTTTGTACCCCATGATGCATCTGGAGATCTCGCCAAAAGTCACACGACCATACCCAAGAAGATACTACAGCACCATTGGTAAAGTTCATTCTTCGTTTTGTGCAATGACATGGGGAACCAAGTGCAGTCCATGTACGAACCCACGTCCAAGATCTGTCCTTAATTTATGTCATGCATCATTCTATTCAAATGGATGATGTTGTCCGTTGCTTTGTCGACTTGTTTTTGGAGATGTGTATGTGTGTTCAGATTAATCTTTTTATTGATGGTGTGCTTGCGTGTGTGTTTGTATTTGCGTGCGTGTGTGCATGCATGATTCTATAAATATTTTTTGTCCTCCCCCTGTAATCTTATTTGGTATGACCAATGATTTTTTTTTTTTTTTTTTTTTTTTTTTTTGTCAGATTTTTTCTGTGTTACTAACTTCATATTCTTTCAAACACAAGGATTTGTAAAGTATTCTCGCGCACTTGATTTCTCTGGTTGCGAATAGCATTGCCGTGGGTGCTAGGAGTAGCGTTCATTTATTTTTCTTTGATTTATTTTTGTTTGTTTGTTTGATTTTTATGATTTCTTGTAAACTGCATCTTAATGTAAATATTGTGAGAAGTTACAGTCATGCAGTGATGTAACATTTCAACAATGTTGCATCGACATTACAATTAAAAACTGGTCTCCTACTTGAATTTTTTTGTTGGGGTATTTTGGTTTAAATTTCCCATTATATATACTTACTGCATATCAAATCTAATTTTTAAACATTTTTTTCCCCTGTTTCTCTGGCCAAATTTATTTGAGAAATATGTGCTTAAAATACAGGTTATCAAAGGTGTGGTTACTTATTCTTTAATTGTTCTGTGGTGTTTTAACATTTCCAAAGGGGTTTACAGAACAAGCTCTAGTGCTCTACATTGCATTCAGTTGCAATAAAATCATAATGTATTGAATATTCTATCTGAATGACATTGTCCTGTGTGATTGCTTCCTGAATCATATCCTTGAACAACAGAGTGATCTCGGCATTGCTTTAAATATGGGACAGAATTGGATACATATCTGGTAAGTAGTGATAAATAAAAACCAACAAATTCCAATGTTTGGAATTCTTCAGGACAATAGCACCACTCACCACAAGAAAGTCCATCAACTCACACTTTGGGTTCAGACAGGGTGAGAAATTAACACCTGCCACCAGCCAAATGCTTGTAAAATTGTATTATGGCTGGTAAGATGTTCTCCTCTAGCAGCCACATTGTCAGGTAACCAACCAGGATGTGTTATATTGTAAAAGGTAATGTGGCTGGTAAAATGTTGAAAATGGCTGGAGATTTTTAGAATCCAGAAGCCACTCTGGCCAGTGGTTGAAAAGTTAATTTCATGCCCTGGGTTCAGATATGGGGGGCATACTACGAAACAGGATTACGAAGTTAGCTGGATAACTGCACTGAGTAAAACCTGGATCAGCTTTTTACTTCAGTCCCTGTTCCAGATTTGGAAGGGTTCTGGGATTTACTCAGTTCAGTTTTCCAGCTAACTCTGTAATCCTGCTCCATAGTATACCCCCTGGTGCCTGAGAAGGCTATGACATGGTTGAAGTTAGTCCATGCGTTTCAACCGCTGAGTGACAAAGCTTGCTCTGTGGATAGGATAGTCTTCACTTTAAATGACACTTCTTCCTGCAAGACTGAAATGTTTTAACATGGGCTGAAGATGATCACTTGGTATCATTAAAGATTGACCTTGTCTTCTGATGCTTTGAGTGCACCCAAACCATTGGAACCACCAGAGCCTCTCACTGTTGGAACACTTTTCCACATCTGTACCCACACTCAGCACAATAATGTTGGTAATCTCCACATTTAACTATGTTCAGAAGCAGGACTGTTATATACACGCAGGGATGAGAACAAACCTAGTGCGAGTCCTTCCATAGCCAATCACTCTCAGTTCCAGCTAAGCGGCTCGTCTCAAATATGGACCCAGCCTTGCCACAGAAAAGCACTGCATACATTTAGTCTGAGGGATGCTGTGTTGTGCTTAAATTTCCCCGGGTGGGGTGGGACATCCTTTCAATCATACCATCTCCTGATATTACAAAACAATACCGTCAGATTACTGCCGCTAGCGTGGGCGTGAAGGTCGTCTGTCAATCACACTGTTGCGTTCCATTCATTCAGCAGATGCTCTTATCCAGAGCAACTTACGATGCAGGAGAAGCATAAGTGCATTCACATGATTAATATGAGCAATAGTGCCAGACCGCCGAGTATAAATGCAACGTCACTAAAGCACTAATGCAAATTAACCAAGCTACCCATGAACCAAAGTACAAATCGTGAATACATACGGACTCATAACGGGCCCTAAGAAGAAAAAACGGCCTAACCTGAACTTGAACACATTGACATATTGAACTCATTTTCTTTTCGACAGGCATGTGTTATGCCCGTTTCATTACTGCACGCTGGCCATGTGGAATTTAATATGGCACTCTGGTGTCTTCTGTGTAAATTAACTGAGGTATCCTACATTGAGGAAATATGACGGAGCATTAAGAACATCCATTTATCCTGTTTTTATTTTTTAAAGAAAAATAAAGTATTCCTAATTTCAGATGATCACATATTTTGCCATTGATTTGATTTATAATTCAGCATTGGCTGCGGTAAAGCTGTTCGCTTATAAATTAAAATGGTAAACAAAAGCAAAACGCTCTACAGAAACACACTTAATATTATGCAGTTATAAACAAAATTACATTTCTGTGCAGCAATCGCAAGCAGGCATTGGAATTTTTATAAAATATGAGATTTCTGTCTCGTAATACAGACAATGATTAAATCTACTACTTTTTGAGAATTTTTATTCTGTTAGGACCACACCCGTTGTGAATTTCATAACTGCCTAGCGAGGCATCCAGACTGCTGCATTTGAGGATGTCTTCATGAGTCAGCCAGATGTATCATGTCAGCTTTATCTAACACACTTGTTTTTCTCCTGGCAAAGCAATCTTGATTGAAAGAAGCCAGGAAGAAGTGCTGGGATTGACTGATCTGAAATCATCAGAATTCTCCCTTCAGCAACAAAAAGCCCTTTCACTGGAAAGTATTTGTTAAAGAATAATGATACAAGTGACCATTACACCCATGGCAATATGGGCAGTGGTATTTTAAGAACCATTCTTATATGTGCAGGTATACATATTTCATTGATTAAGTTTCAGTGATTGGATGAAGATCATGTTAAACCCAATTGTATGTCAGGAATCATAATATTCGTATATTCATTTAATTTATTAATATGAAGACTGTAAAAGACCAATCTGTTTTGTCAGGGCTGTGTACTGTGGAATAAACTGCCATTAGCAACTTAATCTGTTTATTTGTGAGGTCATTTATCTTTGCAATTTTATGTGTGGCCCAGGTGCTTTCCATCCAATTCACTATGTGTGGAGCCCACCATGTAATTTTGCCAGTAAGAGGACCACAATGCACCAGGTAGCTTGGTTGTGTATGTTTTTAAATTGTCAAATGCATTTAAACTGAGGAAATAGTCACCACAATTAAATCTCACAAGTTCTACTTTGAAATTGCCTTCAGCCCACTCAATTAACTTTATGAATTTCAGTACTGTACAGTGTTTAGAGTAGGCATTTTTGCCATTCACGCATGCTTTTGAATTATATTTTCTGTATATTTAAATGAGCTGTGTGACCTAAGCTATACTATGCTAGAAGGATTAAGTGAATAATTTAGCAGGACTGAAATCATTCCATAAATGGCACCCATTCAAACAGGGTCATACAATTGTGTCCTGCAAGCACAAACATATTTTCCAGAAACTACGGTGGATATCAAATGTTGTCCAGGAAAGTGCCAATTTTCTGAGTATCACTGACCACATATTCTGAAATGCAGTCTAGTTTCTGAAGAGGGAAGGGGGACAGCCAATATTATACATATATCCACTCTGACAAAGATTGACGGCAAGGAATTATAACTAGAATGTATCTTTCGAAACTCATGGGACATAGATCAGAAAAGCAAGCTGGTAATGTAAAACAACCCAAATTGTACGTGCAATTTGAAAAGCTTAATTTGCTATTTGAGCCCAGATATATAACTATCATGGCACTGCTGAAAAATACATACACTGCAATTTAGGTTATATGATTAGTTATATGTTATATTTAGGTTATATGACTTATTTAGGCTATTACAGATAGCTTAATTATTGTCCCTTTTAGACTCCTCATACACACAAGAAAAGTTAAGACTAGTCTTTCTGGTAGACTAAAACAAGAAAATGCGATGATAGTTTGCACTAATTTAATTCTTAATAAGAATTATGAATTGAATTATAATATATGAAAGCCTGATACTGACCCTCCATATTTGAAAAACTGCTTAATATTTCGAGTAGTCTTATTGTTTCTAAAAGTCCTTCATGTGCACCGGGCCCACTTTTTTTTATTATGGTAACCTTTCAAACTATTGGACATGTAATTATGCAAATAGCTTCTTAATTAAATCAAGTAGCGCATATCATATTTTCCTGAACGTAAAATGACCATACTGAACGAACTTGTGTTTTCTTTTTCGAGTATGATCATCCAGTAGACGGCAATTATTCACTTAGTGGCACAAAGGTGCGAGTCAGATATTGTTAGCATGTTAATGTAGTCCTTGTGCGTCTGCTTTGCATGTTACCTATGATTTGTAGCTCGCTAAGTACTTCTGTTGCATGTTGTATGAGCTGCGCGCGCAGCGCCACGGCCCATGTTCTTCGGGTGTCTCGCGTTGGCTGTCGGGATCACTTTGCCTCTGTGTGGAAATGTCCGCCATGTTTTCCATGGCGCAGGGAGCGGATCGGCCGAGAGAAAATAGGTTTTAAAACCAGCAAAACTCGACAAAAAATGGCTTCTCGTACTGGATTCCGTGCCAATGCGAACCCATGAGTCAGACCGAAAATAATCGGGTGCCCTGTGGCTTTGGACCGAGTTTTTGACTGAATTCTGGCAGGATAAATGTTTCCTCCACATCTTGTGTTATTGTGATAGGCGAAAACAATGAGTAAACTATCGTTCCGGGCGCGAGCGCTAGACGCCGCCAAACCTCTCCCCGTATACCGCGATAGAGACCTTCCGGACCTTAACGACTGCGTCTCCATCAACCGAGCTGTCCCGCAAATGCCAACGGGGATGGAGAAGGAAGAAGAGTCGGTAAGAAAAACGTTTTTGACAACGTAATTGTTATTAATTTGAGAGTAAAGCTGGGTGTTCGTATTCTCTACGCATTTACGTAAAAATACTAACGTTGTTGGGTGCTGCGCGTACAATAGGACTTGCATTCTACGTAGATGGCGTAACAAGTCGTGATATCAGACCGCAATTTTTATACTAATGGCGTATTCAAAGCATATCGCGTAGAGTAGCTGCGTTTGGTAAGATAGGACGTTTGCGCAGATGTCTTCGTGATTCCCAGCGTAGTCAATTTTGGGCTTTATCGGTTTTTGTGACTCATCCATCTTTGTTCCGAGGAAGCGTAGTTTACGTAAGGAAGTCAGCAAGTCAAGCTTAGAAGAGAAGTGCGTAACGTTACGTTCATTAATAAATTGCAAGCATTTTTCGTAGATTAGCGTGCTAGCCAACGGGCTAAATCCCGCCATTGATCACGTGGCGTCATTGTTAACGCAGTTAATTTGTCATTGCTTTACACAATAGGAGCTAGCATGACGTTACTAATTCTGCATCGTGAGTTTAGCTCGCTAGCCAGCTACATAAATCTGTTGACTAGTTATTAGCAAGAGATGCTGTTACGTTAGCTTGTCCATTCATTCACAGTGTGTGATCCTCGTGACATCATTTGGTTGTGACGCAATTGGCCCTCCATCTACGTGTGTATATGAGTGTGAGTGAGATAGTGAAGAAACACCAAGCCCTTAGAAATAAACGCATCACTTCCCCCCTGTGAATGAAGCATGTCCAGCAGGAATTTGTTGCAGGCATTGCTAGCTAGTTACAGACTCCTCATGGTTCGTTGGCGTTAGCTAAAAAAAGTTGATATGTTTGGTGTCCATATATTTAATGTGAATTACGGTTGCTATTTTGAGATGTTACACTACTATGTCTACAGGTAGAGGAATCCTGGACAGTCCTACTGTGACTTAATTATTTGACATAGTGGTTTACCTATTTTGCCAGGTTTCTTGTGACTATCACAGGTTTCAGTTTGTCATCATTGCATGTTTGCTGTTCACACAAGTCAAAAACAAAAATAAAGGAATGATTATCATTCAACAGGTTATGCCCAAATTGTTTGCAACAAGGACTACGCATATTAAATGAGGCCCTCAGTGAACTGGCAGTCTTTATGAGCACGTCATTATTACGCATCATTGTTGCATTGCTGTCACGCATTGCAAGTTCTAGCAAAATGATGGAAGCAAAACTATAGAATAGAATAACTTTTATTTTCCTGTTAGGGAACTTCAGTTGTAGCCACCAGCAACAACAAAAAAGACAGACAGTGGGGCAGACCCACCGCATACAAACAAACATATCAAATAAAGACATTCAATAGAATCATTGCATTAATCAAACAAATTAAGTGAATTAAAGTGGGAATAGCCTACAACCAAACGTCATGATTAAAAATAGCCCCCGCTGTCCAGAGATGTCCCAGTGTTATCAAGCAGTCCAACACACAAACTCCGCCTCCACGACTTTCCTCCATACACGCAGTGTTGCGGTCTCTGTCCACTGTCAACACGGAGCACCGAACTGCGTCAGCCTTCCCAGTCGTCACCTCACTCCTCCCCCGTGGTGGCCTTTTGAAGCTTGCCTGCAGTCCTTGATCAGATCAGTCTCGGCATCTTCAACTTCAGTGAAGAGCGATGGTAAACTTTGTAGCTGTAGATCCAACGGACATTCCCGAGCATATGTTGCGAATGCGTCTCCATGGTGACGACCACAAACAAAATTATCCAGAATAGACAATTCGTCAATATTATCAAAACGAGCAGCAGGAGTTAAATTTATTTAAATTTTATTTGTGTAACGCTTTTTACAGAGAACTATCTCAGACGTTTTACAGTTGTACTGCAGTGGGTAAGCGTTTGAGTTTCAGTTTTCCTTTTTCAAACCTAAAACGCACGTCCACTGGCATCGGAATGTTTCCACGTCTTTTCCCCCCCTGCTTTTTCTGGGGTGGACTTCATCATTGTTGCTGTGAAAGGGCGCCTCCGCGGTAGGGCCCCCCGGAAGGTGCCCTGGCCGCTGGTGACTTTTGACATGACGCGTTTGGTAAGCAGCCCCTTCTCCTCCCCGTCCCTCTGTGTTGCAGGAGCATCATTTGCAGAGAGCCATTTCAGCACAGCAGGTATTCCGGGAGAAGAAGGAAAGCATGGTGATCCCGGTCCCGGAGGCTGAGAGCAACATCACGTACTATGACCGTTTATACAAAGGAGAGTGCTGCATTCCCAAGCAGCTCTTCCACATTCAGCGTGAGTGCTCCTTTGGCCGGGGGGGCTGTGCCTCCCTCTCTCGTGTGTTCTCATTTATTAGCACAGGAGTGAAATGTGCAGGCGCTCACATACGTTTCTGCAAGGCTGTTAATCACAAGGGACCCGGCTGCAGATTCAGTTTTTTTTAAATTTATTTTTTGTTTTTTGCTTCAATTTGTATAAACCCTCAGACGCAGTCAGAGCTGAGCGATTGGCTACGCACTTTGGTTCAGTCAAGATAAAGATTAGTTCAGCTGGTTTGCTGAGCGGCTGGTTGGCAATGCTTTTGCCAATCGGGATAAGACTTTCGTAGCCCTTCTGTTGTAAACAGAAAGTCACACTCGTTTTTTGTCCGTATGATGATGCTGAAAGCTTTTTCATGTCGTCCTCCAGCGTTCAGCCTGGACAACGAGCACCCTGACTACGACATGGACTCCGAAGATGAAACCCTTCTCAACAGACTGAACAGAAAGATGGAGATTAAACCGTCCCAATTTGAAATCATGGTCGACAGGCTAGAAAAAGCCAGTGCCAACCAGGTATCCCTTTTTGTCAGACCTTTACATTACATTGACTTGGCAGACACTGTTATCTAGAGCGACTTACCCAACTGGAGAACATCAGTGTTAGGCTCAGGAATACAAAAGTGTGATATCACCAAGAAGGCACAAAAGACCCGTTTATAATCAATACAGGTGCAGTTGGATGAACAAACCAGCAATTAGTATTGTAAACAAAAGTAAATACCACTAACCTATATTTATAATCCTAAATATTTTATGATTTGTTGTTCCATGCATGGTTTATAATTTGCTATGGTTTTCAAAGAGAATCTGTATTTGTCATCTCTCTACTACTTTCTCCTTCCTTCCCCTATCTTTTCTTCCTTTCTCCCCCTTCTCTCCCTCGCCTGCCCTTTTCCTCCCTTCCCCTCCTCTCTCCCCCCCCCCACAACTTCCTCCATTTTTTTGACTTCTCCCTTCCTCTCTCTCTCTCTCTCTCTCCTTTTTTCTTCCTCTCCAGCTTGTCTCTCTACAAGAAGCCAAACTGCTGCTGAATGAGGATGACTACCTTCTGAAGTCTGTTTATGACTACTGGGTGAGGAAGAGGAAGAACTGTCGGGGGCCTTCTCTCATCCCGCTCATTAAGCTGGAGAACAGGGACGGTTCCACCAACAACGACCCTTACGTGGCGTTTCGGCGGCGAACGGAGAAGATGCAGACCAGAAAGGTAAGGGAGCATCTTGCATATTCGGGCCAGACAGATATATGAATATTACCACATCTTTAGCTGCTGAAATACTTTTTTCCTTTAATCTCATTGGCAGAACCGTAAGAACGATGAAGCCTCCTATGAAAAAATGCTGAAGTTGAGGAGGGAGTTCAGTACGGCCGTCACTATTCTGGAGATGATCAAAAGAAGAGAGAAATCCAAACGAGAGCTGCTTCACCTGACCTTGGAAGTGGTGGAGAAAAGGTCAGACCGCCTGATTTTACCAATGTATGAGACCCTGGTTTTACCCCACATATAAGACCCTGGTTTTACCCCACGTATAAGACCCTGGTTTTACCACAAAATATTATGTTAATTTGTTCAATTACGTTAGTCCCCTACTAAAATGAAGGGACTATGTATAAAAAGGGCTACAATTGCTACACAGTTCACCCAATGTGGATGTAAACACCCTCAAATTAAACCTGAAAGTCTGCACTTAAATCTCATAGTCACTGTTCCATTTCAAATCCATTGTGCTGGAGTACAGATACAAAACAACAACGTGTCACAGTCTTAATGCTTTTGGACTGCACTGAATAAGGCCTTGATTTACCCACATATAAGGACCCGACTGCCCGCATGTCCACATGCTGGGTTTTGATGTTCTTCAACACAAGTGTTTAAGACCCTTATTGGTTAGATTCTATACACTTGGTTTCAAAGGCATATATTGTATGCCGTTCGAAAGGAAACTGCAAAAAACCTGAAAACACTGTGGCTTTCCAGGACTGGTGCTGTGCACTCATGCCTTACATTAGTGTCATGTCCCGGTATTGTTGGTCCTTTTCTATTCATCTTGATGTCCATTATTCGCTACCTTGTCTGTGTTCACATGCATGTCCTCTGATGTTATTTTCTATACACAGTCTTTATTGTTCTCATGAGTCTGTCTGTATATTTTATTTAGCTTTCTGTGCACACTATGCTTATCACTGTCTATTGTTTCCCACCTTGGTAAGCAACCTTGGGGTCTGCAAAGGTGTTGTATAAATAACATTTTACTATTATTATTATGACCTCCACTTAACAGGGTTATGAATAACCTTGTTTTTCCTCCAGTCTTGCCACATTGCTAAAATCTTTGCTGTGATATATGGCAGTGCAGAGGGGTAGCTGTCTCTGGATTAGTAAATTGTGAGCGGGGAAGGCTTGTTATTCTGGATAATTTATGGACTTTGTCACCCAACAGCTAATTTTCAGGGATGCCGCTAAAGTGATTGGCACATTCCCTTTGTGTGTGTGTGTGCGTGCGCGTGTGTTTGTAATTTATCAATACAGAAGTTTCCTCCCCTTTTTGTGTGCGCAGATTTTTTTTAATTTAAGTAAATTTTATTTAATTTATTTTATCAGATATCAGATTGGTGACTTTGGAGGGGAGATTATCAACCAGTTGGCCATTCCTCGCATAGAAAAGTCCATTTACACCTCACCGATATCTCTGCCTCACGGGAATCGCCACAAAACGGAGAATAAAACAAAGGTAAATGCAGACATTTGTATACTGAGTCTTACACATGCTCATAAGCCTGAGGCAGTGCTGGATTCTCTCTAGTGCAGGCAGAGCCTAGATGGGCTGAATGGTCAGTTCTCCTCAGTATCTCATGCTCTCATGCTGAAACCTGTACCTTCCCAGCGTCCGCATCACATCTCGGTTAAGGACGAGTCTCCTTTCGACTTTGTTCGGCCAAAGAAGAAGTACCAGAAGAAAACCAAGCTGGACGTGTTGCGGCAGCAGTGCCACCCCCGTCCACCGGGCTGCCATCAACAAGCGGGACATCAAGCAGTACGATTTCCACAGCTCCGGGGATGAGGATTACCCACAGGTGAGGCCCGAATATTCACCCGAACGGCCTCGGTGGATAACGTCAATTAACTGGTTTAATGCAAGTGTGACTTATAACTCTCTCTTTTTGTCCATATGTTTAAAACCACACATTGCGGTTTGCCTAGTTAACTAGACTGGCTTTTCATATAATTACTTTTACTGCTCCCCAAAGGCCCTCTGTCCCCTTTCTGCAGATCAAACATTTGAAAGTGTGTGTGTGTGTGCCCTTACAGGTCCAGTCCCCAGCCTCAGAACCAGATGAGGAGAACGATCCAGACGGGTTGTTTGGTTTCAGGAGGAAAGCTGGGTGTCAGTACTATGCTGTAAGTAAAGCAGTTTTGCCCCTTTCTTGAAGATCAGGCTGGACAAATGGCTAAGGAGTGAAGAAACTGACTAAATGCTACTCCAGACATTAACTTCTGTTAAACAGGCATGATTATAGGTGATGCAGATTTGAGGGGAAAGGTGTGTCTTAGTTGTTGAAGAATTACTTTGGTATGCAGGATTGTTGGGTTGATTCCCACCCTTGTAGTTTTTGAATGCGGTCCTTAACCTGAATTGTAGATGTCCATCTGTAAAATTATAACATAAAAAAAATATAAAATAAAATAGGAGAACTCAGGCTTTGTTTATGTGAGTAACTTGGCCATTTTAAGTTGGAAATGTTTTAATTTCTTGATGATTTTTAAAACTGGAAATATAAAGCGGTGTGGAGATAATGGTGCAAATGGAGAAAAATGCGGTGGTTCTGTTTGCCCCCATCCCCCCCAGCCTCGTGAAGACCGCAGCAGCAGCAGCAGCCCGCTGTGGGAGCGCCCCCCAGAGGAGCTGGCGGGACAGCGGGAGCTGCGACTCAGACACTGCCTCACCGCCCTGTCTGTCCCACGCCGCTGCGTGGGTCTCGCCCGCCGGAGGGTGGGCAGAGGCGGCAGGTATGTACCCTAAACCATTAACCCCCCTACTGTATGGAGCCTTAAACCCTCTGTATGGAGCCCTTAACCCCCCAACCCCCTGTATGGCGCTTTAAACCCTCCGTATGGAGCCCTTAACCCCCCAACCCCCTGTATGGAGCCTTAAACCCCCCTATGGAGCCCTTAACCTCCGCCCCCCCTGCCCGTAAGGATCTTAACTCCACATTTATAGCTGCTTGTGGATCCTGCTGTGTTTTTTGTTTCAATACCCCCACCCCTTTTTTCCCCCACCCCTGATATGGAATGCCCGATCATATTCATCAGACCACTCTGCTGCAGCCTGTGCTATTGATTCGGGAGAGCGTAGACAAATTCAATGAGAAATGGATAGTACTGCCGTTTATGATGCCGTTTAAGTCTGCGGGAAGGTGTAGAATTCTTGCTCAGCACTTTGCTATCTCTACAAGGTTCCTCTCGTCCAACCCGCTCATACCCCCCCCCCCCCCCCCCCCTTCCCGTCTCCAGGGTGATTATGGACCGGGCGTCTTCCGAACACGACCGAGTCCTGAAGCGGCTGGACCCGGAAGCGTTCGCCTCCGGCGGGGGCCGTACGGACCCACCCGCGTGGACCAGCACTTCCGGCGCGCTTCCCGAGAAGGCCGGCTCCCTCGCTGAGATTCTGCACAACATCCGGACGTGCCGCTGGCGGTGCTTCAGGCCGCGGCCAGCCCCGGTCCGGGACAGTGGCGACGACGATGACGACGTAGGGGGCACGGGGAGGAAAACTGCAGCGGTTCCAAGTGACAGGCTGCCGGACGCGTCCGCTATCTCGCCGAACGCTCCCAAGAACCCGTCTCTGGGTGAGCCCGTTTTTCCTTACTTCCTTTTTCTTTTGTTCTATTATTAGGCAGGACAACCGAAAAATGTATTTCCGGAAATCAACATAAATATTGTGCTTAAAATATCAGTTTAACCTTAAATAAATGTATTATGGACAATAACTGTCCTTATATGTACTTTGTATGTGATATGTGGACTGTTTTTGCAGCTTTCAAACTCACATTTTCCCAAAATTCCATCCATGATAAGAGTAGGACTTTAACAGCACCGAAAACAGATCAGCACAGCCAGTATTCTGTTCTATTCAGTTGTCTCAAGGTCATTCTGTCAGTTGACTTGTTCAACTGTCTCGCTGGACACTCCGTATATCCCGCCTTATAACCTAAAAGTCCCAGCTTATTGGTGAAAGATTTAAACGCATTCTGAAGATTGACATCAGGCTCCTATCGTGTTAATGGTGACGAGCGAGCTGTAACGTTTAGTTGGCAAATAACAATGTTGAATACTTCTGACGTAATTTACATAGCAACTGTATACCTCATCGACAGTGGCCACTTTTACCATTCGATTGGGTTAGTTCTATTGGTTTCTGCTAGCCTCATACGGCAAACAATAAAGGCTAACAATACACTAGCACTTACTTCTTGTGAGTTTTATCACCACTGCAGTGAAGTAAAAAAGTCAATAAACTGCGGTTTCTGTCAGAAATGTATTGTCAAGCTCACATGCGTTCACTGCTGTCTACGTTCTGAAGCTCCGGTTTGCCCTCCCTACTATTATGTGTCGCCGCGAGGGTTCGTTAGCCCACCATCGCGCTGCAGGGAAGTTGATTTGTAGCATATTAAGACGCATATTCGCAATTTAATGAATATCAGCTGTTTGTTGGTAAGAAGCAGATGGCGTATCTTGCAGGCTGTCGTCCATCGATTGCAGTACAACACGTTTAAACGTCCCTGTTCAGGTGCATTAATGTAGTGCATATGCATAGTGCTTTCATGAATTAAATAGTAGTGATGACATGATTTACTGTCTCTTCATTATGTGGATGCATGAACACTACTAAAGAGATCACCAATGTCAACGGCAAAGTCATATGTTAATATTCAGCATTCTACCATCCATATAAGGCAAAGGGAAGGTTTTCTGAGAGGTTAGTCCTATAAACGTGGGATCCCCTGTCATCAAGGCTGGAAGTCGAGGCAACCTGCAGTTCTTACGGGGGGGAGATTGTGTTCATCAAAAACATTGTTACTATGAGAAACCTGTTTTTTTTTTGAATGGTAGGTAATTTAAAGGAATCCTAGAATGTAAATGGAAGGAAATAAATTTGCATGTTCAGTGGTAAAGAGCTTGTGTGCTTTCCGTCGCAGAATGTTACGTAATAAAGTCTCTGTCTCTGGCTTTGAAATGGACTGATGATAACATACCGGAGGGACATGGGTGTACATATCCGGCAGATCCATCTGCCTTGAGACCCCGTACTTCATATCCCAACGTTGAAAGACACTTGCGTGCCGACTGGACAGGAAGCGAGACGAGACTCGCGGTCACTGCCTGCAGTCTCCCTCACTCAGCTGACCTCTGAACTCTGTGTTTCCCTGGTTACAGGCGGCATCACAGAGGAGCAGTTCCTGACTCACCAGCAGCAGCTGGCTCAGATGCAGAAGCAGCAGCTGGCCCAGCTGCGGCAGAAGCCTCCTTCCCAGCATGCCTCGCTGCCAGTGCGTCTCAATGCACAGGTATCCGCTCTTGCACTGAGCTCGGGAGGGGCACAAAAAATGTTTATTTATTTGGATCCCCAATAGCTCCACATAAAGTAGCTACTCTTCAGTGTTCCTGCTGTAGCTCCTATACTAATCTGTAGTAATCCAGTACACAGAACTCAAGATACTAAGTAATCAAGTACACAAAACAGTAAGAAATATATTTTTCCTCTCATATGCTGGCTGTTTGGCGTTCTTAATTTCTGGCTGGAAACGCTTAGTTTTTACTGTACATTGTAGATCCAATATGCAGCTATATCTCCATTTGAGTTATTTTTATTAATTGAATTTATTTATTTTATAATTTTTTTCCCCGGTGTTCTAGAACTCCATTGCTTTCAATTACCAGTAGTGATTGTGACAGTTAAAAACACATTTGTGACACCATAAAGGGTTAAACACCTGGACACATACCTGAAGCAGTCAATATTTTAAAAAACCCGCCACCTTGCGGTTCCGTAACATCTGGCCCTCGCTACTTCCTGTTCCGCAGGTGCCAGGCCCGTCGGGCCGAGCGGCAAAAACTCTGGACTCGGCCAGCGCCCACTTCGCAGCTTCCGCCGTGATCAGCGCCCCCGGGCCAGGAGCGGCCGGGGCCAGCAGGGATTCCCGAACCCATGGCGCCAGCGTTAACGGCGTCCTCCAGACTTCAGGTGCCCTGACTTATAAAACGCACACCGCGGTCACCGCAGGACGGCCGGCATTGAAGCTCTATCTCCTTCATGGTCAGATTCTGTTCATAAGTGTAGACCGTTAAAACAGGCGGGAACATTTCACACTCAGTTTGCCTATTGTAAGGCGCACACCACAGTCACCGCAGGGTGGCCAGCATCAATGCCAGGTCTCCTTCACGGCCAGGTTCAGGTCATAACTGTGTGGAAGGTTAAAACAGGCGGCAACATTTCGCACTCAGATTGCCTGTTGTATATTGCAGCACTCCCCCCTGTGGTGGGAAAAGTCGCACACTGTAATATTTTGTTGGACCGCCTTTAGCTTTGATTATGGCGTGCATTCGTCGTGGCATTGTTTCGACAACCTTATGCAACGTCACAACATTTATTTCCGTCCAGACTTGCATTAATTTTTGGCCGAGATCTTGTATTGACGACGGGAGAGTCGAACCACTCTGTGAAGTCTTCTCCAGCACATCCCAAAGACTTTCAATGGGGTTAAGGTCAGGACTCTGGTGGCCAATTCATGTGTGAAAATGATTCCTCATGCTCCCTGAACCACTCTTTCACAATTTGAGCCCGATGAATCTTGGCATTGTCGTCCTGGAATATGCCCATTGATGGGATAACCTGGTCATTCAGTACATTCAGGTACTCAGCTGACTTAATTTTATTGCTGCATAACGTTGCTGAGCCTAGACCTGACCAATTGAAGCAACCCCAGATCATAACACTGCCTCCAGAGGCTTGTACAGTGGGCACTATGCATGACTGGTGCAACTGCAACTTTTCTTTTGGCCAGGCAGTGTATGTATCCCATGTTTTTAAAAAAAAAAAAAAAAAAGTTTAACCATCTAAAACAACATTGGGGCGTGGGAATAACCCCCGTCCCCATCAATTTGTACCAACACATTTCCGTGCCAGTGACCAAGAATAAAAATAAATAAAAAAACATTTTAAAAAAACAATCAAGTGGGAAATATAACAAACTAGGCTACTGCTATGCTACTGTCTCAGTAACGGGAGAAGATTAGTCCCCTAGCTTTCAGTCGTTCCACGATAGTCCGGTGAACGTTTGAGTCACAGTAGCCTACCGTCAATGAGTTTAATATAATATCCCTTTCCCGACTTATATTTAATAATTCTCTGATTTCCACTTCTGTCCAGTTATTTCTCATATCTCCTCCAGTGACCACCTTTTTGTTGGTTCTGTTTTTAATTAATCCCTCGCACCACTGATTTTAGCCTACGTTATTTTTGCCTCAGGATAACTGTTTCTATTTGAAAAGGTTGATATAAAGTAACTCACAAGGACAGCTCATTTGTACATATCTACATTCTACAAATGACCAGTGATTATGTTTATTGTTAATTTTGACATATCTATAGTGCTTTTTTTTATGGAAAACTCTTCACTATTATTACACATCACCAATGTAAGTCATGTTAACCAAACTAAGAAGCACTGAAAATAAATTATATTTCCATCAATATTGTTCTAATGGTGAACTGAACCAGAAGGTGTGCTATTTAGTGCCATCTATCCTCATTAACAAAAGATTCTGTTGAATAGGTAAAATAATGTGTTTTATTAGAAGTTTGCACATTGACAGGATCAATCTAAGAACTTTGAATGTCAGCAGCCATATTGGCTTGGTACTGCTGAAGCTTAGTGTTCCAGAACACTCTGGAATTGAATG
Organism: Synaphobranchus kaupii; assembly: GCA_029718625.1. NCBI lineage: Eukaryota > Metazoa > Chordata > Actinopteri > Anguilliformes > Synaphobranchidae > Synaphobranchus > Synaphobranchus kaupii. Next base: position 15,440,711 of record CM056383.1, read on the forward strand.
TGTTAAGGGTCCAAGTGGAGACTTATCTGTGAAGGGCTTTGCTCTGAGACACTGGTTGAAATTAGTTGGAAAATGAAAGAGTTTTACTTTTTTTTGTTTTTTTTTTGTTCATGCTTTCATGATAGATCAATTTTTATTGCAAATGACTATACCACTGATACTATACCATACACACACTGTGGAGTTGCTTTTTTAAATGTAATTTTGTCCTGTCTTCATCATTAAAATGTCCATTTAAAAGATAAATAAAGGTAAATGCTGCTGCCTGCTAACTGTTGGGGTCCGTTTCATCCTGCAGGGACCTCCAAACCCCTCCATTCCACCAGCAGTACCGTGCCACCGTCGGTCCCAGTCCAGCTGCTCCGGACCAGCTCCGCCCCCGGCGCCAGCTCCAACCAGCTCCCGGCACTGTGCCCCAACGCCCCCCCAGTCCCTTCCGGGCGGGGCCCACCTCAACAACATCAGCGCCGTGTCCCCCGTCAACCTGCCCCTCGTCGGCCGCGCCTCGGCTCCCTCACCGTCTGCCTTAAAGCTGGCCACCGTCGCCGCCACCGCACTGGAGAGGCCCCCCAAAGTCACCCCTGCCAGTGGCATCGGCAGCATGGCCAGGTCCGCTCTGCAGCCCCAGCCCGTTTAAGAACACTGTGTGTGTGTGTGTGTGTGTGTGTGTGTGTGTGTGTGTGTGTGTGTGTGTGTGTGTGTGTGTGTGTGTGTGTGTGTGTGTGTGTTTGTGTTTGTGTGTGTGTTTATTTGTTTGTTTTTCTTTCTGTCTGTCACTTCAGGTTAAATTTCTCCAGGTGTGTTTGACGTTACATTTGTCCATTTGTCCGGCCTGTCACCGCACATGGATCTCCTGTGCACTGTGAGCCATTCATGTATTGATTGTGAAAATGACTCATGAGAGAGATGTAAGCAAATGAGCCGAGAACCCAGTGCTGTAACGAGTTTGAGCTACACACCGGTGACTGTACAAATCCTGTTTACAAGTACAAATCCGGATTTGCACTCAGGAGTAGGGGATACACATTAACCATCTCATTATGTTTGGGTCTATATGACCCGAAATTACTTTGTTTTTGCACAAACTTCAAATTGGTGATTTTCTTCAGGAAATGCCTTTAAAACATCTTGGAGAACAACACCTTAATACAAATGGCAGTGAAATGCAAACAATAGGGAGGTTAAATAATTATTTTGATCCATGATCTTTAATGCTAACAAATGAATAATCGATGGTCATTAAGGTAAATTCCATTTACTATATAGCCATATAGGTCACCAATAAAAATGCGAGTGACACAAGATGCAAAACTTTTCCAGGCTTTGTGAACGGGTTTCTTTTCACCCAAATTCTAAACGCATTTGACCTAAATATCTACCACAATGTGAAAGCATTCATGGCTCTTAAACTTAGACGATAAGGCAACATAATCAACACGGCTCAGAATTTGAACGTCTCTTCCCTCTGCCTGCTACACTTAAATGATCAAGTGAAACAGTACAGACAGTACCTCAACTATATAGTCTTCATGTGTTTATATTTTAGGCAAAACATTATTGTAACTTAATCCCACTGATGGGTCATTATTTAAATTTAGGGCAGTAATTCAACAGGGCATAGGCAAGGCACATGAAACACAGCGGTAAACATCTTTGGCCGTAGTCTCGCGAAGGCCAGACTTTGTGATGAACACAAAGTCTGGTCCATAGACTTGCCTAACGCGATAAAAAGCCGCCCACTTTGACAAGATGGCGCATTTGATTGACATGCAGTATAACCAACCACAGACCGTCTACGGTCGATTCAGAAACAGCGCTACAAGAAGAACATACCCGCGTGAAACAAATGTGATTTACACAAATGGCACCGCGATCTCCAGTAAAACAGTCCATCACACCGAAGAAATGTCATGAACTTCAAAAACTTTCTTCAATCCAGTGTTAAGCTTTTAGTCTTGGTCCAAAACACTCATTGTTCTTGTTGGATTCGCAGCATTCGCTAGCTACCGATTAGTTGGGACAACTTGTTTCGCAGCAGACTGATAAAACCCAATGCACCGCGTCGTACCAGAAATACGCACACACTCCTGTGATTGACAGTGCTGCTGGCCAATGAGTTGCTGACTGTCAGTTTCCCACAGTCCGGCCAGCTTATGCAAGCCTATGCATCAGACGCTGCATACGAAGTGCGTCAAAGCGGCTGAGGTTGAGACTACCTTGGTCGTGTCCATGTAGATATCCAAGCCTATCTCAGTAGGTTAAAATATACAGCTCCATCTGGTGGACAAATCGAATCATTACGCTTTCTCCGAAAGAGGGGTCCAACGTTAGGCGACCCAAAATAAAATGAACTATTTTAGTTGTTTTAATCTTGTTTGACGTGAATGCGTTAATCAACCAATTAATCGTTAACATCCCTACGCAGGAGTTTTTGAATAATTGGTTTTAAGGCTGTATGCTGTGCGAGTCTCCATAGCGCCATTCGGAGCTGGGAATGATGTTGGCACAAGCTCATGTGACAGCCTAGGACTATTCTGATCGGAAACAGTCGGAACGGTTCTTGGTCCAATGGTCGTTAAGCTTTGCTTTAGACTGATCGGGTGGAATGTGGAGCTAATGTTTGCTGTAAAGTATCGCTACTTCTCTGAAACCTTTGCTACTACTACCTAGGGCTTGGTTATTACTGTTTTAGCTTGTGAAGCTGACAGTATTGCCTAACATTTCTGCACAATCACGCTATCATTACCTTTGTAATTTGGTTTTGTGCAAGTAAGTTTGCACATGAATGCAAGATTTGTTTCGATGCTCACTGACCACTAATTTGCCACAGCCTCTGCCTTCCGTAAGCGTGAGTTTGCCAACCACATGCTAATTTAGAAATGTAACCCCTGACCACCCCATGGTTGTCAAGGGACTACTACATATTGTTGAGAATACTTTAAACATCTGCCAACATTCACTCTACTGAAATACGTTTTGTCTGGGTGGAGTGTGTGTGTGCGTTTGTTTGTTTTTTTTGTTTGCTTGTTTTTCCCCACAAGCAGAACATTTTATTTATTCATTTTATTTTTCCCTTTTGTAGAGAGAACCATGAACGTGAGAGACTGGCTCTGAACGGAATATCGGACACCACAGTTGCGATGGAGGTCACATAGCCGTTAGTGCACACGCGCATGACACAACCACTCCACTGACCCTGAATGAATTCAGACTTCCACATCCTCTGTGTCTTTGCTCATTTTTACATGGACCTATATTCAACTGCAGCATATCAAAATATTAAGAAAATTTGTCTATATATATAAATATATAAATATATAAATGTACATTTTGTAAAATTGGGGATATCACTACCTTGTAAAATAGTATATTTGTATCATTAGTATGTTATTTCTGTTACTTGAATTCTAGATATTTTGTCATCATGCTTTTGCACTTGAAAATGCAACCGACAGAAGAGGAAACATAAGGTGCAGCGATTCTGTTTGGGGGATCATGAGAATGGGTCCTGCCTCACTTGTTTTAACTATTTATTTTGCAATGTTTACATTTTGTATCTTGTACAAATAAATCAAATTTTGTGTCTACAAAACATGGAGATTGCCAGAGTTAAAGTAGAGTTCTTGTACCTTTTTTATTTTCAAGGCAAAGTAACCTTTGCCTGGTTCAATTGGTTTCATAAATTGAATAGATATTAGTGGCATTTTTCCATCGAGAGAAGTATTTTGTATTACTTTCAAAGGGTTAATGGAGAATGATTGGCTTTTAATGTTTTAAAATTGTCATTTTGTTCGTGTCGATGCATCAAAGGTTCCTAAGTGATTGTGAAAGACGTGAAAATGGAGAGAAAATGTTAAATGCATAGGAACTATTTAGGTTTTTTTATTTAAAAAAAGGAACTGCAAATTTATGCATCTCACATTCTCGTTCTCCAAGTGTAAAAGAGGAAAATGATCGTAATACGTTTGCCTTTTTGAACATAACGGGGGTTACGCGAATGCATATTACACAGGTATGGATCAATATATCTGTTATGTATCTTGTGTAATCTTGCAGGTTATTGGAAAATTGTCAGATCATCACCCAAGATGGGGTAATGCATCAAGACTAGTCTCTTGTATTTTTATTTTTTTCTGGTGGCCACCAGCCAAGTAACAGCTAAGGAAACATGTCTGAGGATCAGTGTTGGACCTCCTGTAGCATAGTGTAATTGGTGTAGTGAATTCCTGTGCAGACAGTAGAAACATATTTAGATAGTATTAGTTGATGCACTGCTTCAGACAGACGTTTCCACCCTGTTGCTTGTACATGGAGTAATTATGAAGAAAATCATGCAGGGAAATAAAACCAGTACATATCAGGAGAATGCATCGATGGCGTCTTCTTTCCTCATAGAAACAACTCATGTCTCTTAAAGCAAAGAAATGAGATTCATGCGTTTCATGGTGTATGGCTGTTCTGATTGCAGATAAAAAATATTTCACCTAAAGCGAAGTTCTGATTCCAAAAAACAAAGTAGGCATCCACACCAGCGTAAACGTAACGCAAGGGGATTTGACTTTTGGAATTTTGGAGGATTGTCTGTTGACATGGATCTTATACATATTCTATGCATGGATCTTTGTCTGGGTGTTGCTCCAAATTGGGTGACATTGCATTTGTTTAGGTAAACCGTAAGCATTATCGTAGCAGTGATCAGCCTTTGCTTTCCAAGTGAAGTATAGCATCTTATCCAGGAGGTGGCGCTTGTGTTATGTTTATTTTTCCTCTGGGGATCCCTTGGTTCTCTTAATGTAGTGTTTCAAATATACTTAATTTCAAGACCATATGAGAAATATTGTTTCTCACAATGTATTATCAAGGGGGCCTAAAAACCATAAAACTAATGAACTGTATCTTGAATGAACATAACCTTTGTGAGAGCCCTCCTGTCACTCAAAACAGAACTTGACTCCACATACAATTCCACTACTAAAGCAGATTTGACCATCAGCTCCATATAAAATAGCACTATTGAATATTGTTTAATGGGTCCAAAATGAACTCCTACCCAACAGGCAACAGGCCAGTGTCCTGATATTGCAAGATGACACCTGGAGAAAACGCCATACACCATATTGTCTAAATACTGCAGCACACAACTGTAACTACTGCGCAGTACTACACACTGAGAAATGCTTCTGTGAGTTGAGCCTAAATAATTTAATTTTCTGATAAAGTGGTCCAGCATCTCAATTCTGTCAATGCTGTATGACAGCAACATGTCCCCTGGGTAAAGCTGACCATTTGGATCTCTCACCCGAGTAAAATGTACTAGACCTACTGTATGTTTGTTTCCATGATCATGGCCAGGAAAAATCCCTCCCTTCAAAACAAAATATCTAAATTAATCATTGGTTAAGTTTCATCATCGGTTATATACATCTGTATTTTAAATTTAAAAAAGCAGTGTCAGCTATATAAAAAAGGTACCATTTTAATAAATGTTTCACGTATAAAACGGCAACATTCAAGCTGATTTCCCATTGGAAAAACCCTTTCCCAAACCATAGAACTGTCCCTGAAAAATGTAAGTACTATCACTGTTATGTCGTTTTTAGTTTCCCTTGTTGGACTAGTACCTTTTCAGATCTCATTCATTCTTTAAACTGCAGTGTGAGTTGATATCGTGATGTGCATTTTTCAGTGCGCAGTGGATCAGACCAATTTGTGACTTGTTTTCAACCTAGGCTAATTTATATACTCTTATAATGAAGTAATAATAATAATAATACGCAGACTACGAGTCCCACAATCCATTGGTTGTCTCGCGCCATTGAACCAGTTGCGCGAGCCGGTGATGTAAAGAAACGAGATCAGCCCCCCACCCTCGGGGGAATTCTAGGTAGAAACGACAGGAGGAGCGAAAAGGTTCGTCTTTGATGGTGATGCAGGATGGCGAGTCCGGTTGGAGGATGCATTGTTTAATCTGGAGCGTTCGTATTTTCTTTCAATGAAATGACATTTGCCCAACCGTCTTGGTGTTCTGAAACAAATTAGCCTTCTCAATGCAGTTAAATTAGATTACCCTGGAACTCTAGATTTAAAAAAGTGGACCTGGGGAAATACGTGAGTGGACCAATCTCGATCGCTGCTAATTGCAATGCTCGGTTGCTGTTGATATCCAAGTGGCAATGGTGTGCTGCGGCTGTCCGGTTTTTCTTTAACGATCTGATGACATACAAGCTTCTGCTGAACTGGTTGTGAAAGTTTAACTGATCATTTTGCCTGTCCAGATTGAGATGGCGGATGCATCCGAGTGCGGCGTAAAAGTAATGTGCCGTTTCAGGCCATTAAATGAATCAGAAATCACAAGAGGAGACCAATACATCCCTAAATTCAGGAATGATGACACGGTGGTCATAACGGTAGGTTCACCTGTGGTGTTTGTTGGACCTCTATTGTAGCCTACACAAAGCATCTTACTAGAAATCATTTAGTTTGTGACTTTTGAGGTAGCCAAATCATTTGCATCGTAAACAAAAAAGATCTGCCCTCATTATTATTAATATTTTTAACAGTTAGCCGCCCTATGTCTCAAAAGGACCAACGATAGCCTACGCCTGCCGAAACGAGCCTATAGATGAGGCTGTAGCCTAAACGTATAGGCTACATCTGCATCACGCAAAATTAGGCTAACGTTAGTGCTATTTACGCTGTAAACGCATGCATACTTTTACATAAGTGATTAGCCTTTATTGCATCGAAATTGAGCTTTTGCATGTTAACCTTACAATTGAAAGTTTTCATGAGATGTTCATGGCAGTCGTTTATTATACTGTAGCCTATGTTTCATAATTAGGCTATCAAGAAGTAGCCTAGGCTGAAAATTGTTTAATATGTGTAGGCCTAATTATGTACCTAAAACATAAGCTAAACTACATGATTGAACTGTTCCAATAATGTAAAATCTACACAGATAGGCTATATTTTTGCATAGTATTTGTACTTGACATTTTACATCAGTAGGCTACTCTGTTGTAGGGTAGCCTAATCGGTGGCAGACATGTAGGCCTATGTAGGATATCTGTAATGTCATAAATCGTATCTCACAGACCATTACTGTGTGCATTGTGCAATTTACATAATTTATCATTAGCCTAAATTAGGGGTAAATCGCACTCTATTAAGCGTAGGCTATACAGTAGCCTAGAACTAGCCTACCCTAGCTTCTTTTTAAAGTAACAGTTTCCCGATATGTACGTTATAAAACTGTATTTTCGTTAGAATGTTAGATCTGAAGGAGGAAACTAGCCAGCATCTAGTTTCATAATGTTCTGGTCGCCGAATATGTTTGCCTCGAAGTCCCGCTGATGTCTTCAGAGGAGAGTTGAGCATTTTGCGTTGTCTGCCGTCTTCTTTTAGACGAATAATTCAGATGACAGTTTATTGAATTCAGTCACTCACTTATTCTGCATCACCGTTGTTGATAAGATAACTCGTCGGGAGTGATTTCTTTTTGCCATTTCCATTTCACCTGCGTTAAAACATTCAGCAAATCAGAAATGTTTAGGGCTAGTTACCCATTTATGTGGCTTTTTGGTGGATTCAAAAAATTATGTTGCAATCCAGATGGATTTTATCTTATATTTAACTGACGGACATTTATTGTGTGGCCCCACCCTTTCCTCCATGGAATTTCTCCACTATGCAATCAGTAGGCTACTACAGCAGTCACCGGATACACAGTGGAGCTAACGATTTAGATGGAAATATCATATATGAGACTGTGCTAGAACAATAAATGAATGAGGAGAAAAGTGGTATTATGGTTAAACCTTTAGCATATCTAGGCTATTATTAATAAAGTGAACACTCAGATGCATTTTCTTGTGTCCTTCTGATATCAGTAGCCATTGCATATTAATTTTTCATGGTCTGCAGTGACCTTATAAACTGACACAGCAGTTGGAGTTAACATTCCTCCATGTCAAGTTTCACAGGGACCCTCTGATGTTGCATCCCACTAAAACGCTAATAATATATGCAGTCGAGTTAGGTGATTGAATACCGACCATGTCATTGTTGGCGGGTACCCCCTGGTTGGTCACAGCTTTGCTCAAGGATGGAGGCTTCTGCTGTAAGGGCTTCCCTTACCTTATTGGACAAGAGCTACTCTTCCGGTCTGGTGGGAACCCATGTCCAGTCTGCACCAGCAGTGTTGGTGGACTGGTCCTCCAGCTTGTTGACTGCAGAGGGAGAGGAAACCCCGGCTGACTGAAAATGTGCTACTCTGCGCTCTTGCAGACTGAAAATGTCACGTCTCACTGATTCACTCATCTCACTGATTCACAGCCATCAACATGGGTTTTAAAATGATAAGAGATTCATCTGTTGATCTAACCCTCCTGAATCAATCACTTGTCTGTCTTTTAGGCTCCTCTTGTGACAGTTTGTTACGGTTCTGTCAGGAGTGATATTGATTTAAAAAAGACATTACTGTTGATTTGAAACTAGGGTTCTGAATTGCATTTCTGAGTGTGTTTGTCATTTATTTCTTATGGAAAACCCACAGCTCAGTGGTGTGAGTGTGATAAGTTGAAATGACTGCAAACATGAACCTGTGGCCAAGGTTGGGACGAGTTTGGCTGTCACCTCACCAGTGAGGCATTCCTGTCCGGAGTGTTTTGGGAGTTTTCTTCACACCTTCATCTTTTTTAATGAAATGGAGTGTAATGAAGACCTCTCACCACAGCTGTTGGTGTGGAACGGTGTCTGGATTATTTCCACCATCACCGTGCATTCTTCCACATGATGAATCCCCAGGGCGTCTTCAGTACAGCCCAGTGAGAACTGCGTGCTCTCCCTAACGCACTGTTCCAGGATCAGTGCTCTGTGCATCACGTTAAGCACGCCGTCGCAGACCCCTGATCCTGGCTCGGCGGGCGTTGGTTTGGGAACGCGGCCAAAGTCGCTGTGCTGCGGCCAGCTGGATGCTAGCAGGGCATATCGGGGAGACAGGGAGGCACTGTCACATACACTCCCCTCTCATCAGTTAGCCTAACGCCACCCTTACCTTACAGTGATGACACACAGCCAAAGACAACATGTGGACAAAATATACCCGCTGGGCACATCAAATGACTTTGTAAGCCAGAACGGGTGGAGGGACCATTTGTAATTTGAAATATGGTGCGCTCTTCTCGATTATTGTCAGTTCCTTCCAGAATACCTAATCTGTGAAAAAATCTGTGATTTATAGTGACATAGGCATTTAATTATTCATACTAATTCAGACTTTATTAACGATAGAAGATTAACCCTCGTTTCAATTACTTTAACCCCTATAACATACTTAATCTTAGGCACATTAATGCAGAACCAAGGTCAGTGCTCCTAATCTAATTATAGCCTAATGGAATGCCAAGACGTCAAGATAATGTTACATAAGGAGAACTGATGCTTGACATGAACCTGTTTTTTCTATGAGAAAATAAAAAATGTATGGGTGAATCGTGAGCCATTTGGAAATATTTTGTAAATGGCCTTTGGAAGAAAGCACTTTTCCTGGGTGTTCATTTTCAAATATTGACTTTTTCCAGAAAATTTTATTTCCCAAGCTTTCAGAGAGAAGTGCTGCATGATGCCAAGCTAAAGTGAACTAATGATATTTTTCCCTTATAGAATGGCTTTGCATTCTCTCTAATGTGGGTTCCACAGAATGCTAGCAGTGGAGATTTCAATCCTGAGTATACGCCTCTCCATTAAAAATGTAATGCAGAGGCAAAGGCGTTAGGTCATGTGATCATCTCCCCCCCGCTCTGATAAATGGTCCAATCCATTAACCATTATAGATGACATCGTGGCCCGATCCATTAGCCATTATAGGTGACAATGGGGCTTCTGTGGAATGGTGCATATTCATCGGCAGTGAAGGTGTTTAAAAGCGATGTGACAGACGCTGTGGTTGTAACTCCCTGTGAGTCCAGGGGTCTTTGTCCTCTGGTCCCTGAGGATAATCCACTTTGCAGGACGAGTGTGATCGAGTTCAAAGCCCATCTCCATTCTGCCTGCTAGTAAGTCCTCCAGAGAGGGTTCAGTCAGGTCTGTGTCAGCAGCTCCCATGTAGAAAATTTGCTGGCCAAGCTCAAGGGCGTCACGCTGCTCATCATTCCATTGTCGGTATGGCTCCCCCCGTCCAATTAACCAAGCCGCATACAACACAGCTGCATAGATTTATCAGTGAGGCTCCGCACAATTTTGGACAAATAAGGCTACTGAAAAATAAACTACCCACGCGCACACACACACACGCATACATACAACCACACCGAGCAGCATACAGATTAACTGCTCTGTATGTTTGTACTTGTGCGTGTGTACGAGAGAGAGAAAGAGATATATAGAGAGAGAGATGGGGTAGCGGGAGAGTACATCGTTTTCCAGAGCAAGCTGTGGAATCTGGTGCTTTTTTAAATAAATGGTCACTTGGGTAAAATTATGAGAATTTATTCTGTCATCAAGGCAGCATTAAACCCAAAATACTGACTGCCTTAAGTAGTGTTCAATAATTAAGCACCTATCTCTTGTCTTAACCTTCTTATGCTGGTACCCGCCCGTGTCCTTGGCTTGTCCTTGTCAAAGCACATGGGAATAGAGGATGGCCACAGCACAGCCACTGAGTATTGACTATTGACCTACCACATTAAAGCAATTACAGTTTTTCTCAAATGTTTACACACATTTCTTGAAAAAAACATATCCTCAAAAACAGTTGATACTTGACTACAAGCAGACATTGAAGATGGTGTTGACATGTCAGACCACTAATTATTGATGTTTGCCTATAAACACAAATAATTATTCTGTTTCACTTTGATAGAGAAGAATGTTTCATGAATACTAAATTTCATGATCAAAGTAATGTGTTTAACAAAGCGCCAGGTGTGTAGCGTATTACATTCAGAAGATGTTAAAATCAGCCCCATCATTGCCTTGATATGTAGCTTTTTATTTATTGAAATGATTGTTTTTACAGAAATATTCAAATCACTGCAACACATCAGTGTAACAATACTTTGTTCTGTGTTGTACTTTGATTTGCTGTAATCTGTAAAACTTGTGTTCTTTTGTCAAATTATAGCACTTGTGTTGCACAAAGTCCTAATAGTGGTGTGTTTGTGACTAGCCTGTGGTTACTGAACACGAGTTACTCATGAGTTACTTATAATGAAGCTATTTTGTATGCTGACATACCGTATGGTACCATTTCAAAGCTGTCTCAGTGCGGCATCATAAATTATTGAAAGAAAAAACATTAAACGGTGTGTTCATGTGAGAGAGAGAGAGAGGTGGGGGGTGGGGGCTGGAAGAAATACATTGGGAGAGAGGGAGAGAAAGAGAGGAGGAAACAATTTGCCTTTCTGATGTGCAGTGAGTTCCCTTCCACTGAGTTGCAGTGAGATACCTGAAGTGGATTGGTGCCTAATCAGAAAGGCTTCTCCTGGCGGGATACGGTTTCCATGGCAGCCGGGGCTGCTGCTCATACAACAGCTTTTAGCACAATCAGTGTCCTGACCTCAGACTGTATAATAAGCATTTAGAGAAGAAAGAAGCTCTCCTGTGATGGAGCTGTCAGATGAGGCTGGAACACAGTTCAGACGGACACACACTTGCAAGTTATGAGGGAATGGTGAAGCACCCATACAATTCTTTCTGTCTGCCATGAAAAGACAAAGCCCACTCACACACACACACACTCTCACACACACACACACACACACTCTTTCTCACACACACACACACTCGCACGCACTCACACACACACTCTCTCAAACACACTCTCACACACACATACTCACACACACACACACTCCGAGAAGCCACAGCAGAATTAATAGTTTTTATGAGCTCCACTTAATTCCTTGTCACGTCTTGACCAGTGTACAGTAATTACCCATTGCTACATCCATAGTAAATATCTGTTTAAGAGCAGGATATGAGGATGCAGTAGCTAGGATGCAGTAGCTGAGAGATCATCCTTGTGTGAGTCTGTGCGTGCGTACATGCATGTGTGTGTATGCGCACACTCTGCTGACTCCCCCGGTGGTGCACTCGATGCTGAGTTACAGTGCTTGCGCAGCTGAAAATGGCTGTGAAGGCTAGCGGAACGTGTGCTGAATCCTTATAGCCATCAGCTGTCAGCTCCGTCACTGTCCGCAACGTTTAATGCTGGACGATTCCCCTGAGCGGTTTAGCCACAGGGGGGATTGGGACCATCGGAACGTGATTGAACGCCCTCACGACAGCACGTCCGGGGAAAATGCAATCTGGACCAGGTCAGAGGGTCACCAGAACTGAGCAGTACTGAGCGGGATCCAATGATGTCACTGAAAGCCTAATGTCTGACTAACAAAAATGATCCTAGCCTTCTCATACTGAATGCACAGAAGTCTGACAATAGCAAAATGCATTACTGAAAATTACTGAGGGTGTGATTTGCATATTCATAAGACATTTTATTTATTTAATTATTCATTTTTTGTTAAGGCTATTTTCATGTTTCATATTTTTTGTGTATCTTAAAGTGACTGTCAAGGAAAATCCGTAATATGCTTATAACCACGTTATACCAATTTTATCCCTCTCCCAATCTTACACCTTTTTATCCATCCCTCCGTAGCTAGTAGGCTAACATTAGCTCGCTCCTTGCACAGCTCAGCATGGAAACGAACTAAACACTCGCTTTTTACTTGGTGCACTGCTCATTCGTCAGATAATATATCGAAAAGAATAGATAGTTAAGACTTTGCCAAATAAACCATGCCTTGGAAATGGTTTGTCATATTGTTCAATGGCTGGTTACAGTAACAAAAATACGACGAGAACCAGTATCCACCGAAGTACTTAGTTGCCATGCACATAATTCCCAGATAACAAAATTAGGTCTCCGGGACATCCCCTAATCGTCTCGAAATGTCATCAGGACGTCGCCTTGACGTTTTTTTTTAGGTTTTCTAAACGTTACGTGGACGTCACAGAGAACGTCCCCCAGACATTCAGTACATGACGTTATATTGTAACAAGTAACAGACGTTGCAGGAACGTCCCTGAATGTCCCATGTCGTTATGAGCACAACGTCATATAATAACCGCATAGGGACGTTGCTTGAACGTCCCCGAAAAATTCTAATTAAATGTCGTATTGTAACCAAACAGTGACCTTCCTAGGAATTAGTAATGTTAGTAATGTTTTTAGGACATCACTAGGAAACGTCACATCATAACTTTGAGGGGACTAAAAGGGGACGTCCACTGTTTGCTGGGTTTTCGTTCGATTAGCTACCGAAATTAATGAATGGGCCTTTAAATAAAACTCGATAAAACCTACCATTGTTTAATGATTTGTGTGGAACATGCATTTGGTGAAACGTCGCCTTGCAATTTCGCTTGCTTTAAATAGACTAACGTTAGATGAAACGGTTGCAATACTCTGCTTAGCGTTTAAGTTAACTTAACTTTGATTGCAAGCTTGCGTGTGATATTTATCTCTTGATAGCAGCCGCAATGTATTTTACTTTGAATTGATTGCATTCAGAACTGTAAGAACAGTTCTGTGGTTTGAACCCTGCGAGGAATGAATGCAATGTAGGGCTGGATGACGTCGATGGCACTCAGGTTGGGGGCGTGGATTTGGACCACACCCTTACAATCCTGAGTCCTTTCAAGAATGAGTTTATTAGCTGACTTTGAGATGTATATTAATATACCTATTCACATTTTCTTGAAAATATATTTGGTGGGTGTGTAGTGGATACACCCCTCTGTGATATGTTGTGGTTATTTGAAGTTTGATGCTACCTCCAGAGGGTCAGACTCATTCTTCCTTCTGTACAGCCCCATGCATTTTAACATCCTTCTTAGTGTACGCATACTTATCACAATATCATCCACCGTGCTCAATAACAGCAGAATCTCGCCATGTCTCAACCCAAGCATGAAGTAGAACTTAATCAAATCATGTACATGAGCCATATTCCTCAATGTTCTATTCTCGCACGGCGCACACCGTTTCCTCATTTCCTCCAGCAAAATATTTTACATTTTTACATTTTAGTCATTTGGCAGACGCTCTTATCCAGAGCGACGTACATTAGTGCATTTTCAAACTAGGAACAAGTGCGTTAAAACAACCCTAAAAGGTAAATACGATTTCAAACACCAAATAGCTGTACACAGTACAGTAATTAAGAAAATAACTTGCTTTAATTTGGTATTCAAAGACAAGGTAAACACAAACCACGTGTGGTTAGGCTAAATCCGAGCCTTGTTGTAATGGAAATGTATGTACCATATACTGAAATGTTGTGCAACGGTAAAGCTATTACACCAGATGCAATTAAGTAAAACTGATCAGCAGTGATCCTTATTTAAACCAGTATGTGTTTGAATTTTGCTGAGCAGGTGAATGCAGGATGATTATCAATGGAAGGGAAGTGGGACTTCTGTGTAACTGAACCCTCTTGGTCTGTACAGGGCAAGTCGTACGTCTTTGACAGAGTTCTGCCCCCCAACACAACCCAGGAGAATGTCTACAACACTTGCGCCAAACAGATTGTGAAAGGTAGGCTGGCATGTCACTGTTATGTAATCAAACCAGACGCCTTTTTATTCACTGTTATTTGATCAAACCAGATGGTTTCTTATTCACCACTGTTTGATCGAACCAAATGGTGTCTTATTCACCACTGTTTGATCGAACCAAATGGTTTTGTATTCACTGCTATTTGATTGAACCAAATTGTTTTGTATTCACCGCTATTTAATCAAACCAAATTGTTTCTTATTCACCTTCATTTGATCAAACCAAATGGTGTCTTATTCACTGCTGTTTCATCCAACCAAATGGTTGCTTCCTGTAGATGTTCTTGGAGGATACAATGGAACCATCTTTGCCTACGGCCAAACCTCATCAGGGAAAACGCACACAATGGAGGTAGGACCATCTGGCTTTTTTCTTCATTGAATTGTATGGATCAAAGAGCTTAGTCTGGGGTCATCAGCTGGCCAGACCTCATGTATTCATAGAGATCATCCTGAAACACATCAATTTATGGACTAGAATATTTGTATTAGTTTCTCTTGGATAACATTGAAAGTGAAATTGTACATTGTACTGTACAACTGTACTTTTACCAGTTTTGCTACAGTAACATCCCCTGTGCAGATGATAGATCTTTATAAAAAATAACCGGTCAGACAGTCTGCATGCCAATATGAACCGTTTTGTTTCTCTTATTTATTGTAATGGTAATCTCTTGTGTTTTAAAGCCCTTTACTTTTCCGTCCTTCTTCATTTTGCTGATATAAAATCTGTGGCTTGTTTTTTAGGTGATTCTCAGAGTTCCTCAGAAATTGCAGGACTGAATTACATTATGTAATATCAATATAACAATAATTACTATCAAAATAAGGTTGTGTAGTTTTTCAGGTGATGGAACCTAATTTGCTTCCTTAATTATAGGCTATAAGCGACTGGTTATGTAGAACATTGGTTATAATTTTCTTTAAAAAACAAAAATTGAGGTGGAGTGGAGGAATGTCTTTGCTGATTTCCATCCAAAGGAAAGGCTCTCAGCAGACCGTCCTTTCCCAGTTCTTCAATACTGCAGAACCCAAGCGGAGAAGGCAGCAGACATGGCGGGGTTTTGGCGCTTAGGCCTTCACGTTGTGCCGAGCTACAGCACCAGATTGCC
The DNA here is from genome assembly GCA_029718625.1 of Synaphobranchus kaupii. Lineage (NCBI taxonomy): Eukaryota > Metazoa > Chordata > Actinopteri > Anguilliformes > Synaphobranchidae > Synaphobranchus > Synaphobranchus kaupii. The sequence continues at coordinate 15,456,445 of CM056383.1, forward strand.
ACGAAGCGAATAACCGCAGGCGCCATGGTAATAGCTCAGAGCTCTCAGTATGTGTCACAAAAAAAAATAAAAAAATACAATCATCCCTTGGATTGAGTCTGCGGGGAACCCCTGGGAATTCGGTTTGCGGAAGATGACAGCTGGTCTAAGGTCTAATGCAAAGCGCTTTACCTGAGAGGGACTGAGAGGAGTGAAAAATATTCAGAAGTGCCTCCGGTTGTAATCACTCGTATTCATCTTCCATTATTATGTAGGAAGGGTGGGGTAAAGACCCCCCCCCGAGGTTGATGGATGCAATTTTGTCGGTGTCCTCTGTCAATAAGGTTTTTTTATTGCAGTAGTGGGAGGGGGGGGGGGGGGGGGGGGGGGTGCTGTTTGCGGGCTGTTCGATATGAAAACTGCGCTTGTGTGAGAGAAACCATGTGCACCCCTCCCCCGCCAACTCCATCCACCCCCGGGGGAATAAACTGTGGCAGAAGGGTGTGAAATTAAAATCGCTTAAAATCACACTACCCCCCCCCCCCCCACTGGGATTATTTTAAAAGGTTTTTTTTGGCGATTTGTCTCTCACAGACACCCAGTGCAGGTGGAGAGTCAGTGTACAATGTGGTGAAGGCAGTACATCTTCAGTCCAAGATGTATGGCTTGCTTGTGCCCTTAGTCAAACTGAATTGAGAATCACCACATCCATCCCCTTTTGAATTCGCAGCAGGCTCAGCCTGTCCCCTGTGCTGTAAACATACCTAGCTGTCAGCTATGTTGTGTTTTGTGGGCGTTATAAAATTCAGTGCTTTTTTTAGCGTAGGAATGTGAAAGAATATTGAGCTACTCCAATATTTAACCATTATATCGCTAACCGGTTACAGTTTCGGTGCTCTGATGCTGTTCATTAATTATCAAAAATCTGACATCAAGAGTCTGCACAAACAAAAATTACAGCTAGTAATTCACTGATATTACAAATTTTATTGTGAATTTGAATGCCGGTCTATTCGTAGGGAGTTATTATTTACACAAGTTTCAACGGTGCTTGGCAGTGCTTGGCTGAGCAGGATTTGATTAGGAATATTCTGACATCCCCATATTGTTCCAAATTGTGTGAAATTCAATAAAATGTTAATTTCTTGTATTTGTATTTGTGACGTGATTATGGGTTCTCCCATGTATCCCAGGGCAAGCTCCATGACCACCAGCTGATGGGGATCATCCCCCGAATCGCGAGTGACATCTTCGACCACATCTACTCCATGGACGAGAACCTGGAGTTCCACATCAAGGTAAATGCCTCAGCCGCTCTGGGTGCTTCAGTGGCTAGACTGCGACAACAAGGTGTATTCCAGCGTCGCGGCGTTCCCCCTCCACAGCCGGCTGTTCCAGCGTCACGGCGTCCACCCTCCCCAGTACTCCTCATCATGTCTCAGCAGCAGGCTGCTATCGCCGCCGTTTAATGACGGTTATTTACACGGCTTCCCCCTGAGAGTAGTTACGATACGGGTCTCTTTACTCTGCCGTGCGTCCGCAAGATAACTAGACTGTTAATTAATGGCCAACCGTTATTTGTTTCCAGTCCTGTGGAATAGAGCAGAAGTGTCAGGATGTTTAAAATAGGATGAGAAGAGCATTGTTTTTGCTAAATGTTCATGCAGATAATTATGCTTTATCCATTAAAGAAGAACACCTAGGTGCAGAAGTACGCTGATACAAAAAGAGATTGATTGTGATCATTAAAACACTTGTTTGTTTGAGCTTTGGACTAGTGTCATAATTGTGCTGTTCTTGCATTTTCCAAGGGTTAAAAACATCTGCGGAAGGCACATAGGACAAGATTGTAAATAAAATACACAGGAGAGTCCATCTGCCATTCTCAATTTTGTTCAACATTTTGGCATTATATTGCGTTTCTTTGTGCAGGTCTCATACTTTGAAATCTACTTGGACAAAATAAGAGACTTACTAGATGGTAAGTGAGAAGAAAGCCATGAAACCTTAACTGAATTCTTAATGAGGCGACCTGGTGTATTTTTTTGTGTACTGTATTGTGTGTGTTCAACTGGGTGTATTTCTCTTTTTTTAAGTGTCAAAGACCAACCTTGCTGTACACGAAGACAAGAACAGAGTTCCCTATGTCAAGGTGAGTAACCGGCCATAACTGTTGTAGGCAAAGGATAGAGAGTAGGGCTGAAGGTGTTAGGAATGATTGGAATAGGGACGATGTATTTATAGAAAACTGTTCTTAATGTATGGCGCTGTTCCTGTAGCAGCCATTTTAAATGATAATAACGGCCAAGTGCATTTAGCGTGTGAAGCACTTGTCTCAGCAATGGAACAGTTTAAGTGGTTGAGAAAATCAGAAGAGTATACAGCAGTAAATGTCTAAGAAACATCGACGGTAAATATATGGCACCCTCCGCAGGGCTGTACGGAGCGATTTGTGTCCAGTCCTGAGGAGGTGATGGATGTCATCGACGAGGGGAAAGCCAACCGCCATGTCGCCGTCACCAGTGCGTGTCCAACCTAGTGAGCGTGAATTCACGCCAGCTCTGCAGCACATCACATGCACAAGTAGTGTCAAATGCTCCTAATCTCCTTTGGAGTCGGGCGCGTTGGGAATCGTGAATGTTCAGGGTCCGATTCAAGATGGAGCACCATGAATATCTGTACACACAGCGCCCACATACACAGTCCATCTTTATCATTTATGAGTCAGATGGAAGTAAGGCTGTTTTACACTTGTTCAGAAATATTCACTAGTTCCCAGATATATTAGCAATTTTTCCATGTGTGCTAACCAATTTTGGGGGAAAGTTCCCTCGTCCTTTTTGCTTATACGCGCTAGGTTATTAGGAACCTTTGTGTGATGCTTGTTTCACTCTGAACAGATATGAATGAGCACAGCTCCAGGAGCCACAGCATCTTCCTGATCAGCATTAAGCAGGAGAACGTGGAGACGGAGAAGAAACTGACGGGGAAGCTGTACCTGGTGGACCTGGCTGGGAGTGAGAAGGTGAGCCGGGCCGAGGCACGAGTCTGTCCTTCTGTACTGACGTCTGTCAGTCCCAGAGCCCCAGTTTGTCCCATGGGCATAACTCTAGCTGCATGCTTGCAATAGTACAAAGTCTGTCTGTCTGTCTTGAGATGTTGAAACATGAGTAAATCTCTCTCTTTCTCACCCAACTGTAACTCCATGCATGCAATTGTACCAAGTTTGTCTGTCTGTCTTGAAATGTTGAGACATGAGTTTTAACATCTCTCTCTCTTTCTCACTGTCACTCTCTCTCTTCTTCGTCCCTCCCTCCTTCCTGCTGACAGAGCTCATCTTGATGTTTATCTGTTTTCTCAGGTCAGCAAAACTGGAGCTGAAGGGGCCGTGTTGGACGAGGCCAAGAACATCAATAAGTCCCTCTCCGCTCTGGGAAACGTCATCTCAGCGCTGGCTGAGGGGACTGTAAGAGAATCCCTCTCTCTCACTCTCTCTTTCTCTGGCTTTGTCTATCACACACTCTTTCTTTCAGTCCATCCCTCTCTTCTCAGTTTCACTCGTTTCTGTAAAAGGTGTGTTGTTTTGCTAGTATGCAAACCTTTTACCATTCACACTATTACATACGTCAGCGTGTTTGTTAATAACATTAACCTCTCTGCTTGAGTACATTTATGCCTTTCCCATATTAAGTCAGTCACATTTCCAAGAGCCTCATTGTACATTTATTTTGAATTTGTTCGAGAGGGCCAATGAAAATCCATACGAACAAATTTATCTATTTTTTTTGTCAAAAACAAGTAAAACTTTCCCATTGGGCTTGTTGACAGTTTTTTCATAGATTTGACTGAAGCTCACGTGCAGAAATGCTAAAATAATATTGCTCTGTGTGTTGTATTTGTGAAATGCACATGGAGAACATTGCTATGTCTGTGCATGCCCCCTCTTTTGTAGAAGAGTCACGTCCCGTACCGGGACAGCAAGATGACCCGAATCCTCCAGGACTCCCTGGGGGGGAACTGTCGGACCACCATCGTCATCTGCTGCTCCCCGTCTGTCTTCAACGAGGCCGAGACTAAGTCCACGCTCATGTTCGGGCAGAGGTGAGCATCGGACAGGTGCATTGTGAAGGCAGCCGTTCACTGCGCCTGGGAGAACTATGCTATCTTCATTTGCACCAGAAAGGCTGAATAATCGCTACAATAAGCATAACTATGGCTGTCGTCGCTGATCAGGGTGATTGATATGGTTAGTTTTACATCATTACTCAAACACCACCCCGCTCCCCGCAGTGGATCATTCGCTCTGTCTCTACCCTGAGGAGTCGTTACATTTTCAATCCAGACCATTTTTAGTGATCGGAGCGTCTGAATGATTTAATGATTCTCTTGATTTTGCTGCCCACTCAATGTGTCCAGTTTTCAAATTAAGCTTCTGTACCGTGACGTGTGTCTGCTGTGTGTGTGTGTGTGTGTGTGTGTGTGTGTGTGTGTGTGTGTGTGAGAGAGATAGTGAGAGAGAGACGGAGATATAGTGCGAGATAGCGAGAGAGAGTCTAGAAATCAAACGAGCGTCTGAATGATTTAATGATTCGCTTGATTTTGCTCCCCAATCAATGTGTCCAGTTTTTAAATTAAGCTTCTGTACCGTGACGTGTGTCTGCTGTGTGTGTGTGTGTGTGTGTGTGTGTGTGTGTGTGTGTGTGTGTGTGTGTGTGTGTGTGTGTGTGTGTGAGAGAGAGAGAGAGAGAGAGCGAGAGAGAGAGAGAGATATATACTGAGAGTGGTGTGTGTAGTTCCAGGGCGTTTCTTGCCTTTTGGGACCCACTCCACAGGGGTTCCCAGCTGTCAGATTGTGAAGCCCAGCAGGAGGCCAGTCAGTCCTGACTGATCAGAAAACAAAAGCATTGATTTCCCTGCAACATATGCCACTGCTTCTAATGCTGCGACCCGAGGAATACGCCTCGACTGTGATGGGTTCTCAGAAAGGAAGAGTTCACTGCCAGTGTAACACATTCGCAACTTTGTGTGCGTTCTATCGGTACGTTTCGCTTCATTACAATGCGTTTTGAGTACAAAGAGTGGGCCATCGCTTTCTGGCGATGCAGATAATGTCATCTTTTCCACCGTTCCATCTGCTCTGTTCTCTCATCGCGATGACCACCCACCAAAGGAACCATCTGTAGGCGTTTCAGGGAAATCGCGCCTGTATCGCGCAGCAAAATCACCAGCGTTCATTTAACTATAACACGTTTAACTGCATTTATATGAGTCCAAATGGAGAGTAAATGGTCTAGTCTGAGCATTTTTATGAACATCTTTATCAGATGGCCTGAAGTACTGAAATTCTTGTCATGTGACTAAAATAAGCCGAACAAATGGCATTTCCATGGAAACGCTTGCCAAGCGACAAACGATGCTGGCGCCAATAATGTGGCTGGCCGTACCTGGAGATTTATCTACGCGCAGACGTGGCGATCGTGTGGGCCTGGCAGTTACACTCACTCTACAGTGTCTCTGTCTGCTCCTCCATCATAATGGCTGAATGATGATTCCTTTCCCGTATCCATCATAGTGAGGAACCATCGACCTGTGCTGTTGCGCTGCGGCTAAAAGAGCCATCGGCGCTGGTGATTATAAATCATTCAGCTGCTTCCCAGACACATGGGTGACATAGAAAAGCTTGAGAAAGCCCTGGAATATGTATGCGACACATAAAGGCAGCTGAAGAGTTAGAGCCAGCGGCAACTGGCTCCGGAGGGGTTGGAGAAGGAGACGTATTCCGCGCTCTGTGAGTTGATCAAGCGGGCTGGAGAAAAGTGGGGAACCCGACTTTGTGTTCTGGGGTCGGTTGCTAAGGGTAACACAGTGGGCCTCTCACAGACCTGGGAACAGAATATCATTATCATCATCTCCACGGAAACGGACATATCCAATCACATCATTCCCGATCAGTGGGGCCTCATTACTTTTGGTCAAATGTAGACAAAGAACGCGTAAAAACATTAACTTTGAGAAAGCACTGAGGATGTGGTAACGATGCAGCCTGTCAAACTCACCTTTCCAGTGAACACCCCCTGCTGCCTTCACAACACCGTCTGACACCGACGCACTAATGAGTGATGGTCTGCGGCACCCTGCTGGCGGGCAGATTTGGTCAGGACTCGGCCCTCTTGTGAAATTGCGATTGTGAAAAAACTCAACATTAATGGCACTGTGACATGGTAGAGGACACCTGATTTGAAACTGTCATTCGTAGTTGGTTTTTATATAGGAATGACTTGAGCCTGCCTCTCTTTTAGTACTTCTTTATCAGGATTTAAAGCTCATTTCATCACCGTCCTCCTGTGGTTCGGCGTATAAATAACACAGCTGAGAGTCAGCGGTAACTAACCGCTAACAGCAGCTGCCATTGTCATCAGACGTGGTTGGGGAGAGCCGCGTTCCTTCGGGATGTAATTGTCTCGTCTTTTTTTTTTTTTTTTGTTCATGTCTGATATTTTCATTACTTTTGGCAGAGAAGGTTGTCGTTTAATTCCTTAATTAGTTTGCGTGGGTCCCGTTCAGGAGGTGACCTGGGAACGTGTAATTAAAGGAGGTGCCATCCCTGGAGCTTATGGAGATTCTAATGGAGTGGTTTAGTTATGTGTCTCTCAGCTGCATACAGAAGCATTTTCTGCCCAGTAGTAAAGCAATCTTACATCAGTCCTACATGTGTTATTCTCCATACTGCCTTCACTCCTCGCCACAAGGAAAAAACCGTGACATCCATCCTCAGCATTCCCCCATTCATCCATCCCTGTTCATCCTTCAATCACTGTGACCCAGGCATTGATTTGTTCCTCATCTGTTTGTTTTTCAGTCTGTATCTATTTCTACCTCAGTCTTTTTTTACCCTCATCCCTTAATTATTAATTATGTGATGTATTAGTTTAGCTGATACCAGTATTCAGGGTGACATGCATTTGCTTATGATTTGATGATATGCATTTGCTTACTGGTTGGCCATTTTGTAACTCACTGATATAACTGTTTTTTTTTTTACTGTAGAGTTTTATACTAATATACTACTAGTGTATACAACATCAGTTTTGTCCCTGGGATTCCAAACCCTGCCTTGAGGTCTGGACTTTAACCACTACATGGAATGCAACCAACCATGATTCACCATCTGTCTGGTATAAAGCATCCCCATATCTCTCTCTCTCTCTGCTATGAAGTACCCATCTCTCTCTATCCCTCCATATCTTCATTCATCTATCCTTTCCCGGTGCGTCCCCCTGCTGACAGAAAGCTGCCTCTTCCCCTGCAGAGCCAAGACCATCAAGAACACGGTGTCTGTGAACCTGGAGCTGACTGCCGAGGAGTGGAAGAAGAAGTACGAGAAGGAGAAGGACAAGAATAAGAGTCTGAAGAGCGTCATCTTCAGGCTGGAGGCTGAGCTTAGCCGCTGGAGGAAGGGTGAGAGAGAGAGAGATAGGAGGGAGGCAGAGAGACAAAGAGAGAGGAAGGGAGTGAGGAAGAGACAGAGAGGGGAGGGGTTAAACTAGCGCTATGCTGAACCTATACCTTCAGTCTACACACAAAACCGTATAGTTACATTCATTTTAAATCAGTGTGGGCTGAAACTATATCAGACCATTAAACCAGGTTAAATCCGAGTGACACAATGCACATTGAAATATAGGAACATTCAATTTAAATCTGAGATACACACTTAAATCCAAGATACACATCTAAATCTGAGATACACACTTAAATCCAAGATACACATCTAAATCTGAGATACACACTTAAATCCAAGATACACATCTAAATCTGAGATACACATTTAAATCTGTGATACATATTTAAATATGAGATGCACATGTAAATCTGACATGCATATCAAAATCTGAAATGCACATCAAAATCTGAGATGAACATCTAAATCAGAAATGCACATTTAAATCTGAGGTAGGCTACACGTTCAAATCCGAGATGCACATCTAAATCAGAGATGCACATTTAAATCTGAGATACACGTTCAAATCTGAGATACACGTTCAAATCTGAGATGCACATCTAAATCTGAGACACACATCTAAAACTGAGATGCAAGTTTAAATCTGAGATACACATCTAAATCTGAGACACACATTTAAAACTGAGATGCAAGTTTAAATCTGAGATACACATCAAAATCTGAGATGCACATTTAAATCTGAGATACACATCTAAATCTGAGATACACGTTCAAATCTGAGATACACGTTCAAATCTGAGATGCACATCTAAATCTGAGACACACATTTAAATCTGAGATACACATTTAAATCTGAGATACACATCTAAATCTGAGATACACATCTAAATCTGAGATACACATCTAAATTTGAGATACACATCTAAATCTGAAATCCACGGTATACATTGAGTGTATGTTCTATTATCCGCACTGAGGAACAATCGGAAAACTGAGCAGGAATGCTTGAACACTGGTTCACTATATGCGCATGTGCAGAGCGGCTGTCCCTAGGGGCAACGGCTGCTTAATATTAAGTTTTGCGGCCATTATAAAATTTTGCAAAGCACCGTCTCACCAAAATTATTGCTCTGATTAAAGCAGGGCTCCCTAGGCAAGAGGAATATTCCTGGAATGGGCGGCTGGCTCGTGCAGGGAGAAGTTACTCTAATGGGATCCGCCTGACTCATTTTACCATGAATTACAGAGCCAGGCTGCCTTTCCAGACTGTTTGTATTCTCATAGCGTGTTTTTCAAACAGACCGCCTGCACCCCATTAATTTAACTGTGATTGTTAGCGTTCAGATTGGGGACTTTCAATTTACCAACTCATCTGGACTACATTTTAAGTGACCTACATAAAAAAGCTTACATGTAGATGACCTCATTTTTATTAAAGTCAGCTGTCTTAAGTCCAAGACATATAAACATCATGTACTGTACATCTGACATCTAAGGTACATTTAAAATCAGTTCAGTCGGTTCAGGAAATTATCTGAAATTCAATTGGTAATTGGAAATACCAATAGAACATTATGGCCATTATTTCAAATGAGGAATTTAGCTGGAGCCTATCCCAGAATGCATAGGGTGAGAGGCAGGAATACACCCTTGACTGGTTGCCAATCCATCACAGGGCGAATTGGCTGAAATCAATGCAAATTCATAGTTGAATGGTGTGTGAAGTCACATGATGTGTGCCGTAATTTTGCAGACAGAACATCAGACATCTGAAGATGAAACATTATAGGTTATCACAGACTGGACGTGACGTTTATTGGCACACATCACCCACTCCAATCATTAGGTCTGCAATCAGGGTTCCAGCTGTCTGCTGTTATTCAGATGCTCTGTGCGTCTGTCGCATGCATATGAATGAGAGCTGTGCAGAATCCTCCGGAAGTTTTGAGTGGGTAATCTTGTGCCTTTTGGAATGGGAGAAAATGTTTTCATTCATCAAATATAGCTATTGATGTTGGAATAACAAAAAGAAAGGCCTGTTTCTTAGGCCCTTCGTCATCTCTGCTGAGGTAAAATGTTACGTCTGCCTTTCTGTAACGTCAGAACGGCAGCTCCGTCGCAGTAGCCAACCGGTCCCCCTCCCACACGAAGGCCTTTACTGGGGAGAAGTCCATAGGGCGTATATGAATCCCTCCATGCGGGCGGGGGTTCAATCCAAGCCATGGCACCTCCTGTGTTGTGATCCCACCTCCATCTGTTACCCTCTCTGCTTACTACCTGTCTGAATTAAGCAAAATAAATGCAAAAGGAGGGTGGACTGTCCCGCTCTCCTTTAAAAAGAGCCTTTACTGTTGCGCCCGAATGTTGTCTTCACTACAGAAGGGTTGCCATAGAAACAATCTCTCTCTCTCCCTCCCTCCCCCCTTCCAGACTCCTTTTCTTAAATATCAGAAGATTCTCTGGCTGTGTCAGTTGCTCTCTCTCAGGGTCAGTCCGGTTAATAGCCTCACTGTCAGGTGGGGGGGGGGGGGGGGTAGTCAGGTTATATCCAGATTCAAAGAGCAGACAGACAGTAAAGACAGCAATGCTGTCTGGTTGTGTGAAGCAGACCCTCTCTGTCTGCCTCTGCCTCTCTCTCTCTCTCTCTCTCTCTCTCACACCCTCTTATCTCAGACACCACACACAAGCACGCCCACGAAAGGTCCTTCCCCAGCTTTGTGGGAGAGAACGATTATTCCCAGCGTTTTATCTGAGCCTGGCGTTGTGTCTCGTACATCCGCTGAAAGGATTAGCTCAATAATGGTCACATTTTGGGCAGGTATCTCCCTCATCACCTGCTCTGGTTTAAATGTCACTTCCTTCCTGTAAATATCACTGCAGTGCACAGATAGTCCTGTTTTGGGCAGGGAAGGTGATACTCACATTTTGCTGTTTCCATCCTGTGGAAACCTGGCCAGGGTAACTTACCAATGCCACAACGGTACCCTCTACAGTGTGTGACACAGGGCCAAGGTCTCTCTTAATGCCAAGGTCTCTCAATGTAGAGTTCAACAAAGTTGTCCATGAGTTTGACTCAGTCTGTGCTTGAGTACATCAGAAGGGTTACAGCTGCGATTGCATACATGGCCCTCAAGTAGACCGCTCCAATCATTAACTGTACTTTATTGCCTCCATAACTGTTCTTTAACCACTCCCTGTTCCTTAACTGCTTTATAATATTTCCTTAACTGTTATTTAACCCCTTTTCAGTTGTTCCTTAACCACACTTTAATTGTTCTTTTACTACCCTTTAACTGCTCCTGAATCACACTGATGTTCTTTAACGGCTCTTTAATTGTTCCTTAACCGCTTAGTTGTTCTTCAACTGTTTCTCATGCTTTCCTTCCCAGGTGAGGCCGTGCCCGAGGAGGAGCAGCAGCTTAACGCCAAGGACAAGAAGAACACGCCCCTTATCGACAGCCTGGCCCCGCCCATGGTCCTGCTGTCTGCTGAGGAGAAGAGCAAATATGAGGAAGATATCAGTGAACTTTACAAACAGCTGGATGACAAGGTTGGTGGGGGCTACAGCTGAGGGGGCGGAGCTGAATTGAATATGCTCCAAATGGCAGGGGTTGCTGGGCAACGGGTGGGGTTCCTGCCGTGGAGGAAGTGAAGCTGTGCATTACGAATGTATAAACAATGTAAAGGTATATGTAATGTAGCAAAAAAACTCAAACCTCATGAGATGCATCCAAAGAGCAAATGACATGATGTTTGTTCCCTATATTATAGCAGTACATAATATAACCTAGATATACACATGTGAAATGTTGCAGATAAATTATCCTTTGTATTAAAAAGAAATAGGAGAAAAGGCAGTTCACTTTTCAGTTCTGTGTGTGGCATCTTCGGTTATGCTTACATTGCCCTGCTTGGTACAGCAAGTCATTTTGCGAGGAGCATTAGCAGATGAAGCCTGTCTGGTAAACAAAAGGACAGTGTAAGGACCCTGTAACATTACTGTAAATGGTAGAGCTATATAACTCCTTCAGAAGCATGGCATACCACCTTCATAAGCACTACACAGACATTCATAAATGTTTATGTCAAGAATAACTTAAAGAATAACTTCAAGAATAATAGGCGTGTTTTGTCACCACTGATGCAGCAAGTGACATACTGCGACGTACATACACACACCATATGTCAATTTGCGTTTATTAACATAAGCATTTACAAATGCCTATGTACTGCTTATGAAGGTGTGATGTCATACTTATGATGGAGCTGTATAGCTTACCTCCCCACATGATAACTGTAATGCCGACCAGCCCAGAGGTCAGTGTGGCTTTGGCGGGAGGCAGTTTTATCCTCCCCTACCACCAGTCAGTCACACTGAACAGCAGAGTGGGCTGTGGGCCAGACAGACTCCAGTGGACCTCCGGTACCAGGGTTAGTACTGATGCAATGAAACTGTGGAAGGTGTGTGGAAGGTGACGGTGGCTTCTCTTCCACACTCAGGATGATGAGATCAACCAGCAGAGCCAACTGGCCGAGCAGCTTAAACAGCAGATGGTGGACCAGGATGAGGTGAGGACCAGCTGCCCTGACCGCTAAACCAGCCACACACTGTCCGCTAAACCCGCTTCCCTGACCGCTAAAGCCGCTGCCCTGACCGCTAAACCCGCTGCCCTGACCACTAAACCAGTCATACTGACCGCTAAACCCACTGCCCTGACCACTAAACCAGCCACACTGACCGCTAAAGCTGTTGCCCTGACCGCTACACCTGCCGCCCTCACCGCTTTACCCGACGCCCTGTCCACTACACCCGCTGCCTTACCCCCTACGCCCACCACTCTGCCCGCTACACCATCTGCCCTGCCTGCTACACCAGCTACTCTGACCGCCACTTTGACCACTGCTCCCATCACCAATACCACTAAACCCGCCGTCCTGCCCACTACACCACCTGCCCTGGCCGCTACATCCGCCACCCTGCCCGCTACACCAACTGCTCTGGTCTGAACACCACCTGCCCTGACTGCTAAACCAGCTGTCCTGGCCGCTACACCAGGCACCCTCACCGCTACACCACCTGCCCTGGCCACTACACCAGGCACCCTCACCGCTACACCACCTGCCCTGGCCACTACACCAGCCACCCTCACCGCTACACCACCTGCCCTGGCCACTACACCAGCCACCCTCACCGTTACACCACCTGCCCTGGCCACTACACCAGGCACCCTCACCGCTACACCACCTGCCCTGGCCACTACACCAGCCACCCTCACCGCTACACCACCTGCCCTGGCCACTACACCAGCCACCCTCACCGTTACACCACCTGCCCTGGCCACTACACCAGGCACCCTCACCGCTACACCACCTGCCCTGGCCACTACACCAGCCACCCTCACCGTTACACCACCTGCCCTGGCCACTACACCAGGCACCCTCACCGCTACACCACCTGCCATGGCCACTACACCAGCCACCCTCACCGCTACACCACCTGCCCTGGCCACTACACCAGCCACCCTCACCGCTACACCACCTGCCCTGGCCACTACACCAGCCACCCTCATCGCTACACCACCTGCCCTGGCCACTACACCAGCCACCCTCACCGCTACACCACCTGCCCTGGCCACTACACCAGGCACCCTCACCGCTACACCACCTGCCCTGGCCACTACACCAGCCACCCTCACCGCTACACCACCTGCCCTGGCCACTACACCAGCCACCCTCACCGTTACACCACCTGCCCTGGCCACTACACCAGGCACCCTCACCGCTACACCACCTGCCATGGCCACTACACCAGCCACCCTCACCGCTACACCACCTGCCCTGGCCACTACACCAGCCACCCTCACCGTTACACCACCTGCCCTGGCCACTACACCAGGCACCCTCACCGCTACACCACCTGCCATGGCCACTACACCAGCCACCCTCACCGCTACACCACCTGCCCTGGCCACTACACCAGCCACCCTCACCGCTACACCACCTGCCCTGGCCACTACACCAGCCACCCTCATCGCTACACCACCTGCCCTGGCCACTACACCAGCCACCCTCACCGCTACACCACCTGCCCTGGCCACTACACCAGGCACCCTCACCGCTACACCACCTGCCCTGGCCACTACACCAGCCACCCTCACCGCTACACCACCTGCCCTGGCCACTACACCAGCCACCCTCACCGTTACACCACCTGCCCTGGCCACTACACCAGGCACCCTCACCGCTACACCACCTGCCATGGCCACTACACCAGCCACCCTCACCGCTACACCACCTGCCCTGGCCACTACACCAGCCACCCTCACCGCTACACCACCTGCCCTGGCCACTACACCAGCCACCCTCACCGCTACACCACCTGCCCTGGCCACTACACCAGCCACCCTCACCGCTACACCACCTGCCCTGGCCGCTACACCAGCAGACCCACTGGGGAATCGGGGGGTGGGGGGGCCAAACGATCAAAGGCTTTTTTAAAGAATTTTCCCCCGAGTCACTGGAGACTTGGGTGCACAAATCCCTGATTGCTTTTCAAAGATGTTTAGTCGTCTCCCGGCGAGGTGCTCCCGGAAAGGTCACCGCATAATTGCTGCCATGGTGGCTCCCTGGCGCATTCGTTAGTTTTGAAAACGGCCCTCAATCAATGGCAACATTTAATTGGGAACATGTAAGTGTTACCCTATGAAATGTCACTCTATATGCCTTCAATGGTTTCTCAGAGGGCAGTCATTAAAATGTCAAAGGCACAGATAAAACGCAGATTTAAAACAAGCTGAGAAACTGAAAATAGTTTCTGATCCACTGCATCTGTTGCCATACATTTTAAATGGCACATACTTTGTTCCTGGTTCCATCTAGTGGCCAAAAATGGGTATTAAATGAGTAAATTACATTATAAAATTCCCTGACTGCACTCAAATTTCTTGAATCAGTACAGTCGCATAGTCTATATGTTCCACAATAATTTGGGTCACCTTTTTGATTCTTGTA